>OX411546.1:6604227-7204227 GCA_948146395.1 Fragum whitleyi
TGAGGCAATTTCAATATAGGGATGAGTGTCTTTTTCACTGCGTTTTTATACCCCAATAAACGCATTGAAAACGACACTCGTCCCTTATAATTGCAATCATCTAGATCGAAGAAACTATGGTAATACTCAGCCAAACATTAAAGCTTCAAGTCTACTTTCTACGCGATTACATAATTTACACAATCTATTTTTAGATCGTGTATTGTTTATCTCGCTATCGAAGTGAAATGTCATATAGTAAAATAAATGATACACAAATAAAAGACAACATTAAAATTCGTAGAGGTACTTATGACAAAAAAGCTTGTTTCTGCCAAGTTAGTCTGTATTTTCAAACGAAAACGGCGTGGTCGGTCTTAGTTTAGAGGGTTGCTTGAAGGTCTTCGTCGACTCGCTGTTTTCTAAAGTTAGGTCGGCTCAGAATCAGAATTGCATGCTTGTAATCGTAAATAATTTCGAAAACATATTAATTTATAATAGATTGAATAGCAATGTTGCGTTGATGATCGGGAACTATGTTAATTCGAGTTCCTACAACACAGGACTTGCAGATCGAATTTCGGGGGTTTCCCGAAAGACCTATTGCATTTTATACAGATATAAAGTGCAATGGATTTCCCCACGTGATGCGATTTAAACAAATCAAAATTCTTAATTTTATTCGATTGCAATTATTGAAAACTCAAATCAAATGGTTTGATTTACCGTTGTATTCTATGTTTTTATTCACCTCGCTGGGCGTGGCTTAGCAATGATGTCATTTGGCGAATTAGCTTTTCAATATTTTACTTTCTTTCAAATGTCATTCGGCAATTACCATTAACACGTGTAAATGACCGTATCTTGAAATCAAAATGATAAACGTGCTAAGCGAAAGTGAACATATTTTATTGTTGGGTTACCAAGTCCTCGTAACTTCAGCTTGTTCAAGCTGAAGATACAAGGATTTGGTTACCCACCTACGATTGAACGCCTCAAGTTATATGTTGACCATCTATAAAAGGGAGGTAAATGTGAAAAAAACATCTGATTCACTATAACCTTAAATACATAACATAACATAACATATACTTTATTTCACTAAGGTACAAACAAATTGTAAAATGATAGGAATTGCAATCTATATACAACGACCCGTCTCTCCACCCTGTCGGGGCAAAAATCATGGATTATAAGAAATATAATGAAGCATTAAAAACAAATACCAAGTGTTTTCTTTGATCTAAGTTCTTTTAAACTAATGGTCAGAAAACTTTTCCGGTTTAGGAAATATAAAAAATAGACAAACCTTTTTTCATGAAATTTGAAACATAAATTAATATTCGCATAAGGAAACAACGTTGTAATTCATAAGCAATGTCTAAATAATTTTGTTGTTTTTAACAACGTGACATTGCTCATGCTGCGTTAAATGAGAATACGTCATAGCCGTCGTTCGGACAAATTAAACGTCATTTGGGATCAAATGCTTGGGAAAACTGTCCTTCTATTCTGAATAAAGAGCTGAAATTCTCCACCGATCTGTCTAAACGTTATCTTTCAGGGCCCGTGGTTATAAATCATTTTTCATGCTCAATTGAGAATTTTCTCAAATTTGGAATCCAAATTGAATGTTTGAACATAAAAGGTAAGATTAATAAGTTGTTATTTATAACAACTTTCTAATATTATCTTTTTTGTTCATACATTTAGAAGAATTTAAAAAAGATTTACGGCTTTAATCTCAAGTTGAAATTTGAGAAAAATATTAAGTTGAGCATGAGAAAAGTTTTATAACATCGGACCCTGATGTAAAGGGCGATTACAGAAATAAATACCGTAAGTACCTTAAGTACATGTATATACGTGACCCGTAAAGCGAAAATGGCCCATCTGGAAACTCTATAAAATAAATATTTGAAAAAGAGATTGGGTCGAGTGTATGTCAACCAGAGATCGGATTTCAAAAAATCTTTCACTAGAAGGTAGATTGATCATTCTAGATTCAGAAAATTGCAAAATGTTTCGACCCTAGTCAGTCTGCGCAGTGGACATTTTATGCACAACATATCTTGTCACCTCTCGCGGGGCGGGTCACATTATTATGTTTCCAAATATTTTCTCTGATCAGAAACTGCTTATCAAATTCCATATACAACCCGTCATATGAATCGGAACAAATTTGAAAATCCGTAAAATAAACACCTGGGGCCCGTTTACTATACATCTTGCGATAATTTTTTGCGCAAGTCAAAAATTATAAAAAGTCACTGCTACAGTAGTAACTAAATATGGAATTCTACCATGCATAATCTCATTGGAATCGTCTTCTAAAGACGATTCCAATTAGATATTGCAAGGCAGAATCTAAAAATGTGTGAGAAAACCAGGTAAGATTTGTGATTTTGACTTACGATTAATTCATTCGTAAGAAGATTAGAAAAACGGGCCCCTAAAGAATAGATTATATCAAGCCGAAGTCCACCAGCGATTGCATTTTAGTAAAAAAAAGTATTGGTAGTTTGACAGCAGAGATTAAACAAATCTCTTGCGACAATGAAATTGAATTTTTTTAAGAAAGATGTCAGGGGGGGGGGAATAATGTTGAAAATATATAATTACGTATAAATACATACATACTTACATACATACATACATACATACATACATACATACATACATACATACATACATACATACATACATACATACATACATACATACATACATACATACATACATACATACATACATACATACATACATACATACATACATACATACATACATACATACATACATACATACATACATACATACATACATACATACATACATACATACATACATACACACATACATACATACATACATACATACATAATTACGTATAAATACATACATACTTACATACATACATACATACATACATACATACATACATACATACATACATACATACATACATACATACATACATACATACATACATACATACATACATACATACATACATACATACATACATACATACATACATACATCTTATTTGACAAGTTTCAATGGTAAGTCTACAATATTAAATGATCCTTTATCGAGAAAAATCCCCTTAATTGACAAGAGACTTTAATTTTAATTTATTAAAAATACCAAATTTATTATTCACGAAGCAAGAAAAAATATGATTTTGCCATTTTTCCGCAAGTCTAATTTTTTTGTACTAAAGGCAATAAATATACAATATGATTTTATTGTATAAATACATGCAACCGGCCCAGAATACAACATTTTGCTCAAAAGTACGAATTGACAATGCACTATTACAAGCCCCATATCTAGTTTATCTGTTATTAATTTCATCACACTGTTTGGCGGTGTACAATCCTAAATTTCTGACAGTGTTACACATTAATTTGTTGAAATCTGTGCGATCGGTCCGACAATTATGCCAACTATATAAACTATGGTAAAAGGAAAACAACTTTTTCTGAGTGTTGTCTTTTTAATTCAAACACACATTTATTCAACGGTTGGAACTGATTGAAATTGAGTGAGTCTCAAATAGTTCTTTTTGTATAAAAAGGTTAATACAACTGAAATTACACAGTGACATCACTAAGTAGGATTTCCTAGAAAATGGATCAAATATATATGAGTCTGTGCGTGACATTTCCAACAATTTTAAATGTGCGTGAGGTTCAAACATTGCGCAGCGTAGACAGCAACCTACTGTAAATATAATGTTACCTGATTGTGAATAAGTACTTTGAGTTCTTATTTACCCACTAAACGCATAGTGAAGACTCTGGTCAGACTGTGTGGATGCACAGGCTGGTCAGAGTCTTTGCTATGTACATATATGAAATTGTTGGAAATGTAACACACAGGATCATATTGGATTCACCTACCCTATGTTTATAATGAAAAAATAAAAACAAAAAAAACCCAAAAACAACAAACGGTGCAAACTATTTGCAAAGTATACCTTACTTTGCACGTGCACGTACGTGCGAGGCCGGGTATAAATTGCAAACGGACCGCGCCGTTTTGTCATCCTGAACGAAGAGTAGATATCTAGTTATACTTACTGTTTGAATATGTACGGCTGCTAGATACAGTCTGATACAAGTGTTATTTCTCCTTAATCCAACATTCTTAAAATGAGCATCAGCCTGAAAAAAAATCAGATATGTAGGAGGCGAGAAAATAAACATATAAATGTGACCCGTCACTCGAAAAGGCACCAACTGGGTAGTGCGTAAAGTGTCGACCCCTGTCAGACTGCGCGGAATGCGCAGACTGACTAGGGTCGAATCATTTCGAACTTTGCTTATTTTCTGAATCTAGAATGATCCTTCTACCTTCCAGAGATAGATTTTATGAATTGCGACCTCTGGTTGACCTATGCTGGACCAAATCTCTTTTTCAATTATTTATTTTACAGAGTTCCCAGATGGTGACTGGTCACGAATATATAATTTCTTACACAATAATAAAAAAAAAGAAAAGAAAGAAAAACGCGATATAGAGGTTGTGTTATCACAGATAAGTTAAGAATCTTCATCAGCATATTCAGGGAGAGTGCTACGTAATCGCAGCAAGGATTAAAATCTTCATTAGCAAATCAAAAAGAGGGCCACGTTATCGCAGCTATGGTAAGGCTCTTCATCAGCACATCAAAGTTGAGACTGCGTTATCATAGCTAAGGTTAGAATCTTCGTAAGCATATCAGAGAAAGGGCTACGTTATCCGAACTAGAATTAGAATTTTCTTCAGGATATTAAAGAGAGGGATACGATACCACAGCTAGGGTTAGTATCTTCATCGGCTTATCAGAGACAGGGCAATGTGTATACGCAACATTTTTTTGTTTTTGTTGCTTGCTTGTTTGTTTGTATTTTTGCTTAGAGCTCTTAAACGTCAATGAATATTAATGAGTTCTTAAAACAAAGGACATATTCACACAAAAATGTCTAAATGGAAAACGTTACCTTTTTAGAGATTTAAATTTAAATAGGTGATCGCTAGATAAGATGATCGTTCAAACAAAAATATATGAGCCTGTGCTTGGCATTTCCAATAATTTTCAATGAGTGCAACATTTGATTTATTTATAGTCGATTCCGTCAGATTTCGGCCACTTTTTATTGGCAGAATTTTTTTTAGTTCTTAATATAATTAAATTTGATAAGCCAGCTCTTTTGGAGGCTTCCGAAAAAAAGTAGTCCCATAAGAAGACTGCTTTATTGTTGACAAATCACACTCATGCATGAATCCGCTTCGTGAACCAATAAGGTAATTTAAAATTCACAACAGCCTAACGAATCGCGAACGTATTTGATCTATTGGAATGAAGTTGTGGAATGTTTGAACGGTTTCAGAGCCATTTCTTAATGGTTACGGAGTGTTTGAACGTTTTCAAAGCCTTTTGAAAAGACTACAAACAGTTTTGACTTTTTTCAAAGTCTTTCTTAAAGACTTTTATAAATGATTATTGAGCGTTTGAACGTTTTCAGAGACTACGTACTTAATGCTTACGGATTGCTTTGAACGGAGTGATTTCGGAGCGTTTTGAGCGTTTTCATGGTCTCTTTTTAAATGATAGCGGAGTGATTGAACGTTTTCAGATCCCTTTTCTTCATTATTACGGAGTATTTTTAATGTTTTCTATGCTTGTTTAAATAACCGCAAAGATATTGTGGATAGTGTGATTTGAATAAAAGAACGGAGCACCGAGAGCGCGATTTCGAAATGCATTAATCACGAACAAATGAGATGATTTAAAAATCACATCAGCCTAACGAATCGCTCTATAAGAATGAAGTTGCGGAGTGTTTTAACGTTTTCAGAGCCCTTCTTTTAATGATTACGGAGTGTTTGAACGTTTTCAAGGTCATTTTTTATGAAAACGGAGTATTTGAAGGTTCTCACCCCCTTTATAAACGATTTTGGAGTGTTTGAACGTTTTCAGGGCCTTTATAAATGGATACGGAGTGTTTGCGTTTTCAGACACTTTTTCTAATGACTATGGAGTGTTTGAACGTTTTCAGAGCCCTTTTTATGATTATGGAGCGTTTTGAACGGTTACAGAACCCTTTTTTTAAATGATTACGGAGTGTTTGAACGTTTTCAAAGCCATTTATAATGATTACAAAGTGTTTGAACGGTGTCAAAGTTATTTCTTTTATTTATGGGGTGTGTTGAACGTTTTCTGAAGTTTTTTAATGATAACGGAGTGTTTTGAACGTATTCAGAGCCAATTTTTTATGGTTACGGAGGTTTTTTTTAACGTTTTCAGGGTCTCTTTTTAAATGATAGTGGAGTGATTGAACATTTTCACATCATTTTTCTTAATCAAAACGGAGTGTTTTTTAATGTTGTCTTATCTTTTTTTTTTATTATTTATATATTTGAAAGTATACTGGATGGTCTCAGTGTGTGTTTGGAATAAAAGAACGGAACATCGAGTGCGCGATTTCGAATAGTTTTGATTAAGATAAGTGTCAATTGGACGATTTTAATATTTCATACCTGGAGGTAAAGGGCCAAGTAATATGCTGTTATATCTTCTCTGGCAGCAGTAGCATTACCAGATCTTTGATTCAGGTAGCTGAAAATAGAAAAATCCAATGTTTAATAAGGCTAACAGTCAGAAGGGGTATTTTGAATTTTATATCAATGTACATGTATTTTAAACCCTATGTTGTTCGTAATCATTGGACTCGTCTTGTCAAGACGATTCCAATGAGTACCCACAACATAGGTTTTCTCTGAGAAATAGAAAATTGAGACTGTCTTAGCACCTCTTTTCTGAACCTACCTCGTACCTCTGATTATTAATAGCTTTATACCAGGGTACCATTGCAAAGTGGTTACTCTGACCTGGTTTAGCGATGTTTACAGTTTTTTACATCGTGAAATTGTTAAGCTGGATGATAACAATAACAATATTTTTACTGTATTTTCTTAAAATGAAGTTGTTGTAAATTTGAACTGCTGCTACCAAAATGAGGGGAAATCAACAGAGATGGACTGTGGGGTTGATTGCGTTTCTACTCTGTGACCCACCATTCGATGAATTTGACCCTGTACCTCACATGTATATTTAATCTTAAAACATTTAAAGCCATTTAGACTATTAATGGGTTCATATTGTTTGAATAGGCCTTTAACAAAATAAATAAATAAATAAATAAATTGATAAAAAAAGAAAGAAATGAAAATGAAATAGTTATTTGGCCAAATTTTAAAGTTTGAAATGTAGCAGTCTGGCTTTTCATTTAGTGATGAGCGATTACAGTGCTCACATTACTTTGATTATATCTATCGCAGGGTATGTTCTAGTTAAGGTTCATGTAAAGAGTTTTTGAACCAAATTTAATGCCGCTTCTATTTACAAAAACAACAATTTGCCCAGGTAAACAATTTATCAAATTGGAGCTGTAGATGAGCACACTCAGTTGCACAACATTAGAGGCCCCATCTCATTACATAATAGCCAAATCATTATGGAAAAGGGATATTTTGTTCAAAACCAACAACTTCATTTCGGCCGGATAAAATTTGCCTTAATTTGATCAGAATGAATACTAATGTTCCTACTAGGTACTACTACAACCTTAGATATAAAACTCAGTCTCAAAAGGCCCTTTTGAAACAATCAATTTCCATTTATTTTGTCAACGTACATGTCAAACCGGTTTGGTCTGTTTTTAAAATAGATGCTAGGTATGATGCAACATCACGCCATTATATTGTGAAATATTTCTGCGATTTATTTCAAATCATACTTTTTTAATTCAATGGTCTATAATAATTGACTATATATTTATCATTGTATGAAATAGAAATTGTTATATTTCTAAACAACCTTACAGGTATATAAACTATTAATGTCCATTTATGTGATGATTACACACCATACCTTAACCCTTTCCCGTTTTACAAAATTTTGGACCTGTCCAAATTCAAAGGTTTTGCAGACGAAAATTAAAAGTGGGTTTAATTTGAAAAATAACCATTCAGTAGGGTAGAAAATAGTGTTGAAAAAGAAGAAATTGCTTGTCAGGAGCAATTTCTTCTTTTTTCACAATATTTTCACAATCATAAAATCACAGGCACGTAAAAAGCAGGGATTAAACAGCAAAGGGTTAAATAGATCTACACGATTTAAAAATTCGAATGACATATATAACATAATACTTTAGATTGTGCTTTGTTAAAATATGAGCCAATTTCATCCAACAATCATGCAGTTGCTTGTTCTGTACAAAATTACCCTTTTCCACAATGTTTGGCTTTGCTGTTATAGCTATGGCAGTCTTATGTTGCTCAATTGCTTGTCCTCATAAATAGCTTCATTTTTATATACAATGTATAATATACCTGGACATACTGTTTTTTCTTGGCAAATGAAGTGCCTTCAAAATTGCGTCTCAAACTCTTTACATGAACCTTAACGTAGAGAAAAGACAACTAACAATTCCCAGATGGATTCGTCGACTATGGCCACGGTTTCTACAATATCACAGTTGGGGAGGGCTCGTCTGTGTCTCCTGTGTATGTCTTGTTGGGAATCTCTTCGGACTCTTCTAGATGACTCAGTTCCTAAAGAGATAATGCAGATGCGAAGAGAGTATTTTCTGTATTAAAAGAGGAATGGAACTAAAACTGAACCACATTTAGGCATGAATGCACAAAACAAATTTACACATTTAGGTAAATACCTTAAATAATGAGTCAATACATACAAAGATGCATTCGGAACATCGCTCGGACTTTTCCGTAAACTGAAAAGTACCTCGGACGTAAGTGTAGTAATTCTGGGTCATTTTTTTAAGTTATTCGGCTCCTGGTGGTTCTTTGGTTAATACGCTTGACGAAAAGCAAATTCCTTTATTACTTTCCGATCGTCTGCGGAGATCGTTTTTTTTTTTTTTTTTTTTTTTTTTTGGCATGTTATGATTTTAAAGCAAAACCCAGTAAAACACTGCGTTTTGTTTTCAAATTATAATATGCCAAATTTTAACCTTACGTTGAATTCGTTTTTCGCAATGACACCCACAATTATGTTTGTGACGTCATATAAACCCACGTGCGAAATGACGCGCTTTCATGACTGCGCCCTTATTATTCCCGAGGTCTAGAAACGCCGAGGGTTTCCGAGTGGCAAAGATAGGGCGAATCATTTTATCTTATTCGTTCAATCAAAACAACAACAGTGACACCGACGACAACAACAAGAAGAAGTAATTGACCAATCATATCACTAATTTAAATCCGGACGACAGTTTCATTTTCTGCCATTTTGTTTAGACATTTTCGTGACTGGGCGATTTGAACCCCGTAACTTTGCTTATTCAATATGTTACAACGTTTATGGCGCCTACTATGGGTTTGGACTTTGCTTAATATTCAATGCTTTTCATTTTGCTTGCAAATAAACTAACAATATCCGAAGAGGTCGTTTATCTCAGAACCAGCAACCTATCAAGTACACAGGGAAGTTATGATTCGAAATGTAATAGATAGCTTTTCTCTGGCAGATAATACACCTTGCCAAGGAAACTTGGCTTTGTCGAGCTAACATCATCTCTACTTCGGCTTAGCACTGTTTTGGCGTAGCCGTGCAATGCGTAAGGTAATGTGAAACCATAAACTAGCAAACTAACACTGTATTTATGCGTTTAACTGCAGGCATCATAAAAATGCAACCCGTTTATTCATTTATTACCCGTATTGTTGAAACCCTATAATTTATCGTTGCGAACCTTTTTCGTCTGGTTTAGCAGGCCATAGAAAACAACCCTGTATCCTGGGAATTGCATAGGAAAAAGATAACCGAGTGAAAAACCGAACAACATGTGTACTACGTAGCTTTTAGTGCTTACGCGCGCACAAAAAATAGGTAAGGTATACGTCATCAACTTTTGTGCGACACGAAGTGCTTTGTGTATTATACGCCGTGCTTGCATATCGCTACGCTGTGCTAAAATCAAAGTACTGATACTACTGAAGGCGAGGGAACCGAATGGACGAAACGAAACACGGGGTTAAATTTCTGGAATATAACCCGGATTATTCACCTTTTCCTTAATATGTAGACCAGATATTTTCTTACTTATCTCTGCCAAAATCACTGCAATGTTAAAAATACATAGCTTTTATATTTGAACTTGACGGATAAGCTTACAAATTTTACTAATTTGCCCACACATTGTATGTAATCTGCGACCCTTCACAAGTTTGACCTGTCTAAACATTTTTCGTCTTGTAATGGATTAATCTAAGTTAGAAAAATTTAAAAGGCCTTGTTCCATCCTTAAACCCTTACACAGACAACAAAATTTTAGACTGTACCAACTTGGAACATGTTGCAGACAATAAATCAGTATGAGTGTAATTTGATATCTAGGGTAGAAATTATAAAATAATGGGCTATGAGTATAGGATGGACCATATTATGGGATTCAATTCAATGTGAAAGAAAGAGTCGACGAGCTTGTGTCCCTAGAAAAACAGCATTACTACGATTATTAGACGGAATGATGGAATAGATAATTTGACTGGCTAGGAGCAAACCAATCAACCCAACTCAAATTATAAAAACACGAGTTACGCCTGTCTGCATAGCGTAATCGGGCGTAGTAATCTATACCTTGAGAATTAGTTGTACTTGGCGGACTCAGCGCTATATAGTGGGCATACCGTTCGAATTTTTTCCTTTGAAGTGAGTTCGGAATGTGACTTACGATCCCTATCGGTAAATGAACCCCTTGGTTCCCCTCGTCTGAAAAAGCCTTGCTAAAAGGATTAAAAAATTGGAGAGCGTGCATTCAAATGTCACCTTGCCTCTTTATAAACCAGGCCTTATGCGCTTTTTGCGCTTTGATTTCTTTCGGGGATGGGGAATATTCCAATTCACACAAATAAACTAAAAAGTATTGTAAGAGCATATTAATTATCGTTAGTTTTTTTGTAAAGAAACTATGATAGTATTTGTGCGTCATGCCTTCAATTCTTAAAACTCATAAAAGGGAAGAAACAATGCGGTAAAAAGACAAGAGGAATTTAGCCTTTTGAAAATGTGTTCAAAGTTCAAACAAAAGTCAATCCTTTTCCACGAATTTTAACATCATGTGCTCTTCCGTAAGTCTAATTCAGATCTTTACTGTTTTAAATTGTAATTGCTATAAAGTATTTTATATTTTCATGCTAGATTTATTTTGAAATGATGTGTTTTTTTGAGATTTAACAAAATAATCTATCTACGAGGATTGTCCCAGAAATTCGTGAACTTTTTCAATTATTCAAAAACTCAGCGTCCAATTACAGTAAAACTCTTGAGTTGCTTACACACGTTAATTTGCAACAAATTGATGAAGGTTTTATGGTTTTAATACGTTCATGTTCAGTAATACAGCTATAAAAGACAAGCTCGGTAGGGCTGGTCGGCGCACTCCAAATTTGTTACTTACACATTTTATATGGTAGATGTTTGAAATTCATTTATTACAATATTGACAAAGAGTTCGGCAGAAAACTGACATTATTGAAAGCAGTGAGCTTTAAAGATCACACATGTGTATTTTCGTACAAATGACATGACACAGTGTGCAGTTATGAAGTTTTGTTATATCCGAATGCAATTCAAACAATGTGAAAATGGCGACGTCAACTGAACGCTCGGCGCATAAAATAGTTAATTACTAGGTGTGGATCGCGAAATAAGACCTATACATATCATAAGAGAATTCGAAATGAGGAATGAACATAACCTTATGTGGTCTACACTCATTTATCACGGATAAAAGAAATATTAAATTGAAACTGACTTAAGAACAGTAGGGGGGAAAGTTAGGAAGAACCAATGCGAGGAGCGTCGATAAGGGAATAAAAGACGTTTTCGACCGACGCCAATTAGAACGCCTGGTGGGGTAAACGGAAACCAAGAATAAGTAAATCAGAGGTGTATTATTTGATATGGCTTTATCATGAGTCGCGCAAGTAAATGATAGGTATCCAGGCTCTGAAGAAATATGCATGTTTTTCGGCATCAACATAGATTTGGAAACGGTACCAATGAATTCTCAGATTTCTTTGTTCTATTTCGATGAAATAAAGTAGCGGTAGTGTAATATTAGGATATAAAAAAAACCAACAAATAATTATTTCCTGCGAGTATAATACAATAAATGTTCCTTTTATAAAATGTCTAAATATATAACTACTGGTTATGAAAAACAGCAACAACAACATTTACTAGACTCACCCCTTCTCGGGTTAAAAGAATACTATATAGGGTTTCTACGAAAAAGATAGAGAGAAAGTTTTTTTTTAAATCGAATTCTCTATTTAATGCAAAACAAAACTCTATATCAACATTGCTTTGAAATATGTTATTACAAAAGTTTCTTCGTAACAAGTCCATATTGCCTGTAAGGTCGCTACTTTGAGAAGAAGTGAATCAGTTTTGAAACGACGTTACAAAACGTGCATTTTAAAACGACGTTGATAGCGTGCGCCGACATCCATTTACTAGTGTTACGTTTTTATTCATATCTCCGCGAATATTGGAAATAGTCCTGTTTAATTACACCAGAATAAAGAAAAATGATAAATACGAATTATTTGTAAGTTTCAGTTTCATCGGACGTTTGATATAGAAATTATCGCAAAAGTTCACGAATTCCTGGGACAACCCTCGTACCTGTATGTTTATGAGGTTTCGGCAAGGGTTGCAATTCCATCCCTAAACTGGGCTCTTGTCCATCATTATGTTTGTCCGGTTTCGGTAAAGGTAGCATTTCCATCCCTAAACTGGCCTCTTGTCCATCATTATGTTTGTCCGGTTTCGGTAAAGGTAGCATTTCCATCCCTAAACTGGCCTCTTGTTCAACATTATGTTTTCCCGGTTTCGGTAATGGAGGCATTTTCCTTCCAAAGCTTGTCTGTTTTTGAACAGTATGTTTGTCAGGTTTCGGTAAGGGGGGCATGTTTTTATCAAAGTTGGCATCATTTCCCATATCTTTCTGAACAGCTTTATGAAGCCCGGGGGTTTCTGGGTCAGGAGAGATGTCCCACATTGATCCATCTATAATCATTGAACCATGCTGGAATAGAATTTGAAAATCATCTAAGGAATGAGTAGTACATGTATATATATTTATTGAATTCATAGAAGCATGAATCTAAAAGTCCGATCTTACTGACCAGTTACGTCAAATGGTTTGCCATCTTGCAAGGTTTACGTGATTGTATTCGCTTTGGCTTTTAGCCCTGCGTTCAGGCTGACAAAACGGTGCAAACTGTTTGCAAATTATAGATTGCTTTGCGCACGTGCGCATCGGGTATAATCTAAAAACACAGTTTGCACCGTTTTGGTACTCTGGTGTAGGACTGGTTTTCCATTTCTATTATAAAGAAATGAGTATTGCATAATTCGATTTGTAAGACAATGTGCATTCAACGTATATTTAAAAAACACCTTACAGCTCAATCGTTAAACATTTGTTTAAACATATAAAAGTCTAATAACTGCGCAAAGAAGTAATGTATGTGACCCATCACGCAAATAAGGACCATCTGGGTAGTGCGTAAAGGGTCGAACCTAGTCAGACAGCGCGGATTGCGCAGACTGACTGGGGTCGACACTTTTCGCACATTGCTTATTTTCCGAATCTAGAATGATCAATCTACCTGCCAGTGAAAGATCTTTTAAATGCAACCTCTGGTTTACCTTTGCTGGACCATATCTCTTTTTCAAAAATTCATTTTACAGAGTTCCCAGATGGTCCATTTTTGTGTGACGGGTCACATATAGATGTAAAACAATTCTGTGAAGTCATGTTAAAAAGACATTCCTGTGAGAAAGAGCCATTCTACTGTTTAACGTCGTCGAAAGGACAGGAAAAATACCGAATACGACAACATAAGTCAGCGTGTTAATGAGGAAATATATAATCCGCACTTAGTGTATTTTATGAAAAAAATATCTAACGAGGTTGGGGGAATTGATAATTGTCGAGGCTATGCCCAGCCAATAATCAATTCTCACAACAACCGAGTTAGATATATTTTCATGGAATACACTTACTACATATCATATTTATCTTATAACCTCTATTTGTCTTGTTTGTGATGTTTCTAACAGAAATTCATGTTTCTTTAAATAACCCCATTATGTCATTGTTCTAAAAATATCAATGTGATATCATAAAAGATATCATATGGGATGTTATAACACGGATAATTGTATAATTATAAGATAACTTTCTGTTTCGGTACTCATAAACACCCTTGCACGCGAATAATCTAAGTATGAATTAAGCAGTGATTTGCGTGTTTAGCGAGTTTTTCTTGAAATTCTTAAAAACTTTTCCTACCAGGGCACACTTTTCTCTGTCCTCTTCACATTTCACAACAAATGCTGCATACTTCCCCGGGTCCTCGTACACTTCAGCCTTCCTCTGTGAGAAACAAAAATAATCTTATCTGAAACAATCCACTGAAGAAGAAAATGCATGGGTTAAACTAGTTTTTTTTTTTTTAAACAAAAATGCCTTAATTATAATATTATTCAAACGCGATGAAATCCATTACCGAAAACTTGCGCACGCTATTCTAATTTAAGTTTTTCAATCGACTCCTTATTATTCTTCCTTGGACTAATTAAGCAAAATGTAGACATTGCATTTCTAAACATAAACCATTAATCAATGCTGCTTGTCTAGATACCCTTAAAATGTCATTTAATCCTGTTCATTTTAATGCTATTTTGAAACATAATCTTACTTTGAGCAGTACAAGAGAATAAAAATACAGCATATTATTTAACATTCGTTTGAAGCACAAAGCATTAAGGCGATCTTTACGTTAGTGCGATTGGGGATTACGATTATCGAAATCAAATTTTCATCAGAATCATGGTGACTTGATTAACCATTTGTTGCTATCGTTTTCGAATGGTCTCGACCTCAAAAGACACCTTCAGAAGTGTCGTGGGTACGAGTGTAGTTTGTTTGTTTGTTTGAATGGGTTTTACGCCGATTTCAACAATTTCACAGTTATTTCGCGGCGGCCGGAGCACCTAGCAATGGAATCCTGGTATTTCTTTCCCCTGTACTACCATTACACCTTTTCCAAGTCTCCGACTGCTATCTCACATAGGTTTACGATTATATACCCATAAGTGATAGACAAACGTCGGAAAGGATATTTGCCGCCATCGGGGATCGAATCCACGAAGAGTGTAGACATAAATATCAAAGTGCTTTAGTATGTGACCCAAAGACCCAACTTCATAAACCTTAGACTGTTTCTGAGGTTACTCTGACATTGTTTTGTTAAAGGCGAAATGTAGATTCTTGTATATCATTAATATTCTTGTCGGGAGTTTTGGTTGATTTAACTGATAAACGATATAAGACATTCAGGTGCTGCGTTTTCATTGTGTGTGAGTATAAATAGTATCTATTTCTATTCATACAAATTATGAAATGTCCTTTCCTGCGTTCAGGATCACAAAACGGTGCAAACAGTTTTCCAATTATACTCCACTTTGCACCTTTGTGCACGTGCAAATCAGGGTATAATTGGAAAACTGTTTGCACCGTTTTGTGATCCTAAACGCAGGACTGTGCGTTAAATTTTTAGCAATTTGGCTGGGCACCAGTGTGTACCACTTTTAAAAGTGTTGAAATTGAAGCACAAGAATGAAATGGGTTTGTCCTAATATTGTTGATTTTGACGGTTAAAGTTTACCATCGTACCGCAAAGTCGTGCTCTAGAGACCCGTCTGTATCCGACAGCTGTATATCTGGCGTCATAATCTCATGTCGCTTGAGTCGGAGATTGACTTCCTGATTCTTCAAATTAAACTTTACGTCCATTATTTGCGGGAAGTCCACGTGTTCCACAGCATCTCGTTTTCGTCTGTTGACCGGCGTATGTTCCAATACAGTGATGCATTCCGTCCCTCTGGCTGAAAATATTGCAGTCAAAGTTTCAGGCCTATTTTCGAACGCCAAAGAAAAGCTATCATCTCAGGCTGGTAGAAAATTTTGACAATTAAATTATTTTGTTAAACGATTTGTTACGACAAAAACTTATGTGGGTTGTCACACCACAGCCCGGGTCCGATCTCCGATGGCGGAACTCATTCTTTCCGACTTTTTGTCTCTCACCAATGGGTTGATAATTGTAGACCTATGTGAGATAGCAGCTGGAGGCTAGGAAAGGATGTGGTGGTTGTACTGGTGAGAAAAATACCAGGAAACCATTGTCAGGTGCTCCGTCGCGATATTTGAAAAAATGTTGAAAGCGGCGTTAAACTCCATTCCATCAAACAATCTCACCACAGCGTATGAAACTAAGGTATGCGAACGTATGCTCGTATGATCGTATGCTCGCGTATACCGATACACGCAAGGCATTCGTTAGTTATAAGTATTTTACGTTACACGTATGCTGGTATACGTTCTTCTACGCAGATTTCCAAATCAAATCGTTTTTAGGACTGGTTTAAATTAAAATTGATTGCAAATGCCAATTTCAAGTTATTAGAATTCAAAAATTATTTTCCTTTTGAATAGAAAAAAATGTTGACTTGGTACAAGCAATTTCTCTTTGTCTACAATGTTTTCCAACGCCTTTATTTGAAATGTGTATAAAAGTATTATTTGAAAATCTAATGGTCTTATTCACGCTAGAGAATGTCCATTTTTACAGTCATTCATTCACGCGTTGTCCTGCGTGCTGGCTATTGTGATCGTCTGCTATTAAATGAATCCATTCTTTCAAGTTTTTGTGCATTTTGATTGATTAATCTTTAAAACTTCGTCTTTGAGTAAGAAATGAATAATAATAATAATAATGATAACGATAATAATAATAAAAACAATAATAATAATAATAATAATAATAATAATAATAATATAAAAGTAATAAAATTCACACATACGCTTTGTTCACGTTATAAAACTATTCTATAAGAGATGTACTTTTAACATGACTTTAAATTTCTTCCTTGGGGACAAAGGTTTGCATAATATCATAATTTCAATCGAATACTCATCCGAAAGACAAACAGTTTACTCTAAAGACGTTTAAATACGCATGGTAAAATTAGAAGTGACCGCTGAGCGTAATCTAGTAATGATAATCTCAAATCGAGCGTTAAATTGACACTGTACAATTAAAATATTGTTAATACCATGCATAAATCGGCGGAATCCTACTAATTTTTGAAATGTAAAAGATAAATCGTTTGCCGATAATAAAATAGAATTTTTTCGATAAATTCCTAAATTTTGACTATCAGCCAATAGACCGACCGCCGCTTTCATTCTTAACCCTTTTCATGTTGAACCCGGAATATTTCTGCTTTGGCAGGAGGTATAGACAAAGATCAGCCTGCACATTTGTGCAGTCTGATCATAGTCCATACCACTTGATTTTCTTTTTTAATCCAGAAGAATTTTGATATCACATTTTCAAAATAAATACTGACTCACAATAAGTGCCTCTAGTGCTCTTGGCACTTTGATCATAATTAATTTTACAAAGGTGTTTATTCAGTATGACAAGGGTTAAATCAACAGATCGCTGCTGCCTTTGTCCGCCTTTTTGAAAGAAAATTTGTAGATGGGAGACCTTATCGTCATTACTCCAGCTTGAAAAGGCTGTAGTTGCGACGTATAGGTCTGCAACTATCTATTTGCATTTTCTCTATATCCGTGATCATTATACGCATTTGCAGACTAGTGACGTTTTCCGGCTACTTTTTTTTAATCATTCTGTGTTTTTCCGCAGATTTTGTGAATTACATGTAAAACATTCGCTGCTCTTGATTCGGAAAATTGATTGACTGCGAGAACTTTTGCTTCAAATTTTGATCAAATATAAATAGTCCGAAAGTCGACTATGGAACTGGTTTTAAAATTCATACGCACTCAGGAGGCGACCAACATAGAATGTAGGATAAAGGCGATATATGGACTGTGACAAAAGATGAATGTCTTCCGTCCGCTCCTCTTTTCTTTAATTTGAGCGATGGTGAATGATAAAACATCGTAACTACAGCTTGTAGTTTCGATATTATGATCATTCATCAACGACATTTTTCGAAGGAGTATTTATTTCTATCACGCACTTGCGTAATATGCGTAATGGAAGTTACGCCCTTGAATTCCGTTCAAGGACCGCATGATTTTTTTTGGGGACTATGTAGAACGCAAACGCCGTGCGGGAACTCGATTATGTGAAGGATTGGTTTTTATTTCAACTGCGACAAAATGACCACTTCTTCATTTCAATGTTTTTCTTGAAGAAAAATGGGTCTTCAAGACGGGGCATTCAAAAATAAGGTGTCTTTCCGTAAGCTTGAACTGATCCCATTCCTTCAAATTTTACAAATGTCCGGCAATCAACACTTTCAGTACTTTGACCTTGTAAAGGAATTCATATTCGGTCCGTTTCGGATCGACAAGAAAAAGTGACATTGGTGCGTTCAGGATCAACGAGCTTGCGAAAGGTTTGAAAAAGTTTACCCCGTTTGTCACGTGTTTTTAGGTGCAAAGAAGAGTACATTTTTTTAAACGTTCGTAACGTTTCCATCCTTAACGCAGAGCTGGACTAAGACGGCAACAGTAGCACATTTTTAATTGTTTAACGGAATCCGATTTTTGTTTAAAATGAAAAAAAAATGTTACCTGATTCAGTAAGTGTGTCAGAGTCCTGTAATACCAGACCTCCGTGTACTGCCTGGACAAACAACAGAGTAATGGCGAAAATACCAAATATGGACACTCCGTAACCCATCCTGAATCTAAAACAGTATAAAAAGTACATTGTAATTGTATTAGTTATGGTTTGAATTTGACGAAAAAAAAAAAAACACACACACACACAAATATTCAATATAGAAAGGTGCATACCAAGTACAGCTAATTACATCGTGAAATTGACATTCACCTAAATCAAAACCATTATAAATCCCTCACTCAGCGCTCCAATCATTCATTCCAAACACTCACTCAAACCATTAAAAAACGCCCAAACCCGTTGAAAAATAAAGAATCAACAACGTCATTCAAAATAAATTTTGATAGAGAAAAGTCGCAATTTCATTGACATTATTCAAATTGTTAGCGCCTCAAAGCTTCTTGAAGAAATAGGAAGCCATGTATAGAACTTGTGTGCATTTTTTTTCAAAGGGAAGGTAATCAATATCGCTAATTTTGTTCACTATGAACAAAATTTGCTATATAGGATTAGCTCCCATTTATTTCACGCAAAACTCGCTCCTTACACTCATTCAATTGCATTCCTAAATCATTCCAAAACCATTCACCTTGTCAATTTCACGATGCTGTTAACTGTATTATGATTTCATTTTGTTTGAATGGTGTTTAACAATCTTTCAGTGCCCTGCAGCACCATACAATGGATTTGTGGTATTTAACCAGCACTACCATGACATGCATTACTCCATGTAAAACAGAAAAAAAAAAATTTTTTGTCAAATTGGCCAAGACATTTTTTGGTTTAAACTTTTTGTACTTTTTTGCTCTTTTCGATCTCATTCATTTATATTTGTACAAGTATATTATGGCGCTTTAATGGATTGTAAGCCTTCAAAAAATTGTGAATGTGCAGCCCAGCGTTCAGGATGTCAAATTGCGGCAAACTGTTTGCGTATCAAATATATCCCGCCTTGCACCGAAGGTCACGTGCAAAGCAGGATATGATTTGAGCCTGTGCGTGAGATTTCCAACAATTTCAAATATGCACTAAGCAAAGACTCTGACCAGCCTGTGCATCCGCACAGTCTGACCAGAGTCTTCACTATGCATCTAGTAGATAGATAACGTCTCAAAGTAACTGTAGGCCATCAGGTAACTTTATATTTACAGTATGTGGCTGTCAACGGTACTGAATGTTTGCACCTCATGAACATTTCAAATTCTTGGAAATGTCATGCATGGGCTCATTTGCAAACAGTTTGCACCGTTTTGTCAACCTGAACGCAGACCGGAAGTGCGTTTGTTAGAGCAAGATGAAACATCCCGATTAATAAGATTTTAAGACGTCAAAATGAAGGATTTCGTCGATAATTTGAGTGCAAACGTTCGAACTCGTCATGTCTTCTCGCTTTAAGCCAATGCAAAACCATCTTCGATTCCTCGTTAAGATATCTTCAGATTCTTATTAATCCGCCTAAAACTCTTAATCTAAAAGACTCTATATATTAAAAAATTATAAGATTCTTAAGAAACTTAATCTAGGAAACGCCCCTCTGGGTAAAAGAACCTTGGGCCAAACTTCTTTGTGAATTACGTGATTCAACTAATACAATTTGGAGAACGTTTAACAACGAAAATATATGTATGTATGTATGTATGTATGTATGTATGTATGTATGTATGTATGTATGTATGTATGTATGTATGTATGTATGTATGTATGTATGTATGTATGTATGTATGTATGTATGTATGTATGTATGTATGTATGTATGTATGTATGTATGTATGTATGTATGTATGTATGTATGTATGTATGTATGAATGTATGTATGTATGTATTCAAACAGTTTAGCACTGAAATTCCATCATATTATTGGCAATTAATTAAACGGTTGGCGGAATATTCTGTTACGATCATATTTTTATCAAAATATGAAAATTACCCCAAATTACGCTTCCCGAAACTTTCTAAACGGGTACTAGGCTACTGGCGATTTTGAAAGAGATTATCGAACAGCAGTTAATAAATACATAAATGTTCGGTATTGCTGTTCAGCAATTGTTCGATAATTCAAATATATCTACTCTCTCGATGTGAATGAATTACGTATAGGATAGAAAACGAGTGCCGTGGTATATGAGAAATAGACACGAGCGGCAGCGAGTGTCTATTTATCATATACCGCGGCACGAGATTTTCTATCTGACTTAGACCACACTTTTCAAACATTGTCTGCATTTTTTTTACCCGAACCTCTGAATAATAAAAAGAACAGAAACCCGCTGTGATATTCTGAAATTGGGTGATGAAAGCACTATTTGATGTATTGCCGTCTCTTATTGCAGATTTTTGCATTTTTCGGCAATACAAAGCCTTTTCTGAAAAAACCGCTTATATAATTTGCTCGTCATGTTTTTGACCTGACTCGGCAAAAAATACCTGTCGATTCACGTGCACGACACACTTTCATCGTATATCTGTAAACACAACGCTCGGAGTTGTATCTGTGATATATACTTTTGAAATACTGTTCTCTGATTGGCCAATTCGCTTCAAACGTGGTATAAAAAAAGTTTTCTTGTGAATATATTATTTCAATTATATCAACCAGGTCATTGATGAGCAGATTGATTGATTGATTGAATGGAGTTTAACGCCGCTTTAAACATTATTTCAGTTATATCGCGGCGGCTGGAGCACCTAACAATGGATTCCTGGTATTTCCCTCACCAGTACAACCATCACATTCTTTCCTAGCCTCCCAGCTGCTATCTCACATAGGTCTACGATTATCAACCCATTGTTGAGAGACAAATAGTCGGAAAGAATGAGTGCCGCCGTCGGGGATCGAACCCGCGAACTCTAGATTGACAGTCCGACGCGCTACCAACTGCGCTATGACGGCGGCACATATTGATGAGCAGAATCGGAAAATTTTGTTCACGTTGACATATCATAAGGACTAATTTAGTCAGCGTAAAACACGACGTTTTAGCAAAACGAGCAGTTGTTTAAATCGTAAAAATAACTTTGGGTTTTCAGTGATACTTTTCGACATGATTTGTTGTTTCTATTCTAACAGTGGTAACGTAATTCACTGTTGTTGGCGTGACTTTGATTGCACGGCGTGGGGAAATCAATGTGACCCATCACGCGAAAAGAGACCATCTGGGTATAGCGTAAAGTTTCGACCCTAGTCAGACTACGCGGTTTGCACAGACTGAAAAGGGTCGGAATTTAGCATACTTTGCTTAATTTCTGAATCAAGAATGATAAATCTACCTCCTTGTGAAAGAACTTTTGAAATGCGACTTCTGATTGACACTTACTGCAAACAATTTCTTTTTTAAATATTTATTTTACGGAGTTCCCAGATGGTCCTTTTTCGCGTGACGGGTCACAGTAACCTAGGTTTCTCTTTAGAAGTGCAGCTTAAAATATAAGGTTTCAAAAATAAATTGATGGTTTAAGCCTATTTATTTAACATCGGTTGGGAAACAAGGTCTTGCAACTTGGCTTGATCCCTCTCGATTCTGCTTCCTGGAAAATTCACCAGTACTCCAGACTAATTGATTAAATTGAAAAAGGAAACAATCTACTTCTGTAAGGAATCGTGGAAAACATACTAACCTTAAACGAAACACGATATTACATATTCCACACTATAATGAACACTGAAAATGTTATTATTTGGTTGAAAAATACGCATTATTTTGATAAAACAGTCAGATAATGACCTTTCCTTGTTCTGGGGACAAAAATAGTATCCGATATTTTAAAACGACTTTGGACATCTATTTTTTCGTATTTGTGCTTTCTGTGAGTGTATGTCTTTTTTTAAAGGCATCAAGCTACTATGCCAGTGAGTAAACCGCTTGGTTGGAAACAAATTGTCCAGAAGGCTGACTGCCGCCGACGGGAATCTTACCCGGGACCAGTCGGGAACCCTCTGTCACTCTGGAACCCTCGGCGATTCTACGGAATAGACCTCGGGATTAATACGGGCGCTGCCATGAAAGCGCGAAAATTCGCACGTGGGTTTATATGACGTCAAAATCACAACTGAGAATGACGCTGCGAAAAGCAAAATCAACGTAAGGTAAAAATTGGGCATACTATGATTTGAAAACAACGCAGTGTTTTACTGCGTTTGCTTTCAAATCATAATATGCAAAATGATCTCCATAGACGATCTGAAAGCATTAAAGGAATTTGCTTTTCTTCAAGCGTATTAACCAAAGTACCACCAAGAGCCGAATTACCTAAAAATTGACCAAAAATTACTACACTTACGTCCGAGGTACTTTCCAGTTTACGGAAAAGTCCGAGCGATGTTTCGAATGACCCTCTGTGATACCGAGGAATATTCCTCGGGAATAATACGGGCAATCGGGAATGCTCTGCGACTCTGCGATAAAGAACTCGGGAATAATACAGACACTGCCATGAAAGCGCGACATTTCGCACGTAGGTTTATCATTCGGAACATCACTCGGCCAATCTCACGATCAACCTCGGATGTACATAGACGGATATTTTTCAAAATTACGGGAAAGCCTTGGAAAAACTCGATGACGTAGGTTAAAATGGCTTTAGTCTTCGAAACTGTAAGTGAAAATATTAAACGTCGCCAATGCTACTCGTTTAAGTCACTGGCGTGAAACCATCGTTTCCTTTCATAAATATCTTTAAATCCTTAAATAACAACTGAAAAGTCTGATTCGTCATTCTCAAAAAATAAAAATTTTTTCAGCCGTTATTTACTGTAAAAAAATATAAATCAAGAGATAGCGACGGTTGTTTCCGCGTTAAATTTTCTTATAGTCCGTTTGACTTCTATATGGACCAACATTTCGCAAAAAATCTCAGAATCGAATTTAAGAAACGTAGTTTTTCCTTGTCATATCATATTTTCCATCTAATACCATGACGAATCTTGTTTTTCAGAATTTCTGAGTGTTAAATAATGATTTTGTCCGTCCGTCTACACTTTAACTTCCAGCCTTTCATACCTTCTCGTGTCTGTAATAGACGGAACAGCGACTTGCCAAACCAAAAATAGATCTGATTTGCATAGGGGCCGAGTCAAAAGTGTATGATTTTAAGTGAGTCGTTTTGGTATAAAATCGAGTATTTTTATAAAAGTAATTAAATCGAAGATTTTTAATTCCTTGGGATATCAAATCTGACTGTATTTTCTCTTTGTTTAAAAACCGTTTGGCCAGATAAATTATAATTGTTGTTATCTATTTTGAGACGAACCCCATATTCACATATTTAGACCAATCAAAAAGCATTATTTAACGAAGTCGTTGTGAATTTCACGAGGAAAACTAGATAAGCAGGCGAGTAATAACGGTACAAATCACGAGATATTTAAGTTTAAGATGACATGCCCATCGATATGCTAATTAGCACGTCCAAATAAGGAAGAATGGACATTTCTTTTGTCAAATGTTAAGTATAAAACCACGTGTTTTTACTATTGTTTACATCTTGTTACAGCCTAAACAGCCTTCTTCACCCCCGTTTTTAAGAGCGGAAAATGTGAAAATATTAACATTAACTAGATAGACAAAATCATTATTTTGAAATCATTTTATTTTCAAAAACACTTTTTGGGATGGTATTAAGCTGAAATTAAGATTTCACCACATACAAATTGCTAATTCAAACTCGATTTTATGCAATTGATGAAAAGGTCGGTCCATATAGAAGTCAAACGGCTATTTTGTTACATGCACATCCGCCTTATATACATCCGAGGTCTGTTGTAGTTTACGGAAATGGCCGAGTGATGTTCCGAATGGTAGGTTTATTAGACGTCACAAATATCAAGTGACCACTCTCTTACCGTTCGGATCATTCGCATGGTGAGAGTAACGAACGACAACTTTGCATGGAGATTTCAGGAGTACGTTGAGTAAAACAAAATCAACGAAAGATTAAAACTGGGCAAATTACTATTATAATATGATAACCAAACGCAGTGTTTATCTGCGTTTTGTAATCAAATTAATACATGCGCATAGGATCTCAAAAGACGATCGGAAAGCATCAAAGAAAATTAAGTTTTTTGAAACGTAGGCCTATTAACCAAAGTACTATCAGAAGCCGTATTTCCTAAAAAGAAAATGACCAAAATCACTACAGTTATGTCCAAGGCACTGTCTAGTTTACGTTAAAGCGCCACGAAGCTTTGAAAGTGCGTCTTTCTGCTCATAGGTTTACAATACGTCACAAATACCAATGTCCCCGCTAAGAATGGCGTTGCATAAAACAAAATCAACGAACAATTAAAAAGTGGGCATTATATTATTTGATAACAACACGCAGTGTTTTACTGCGTGTTGACATCAAATCATGATGTGCTCAAAAGATTTGCTTACACGATCGTAAAGATTTAACAAAATGTTGTTTTTTTCAAGCGTATTAAAAGACGAAATACTCATTATTAGCCGAATTACCAAAAAAATGACCCAAATTACTACAATTACGTCCGAAGTTATTTCGAGTTAACGGAAAAGACCGTATGACGTTCCGATATATTCCGATATATATAGTTCATTGAGTAAACAACAAAAGCTATATTTTCACGAATGGCTGTGCCAAGAGTAAAAATACAGCTTTTGTTCACAAAATGACATATACATCGGTCTTTTTCGAAAACAAGCGATTATTCTATTTCTCTAAGGCAAAGTTGAAGCAAAATCCCAACAATTTAGGACAAATTTTCTTAGAGTGCGTCAATTGTTTTACGTAATTACTTTACGACGTTTTTGATGACGTCACTGGATTGAGCTCCGCTTAGTTAAGGTGAAATGAACGAAAGCGGGGAATAAGTTTTTGGTAATTTCACTTGTTGGGCCATGAGTTTATCAAAATGATATTCTACCATCATTTATTAATAATCCACCGAAAGTATTAAAGAAAAAAACTTACCTGATAATCCACGTATCTGATTGGTGGGAATGCTCAGATACGTGAACCCTATACCGAAATGTTACAAACACTGTTGGTCAGGTGGATTATATACTACCCAAGATACACTTGTGGTACATGTGACCCCGTCACCTCAAGGATTATTTTATCATTGGCATGTTCTGTTGTCTTTTGTTGAGTTTTTGGTTCTACCGTGGCAGCAGAAAGAGGAATACAAATTCAGAATCTATTCACCGAAAAGGTAGAAAAAACTAATCATAGTTCATTAATAGAAAGAGAGAACAAACGGTGTTCAATAGCGTTTATATGAACAAGTTTGATTTGTGAAATATTACGATTTGAAATAGATAAAAAGTGAAAAAAAGACAGAGAGGAGAGATAGAATGCCTGCAGATAAATAAGTATTTTGAAATAACCGAAACTGTGAGAAAAATGTTGATGTACGTAACACTCAACTCGCTCTTGAAAAATTGCCTGGTCAACTGCAAAGATTATTTGATATATTAATTGATATATGATTTAAACATATTATCATACCATAATACCACTTGGTTTTACATAAATGATTTAATAACCCGGTAAGTTTCTCTTAAAGTAAACATGTTTTTAAAACTAATTTCGTTATAAAACACATATTGCCATCAAAAGACTATTGCTCGAACCTCGTTACAGCAAAAGGTGAAAATTCTTCCACAAATATTCTGTTTGGCGTATATTTTGTCTAACAATAAACAGCATCGTGAAATTGACAACGTGAATTTATTTGGAATTATTTCCGAATAAAATTGAATGGGTTTTCAATCAAAACCATTCTAAATCGCTCAGTCAGCGCTCAATTCATTCATTCAATTACTCACTCGAACCATTCAAAAACGCACAAAAAAAAACATGAAAAAAGATAAGAATAAAAACTTAAGTCTCAATAAATATAGCCAGAAAAAAACGAGATTTCACAGACATAATTGAAATTATAAGCGTCTGGTTGCTTCTTGAAGAAATGAGAATCTATTTATATGTATGTGTATTTCCGTTTATTTATCGTCGCTACCGTAGCACATCCCTTTATGAGCGACGCCCCCAGAAGACGGTTAGTTGTTACGGGGGATTGTGCAAGGATACATGACGAAACGACTGTTGAAATCCGCCATGGTTCTTTAACGTCCTCGGTGTAAAGCACCGTCTCACGGGACCTCGGTTAAACGTCTCATCCGAACGACAATTAGTCTTATTATTGTGCCAGTCCGGGAATCGAACCCACACGGTCGAACTTCAATGGTTTTGAAGTCCGGTACTCTACCAACAGAGCTAATCGGGCTGACATCTATTTATAGAATTTGAATGCATATTTTATTAAAGGGGGTAATGAATATCGCAAATTTTATTCATCCTGAACATGATAAGCAATCCTTGATTACCACCCCTCAATTTCACTCAAAACTCGCTCCAAAAACTCAATCATTTCACTCTAAAATCATTCCGGAATCAATTATCTTGTCAATTTCACGATGCCGTATGAAAAAAATAAAATTAAAAAGGGGGGGTAAGATGGTATTATTTGAATCATATACAGCGAAAAAAGCCGTGAAATTATCCATGTGGATGATTTAAGAACTATTCTGGAGTTAGATTGAATGAGTAAATGGAAGGGTTCTCAATGATATTACTCAGAGGTAAAATATAGGGGAGCATTGTTTGTATCAGTATAGGATGACTTTATATTTCATTTAGTGAACAACAAAAGTTATATTTTCACGAGTGGGGAGTCACGGGTAGAATTATAGCTTTTGTTGTTCATGAAATGAAATAGTAAACTATCTTACTCTAGAACAAAAATGGAACGAAAATATCGCTTAAAAATACGTTCTACATGAACGGAACTAGCGATTTTTGAATGATTAATGTATGTGTCGTTTCACAGACCAGTCCGATGCTTTGAAATCAACAACAGCGAATGAAATAGTGTATTGGCTTTGACCGATTTTAATGGAGTTGTGGGGTGTTTTGAATTGTTTCGAAACGTTATAGAAATATTTCAAGTGTTTTTTTTTATGTTTTGGTGGGTGTTTGGAATGCATAACGGATGAAGCGATGCGAAGATTTGGAGAAATTATTATCGTGATGAATGTCAATTTACTAAGAGAACGTTAGATCTTCATGGTCACCAGCCCCGCGTTCAGTATCACAAAACAATGCAAACAGATTTCCAATTATACCCCGCTTTGCACACAAGTGCGTGTGCAAAGCGGGGTATAATTGGAAAACTGTTTGCATTGTTTAGTGATCCTGAACGCAGGGCCATGTTTATACTCGTACTAATAAAAGGACGTCAGTTTTAAGCCGATCGTTGACTTCTTTGCTGACAAACGTCCTTAGCCTTCAGCACTGTTCCATATACTTACTTCATTCGCCGTCCCAAAATCTGAAATGAAAACACGTGCCGCGGCAGACGAAAATAGACCGTCGGTGATTTACGAGTGGTATCTATAGAGTTGGCTATATCTGAAATGATTAGATTGTAGACCATCAATTTCAAGTGAGTGATCAAAGATCAATTTTACATTGAATATGATAGATAACAATGGTTTCTCGAACCTCACTCTTTCTTGCGGGACTATGCCTTAAGGTAACCATTGTTTAAGTTCAGGCCCCGTTGAAACTTTGTCCTCTTAACTCTATGGTAAATCAGTTTTTTCTTCAATCTGTTGCCCTTTTCAAAATTTCCTTTAAGGTAGAAAGTTACAGGTATTTATTTATCTCCTTTTTTAAGAAACTTTCCTTTCATAGCGGAGTTGGTAGCGCATCGGCCTTTCAATCTAAAAGTTCCGGGTTCGATCCCCGACGGCGGCACTCATTCTTTCCGACTATTTGTCTCTCACTAATGGGTTGCTAATCGTAGATCTATGTGAATTAGCAGCTGGAGGCTAGGAAAGGATGTGGTGGTTGCACTGTCAAGAGAAATACCAGGAATCCATTGTTGGTTGCTCCAGCCGCCGAGATATAACTGAAATAATGTTGAAAGCGGCGTAAAACTCCATTCAATCAATCAATTCAACACGAAAGTCATGTATGTTGAAAGGGAAACTTTTGAAATATAGTCACAACAAGGGAACCCTTCTTTCGGAACCAAGAAACTTACAGACCCAGAAATCACGTCTCGGATTTTATTTATCCGCCATCTTTAGAATAAACTCCTGCAAAGTGATAAAAAAAAATGCACTTGGAAAGTCTAAAACAGATGTGAAATATCTTAAAACCATATTAATGATACTTGGAGACCGTTGATTTGCTATGAAATTATTACCACCGAATACATAACGGTGCACAAAAGAATCCTTGCTTCAACAAAAAGTTACCATTTATAGATTAAGAAACCGAAGACGTTTTAAAAATGAAAACAAGACACAACAAAAACACTTGCCCTTTAAAAGATATGCAATGCAGTGACAAAATAAATAGATAAATTAGAAGATAAAAAACTTTGCTAAAATAGCTATAAGAAATGTAAAACATCAACATGAAAAAGGAACGGTCGTAATTTAATTTCTGTATTGATAATCCAGTAAGAAAACACTAAAAAGGTTTTTGAAAATCGGTTGCTTTTCAGAAACATTACTTTCATTTAATATTTTAGCAGATTTGTTGTTGGATCATGAAAAAAGACGTTTTCTGCATTTTTTTTATTAACGATACAATAAGGCGTTGCACGACATCCTTTTTCTTACTTCTATGGTTAATTAGGCCGCGATTTAAGGACGTCCGCTCATCCGGTTTTGGATTTTCCGCCATTGATAAACCGTTTTCGTTTGTGTGATCGTTATAGGACTTTGAATCCAATTTCAAAGTAACTTTTTGGATAGAACTGTATAAAAGGTTGACAAAACGCGAAAAAAAATTGTGTAAATTCAAAAAAATATTTTTTTTCCGACTATTTTTGGGGAGAATTTTCCCCCATTTTAGAGTTTTCAGAGAAAACGACAAGCATGTATTCAACCTTACCCCTTGCCTGTCTCTCTAAAACTTATGAAAATGGTATAAAGAACCCCTTCCTCATATCCCTGAATCAAAATATCAACAAATTTGTTATTTCCAATATTGAAAAAAATATTTTGAAATTTGAAGTACCTCCATTTATTTTAACAAATATGCATAAATATGTGAAAGTAAGCATGTGACCCCATTTTTTCATATCAAAATAGAATCTATTCATGATTATGTCACAAATTGATATGGAGAGTTTGAGAAAAAAGTTTAATAGTAGAACTGTATTTATGATATGACCTACGTCGCCGGAGTGAAATAACACCGTTGAATATTTTTGATATTACACGGGTGTTATTACACTAGTGGAATAACTATGCAAATGAGCTAAGAACGAAGGAAAATGAGGTCATAATGGATCTGCTGACGTCATTTTGCAAACGGCGTTATATGTTTCGCGGAATAACAAGAATCGATAAATATCGTAATTTTCTCATTTTATCGCCAAATTTCGGATCATATCATAAATAGAATATCAAATTTGTGCTCATCAAATACAGCCTCGTTTTTATCTGTTTATAGATGACTCGTTTAATAAATTCGGTATTGAATGACCACTCATTAAATATCCTCTATTTATTTTACCGTGTGAAGCATACTATTCGTAGCCCTCAATATTAGATGAAAAATACTTTTCAAGGACCGAATAGATATGCGATATTTTTCTTTTGCTTCAATAAAATTCCATATTTTTAAAATGATTTAGTGGAATGGGTTGTTTTTTTTATAAAAAATAAATCAATGGTTGTCAGAATATGAATTGGTCCAACAACAATAACTTCAAATCAAGAGTGTAATTTTCAAAGAAATTCATAGATAAGAACTCCAGGGCACTAAATGTTTTTGGTACCTTTTCGAAGTGCTCTGAGAAAAAAATAATAAGCACGAAAATCCCATTTTTTCTTTTTAAAAATCGAAATAAAACATTTATGATCTATATAAAAAATCAGGGTTAAAGAAAAGTATAATACGGTGGGGAAAAGCCGAGCGAGCCTCCTTAAATGGCGTTGATCAGCCTTGTGTTCAGGATGTAATAGCGTTTCGCGAGCGCTTTTGAGATGATACTCCGCTTAGCACGTGCATATACGTGCACAGCGATGTGATCATTTCCGGAAAGCGCTTCGCTACTGAATGTTTTCCGCATCCCGATCCTGGACGCAAGGCAGAACAGTTGAAACAACGTTGTGTTGACACCCGCTCTTCTTTTTAAGAAAATATATGCACGATGTCATTAAGATAGATACTGTGTACAAATATGCACGGTTTTTGTTCAGTAAATTTTACCCTCCGGCTTTGATTAAACAGAGTCGTTATTTGACAATCTAACGTGGTTGTTATTACGTCGTTTTATGCCTTGAAAGTAGGCTATATCGAATTTTCATCCAACCACCTTAAATTGGAAGGTGTATTCCTGCATTTTTCCCATTAAAATATTTTGCCAAATTTGCACATTCTCGAAAACGGACAAGACTTTTGACCATAAGTGTACAGGTCCTTAGTGTATATCCCAAATCAAACATAAGGGGCACAATCTAGGACACACATTGTTTCCAGTATACATAAATGAATTTCAAGAATTGGTTGATAACAGTTTGTTACATTTGATTTGACTTTGAAATTGTTTGCGTCCGTTAAAAGACAATCAATTTCAGTCAAACATTGGTGACTTTCACATAACAACTTGCAAAAACGCCGCAGGATAAACTGAAAAATGTGGTACCCCACACGTGCTCTTTGAATCATCGTCAGCGCAAAGCGTTGGAAAACAAGTCAGAAATAAACAATTTACACGTGAAAATGGATTTTTCACGATCAGCTAAATCAGGCGACATCGACAGACAGCTAGAAATTGTTAAACAACAAGTACAAGCACAGATGTTATCCAAAAAGTTACAGGTAAAATGGTAGACTGGCATGTTCGTATTTGTCATTGGTATTCGTGACCTTCAGAAGAATGGTTGGTTATGTCATCATCATCAATCAAAATATTATCCTTATGACGTATGCCATTTCTCCCTTTTTAAGCGGCATACTCTTTAACATAGTAATGTCTCTCTTGAAACCGTTTAAAAGTGTGAAATGGTGTGCCGAGTGCTTAACTCTTTATTGCTTTTTTAGCCATAGGCCAGCGAGCTAAATTGATGGCGGAGAGTCCATTGTGTGTGTGTGTGTGTGCATGCGTCAGAATGTGCGTAAACTTTTCTTTAAACATCTCCTCTTAAACGTATAGTCAATATACAGATTCAGATACCTATTCAGATACGATCCTTGATAAGCAAGAAGTCTTATTAGGGCTTATAAAGTAAGGGTGACAACAATTATCTAGGTTGATCAAATATATGATCCATGGAAATGTACTGGTATGTTATTACTACAGAAAAAATGTGTTAAGCAACCACCCAGAAGATCACCTGATGGGAATAATACAATAGATCTTGTTAAATAAGATATAGTATTTTTATAGGATGTAGATTGCCGAATAAACCATACTGAATCTTATGATGTTAAAAGCCATTAGACAATTCGAATGAGGTCCAACTATCATCAACATAGTATTCATTCGAAAATGTCCATTTTTTAGCTCACCTGATCACGAAGTGCTCAAGGTGAGCTATTGTGATCATACAATGTCTGTAGTCAGTCGTCTGTCGTGCGTCGTCCACAATTTCTTTAAACATCTTCTCCTTCTAAACCAATCTTGACGAAACTTGGAAGGGACATTCCTTGGGTCAAGCTCTACCAAAGTTGTTCAAATAAATGAAATCCACCCTTAACTTTCCCTTTACCCTTAACAAAAAGGGTGAAAACATGAAAATCTTCAAAAATCTTCTTCTCTGAAACCAGAAGGCAGCAGCTTTCATATTTGGTATGTAACATCATCTAGTAGACCTCTACTGGGTTTGCTCATATCTAGACCCTGGGCAAATATTTGGGCTCCACCCGGGCGCAAACTTTTTACATAGAATCAAAAAGCAAAAATCTTCTTCTCTGAAACCAGATGGCAGACAGCTTTTATTTGGTATGTAGCATCACCTAGTGGGCCTGTACCAAGTTTGTTCAAATTAAGACCCTGGGGTCATATTTGGGCTTTGCCCGGGCGCATCCCTTTTAGCTCTTCTGAGCATGAACGGTAAAAAAGGAAAATCTTCTCTGAAACCAGAAGGCACAGAGCTTTCATATTTGGTATGTAGCATCATCTCGTGGACCTCTACCAAGTTTATTCATATCAAGACCCTAGGATCATATTTGGGCTCCACCCAGCACAACCGTTTTTACAAAGAATCAAAGAACGAAAACCTTTTAAAATCTTCTTACCTGAAACCAGAGGGCACACAGCTTTCATATTTGGTATGTAGCATCATCTAGTGGGCCCCTACCAAGTCTGTTCATATCAAGACCCTGGGGTCACATTTGGGCTCCAGCCAGGTGCATCCTGTTTTACATAAAATAAAAGAGCAAAAATCTTCAAAAATCTTCTTCTCTGAAACCAGATGGCAGGCAGCTTTTATATTTGGTATGTAGCATCACCTAGTGGGCCTGTACCAAGTTTGTTCAAATTAAGAGTGAAAAGGCATATCTGTCTTGCTCTTGGCTGAAAACATTCCATGGTATTGATCTTATGTAGAAATTATCTCCCTTTTGACATCTGCCTATTTAATTAATAATGTGATGTCCCAGGGGTCAAAGAGATGCAGGTGAGCGATCTAGGACCATCATGGTCCTCTTGTTTTTATAGAGATTTTGCTTAAAGTGAAAGGGCTAAGCTGCTTTTATTTAAATTAATGATGGTCATGTTAAAAAAAATGGTGGCTTAATAGAAGTAGTCGCTCTAGCAACATTGACTAGTTACTAATCAACCTTTTAAAATTTTGAAAAATTTTCTTTTTCTCTTTGCAGCAAATAAATGAAAAGTGTTTTGAGAAATGTGTGACAAAGCCAGGAACATCATTAGACAAATCTCAACAGGTATTAAATTCATTTTACTGTTTTTCTCTAGGAAAAAGAATTAAGTGTATAGAGCGGGTATTTAAAGGGGGGGGGGTGTTTAAAACCTACTACAAGTACCTGCAGTTGAAAAACATAAATTTGCTTATGTTTTTAGCCTGGTTTGCCAACCAGGGGTGTTGACTTCCCATGCCTGACTTGTCTGACACAGGCTTTTCTACTTGTGGGCAAGTAAATTTTGCGGGGCAACTTATCCATGGACAAGAAAATACCTTGACAAGTTTTGGAAAGGTATGAATAGATCGTAATGATAAATTATCCTAACTACATATCAAAGGGTAGAAATACTGATTTTAGCTCCACTGAGCGAAGGCCAGTGAGCTATTGTCATGGCCGTGTGTCCGTCGTGCGTGCATCCGTCCGTGCGTCAGTGCGTCCGTGCGTAAACTTTTTCTTTAAACATCTTCTCCTCCCAAACCAATGGGCAGATTTTCATGAAACTTGGTAGAAATGTTCCTTGGGTGACCCTCTTGTAAAATTGTTAAAGAAATTTTGATTGACCCCCAAATATGGGCATGGCAGGGTGTGGCATTTTTTATCCCCGCCGTTTTCGGAGAAGTGCAGTGCACAAGAACTACAACTCTGGCTTGCATAATTTTGGAGTAATTGCCCTTTGTTATTTTTAAGACTTAGATTTTGTCCGGAGCATATCTCCTAAAGTATAATAGCTATCAACTTGAAACTTTATGGGTGGATAGATCTCATGCTACAACTCTTGCTTGCATAATTTCGGAGTTATTGCCCTTTGTTATTTTAAAGACTTAGAATTTGTCCGGAGCATATCTCCTAAAGTATAATAGCTATCAACTTGAAACTTTATGGGTGGATAGATCTCATGGAAGAGGAGTGCAGTGCACAAGAACTATAACCCTGGCTTGCATAATTTCAGAGTTATTGCCTTTTGTTATTTTAAAGACTTAGATTTTGTAGGGGCTTAATTTCTTAAAGTAGAACCCTTAATCTATTAGGCTTCAGTTTACTATCAAGCTTTCTTGGCGGGGGATGGTCATGTCAGACATGGCTCTTGTTTAGTTTGAAATCTTTAAAAATCTTCTCCTCCCAAACAATTTGGCCGATTTCAATGAAACTTGGCATGGATGATCCTTGGGTGACCCTTTACTTAAATTGTTAAAGAAATTTAAATTGACCCCCAAATATGGGTGTGGCAGGGCGGGGCTTAATTTAAGCCCGAAATCTTTGAATGACATCTTCTCCTGAACCACTGGGCCGATTTCAACAAAACTTTACCAAAATGTTCCTTGGACGACCCTTTTAAAAAATTGTTCCTGAAATTTTGATTGGCCCCCAAATATGGGCGTGGCAGGGCGGGGCTTATTTTGAGCCCGAAATCTTTGAACGACTTCTCCTCCTGAACCATAAGGCTGATTTCAATGAAACTTTACCAGAATGTTCCGTGGGTGACCCTCTTCTTAAGTTGTTAAAGAAATTTTGATTGACCCCAAATTATTGGTGTGTCAGGGGGGGCTTTTTCCAAGCCGCAAATCTTTGAACAACTTCTCCTCCAGAACCACTGGGCCGATTTCAACAAAACCTACTAGAATGTTCCTTGGGAGACCTTTTCCAAAAGTTGCTCACAAAATTTTGATTGACCCATAAATATGGGCGTGGCAAGGGGGGGGGGCTTATTTTGAGCCCGAAATCTTTAAACGATATCTCCTGAACCACTGGGTTGATTTCAATGAAACTTTACCAAAATGTTCCTTCCATGACCCTTTTCAAAATTTGTTTGCGAAATTTTAATTAGCCCTTAAATATTGGTATGGCAGGGTGTGGCTTATTTTGAGCCCGAAATCTTTGAACTACATCTCCTGATGAACCGATGGGCTGATTTCAATGAAACTTTAGAATTTTGGTGCAATGTGGGCCATACCCACTTAATTATTATAAAATTGGTCTTAAGAGATTTCAAAGTGTTGTTTTCATTCAAAGAAAGTTTCATTTATTGAAAGTCTTAAGATGATAAATCCAGTGGAGCGATACATGCCCTCTTGGGCCTCTTGTTTATTGAAGAAAATGCCGAGTTCAGCATTTTCCTCAATAAAAGCAATGTTTCTTGAAATCTATTTATTTACTTTTTTTGTGGACAAGATAATTTTGATACCGAACAAGTTGAAAGTAATCTTTAACTTGTCCAAGGACAAGTAGAGAAAATTTCTACACCCCTGCCAATGCAAAAGGGTAAGCTACTGTTTAAGTGATTTTGCCATTGTTCTTTCTGAACCTTTTGCCTATAGAAATTAATACTGAGAAAAAAAGGTTGATCAAGATCATTCTGCCAAAGTCAAACATTTACAAAATTTTACCAAAAGTTAACTTCAATTCAGTGTCTGTTCTAGGAGGGGGATTGTACATTTTAGCACATACTTGTGAAAAATCCACCCCGTTTTTGAAGGTGATCAGGGATTTTTTACATATAGAAAAGGTAAAAGTTTATACAATGTATCTTTTTTTTTAATCTTGATGATTTTCAACTAATTTTTCCCTGCTTTTCTAATCCTTGGCTAGAAAATACACTGACTTCATTGGTATTTAAGAACCATTGCTTATACAGCATTACAATACTCTTAGAAATGCTAAATTTAGATAGAATCCTCAGTCAAAATAATCTATCAGGGTCTTTTTTCTAGAAAAATATCGCATTTGGTTAGGCATATGACTTCCAATCTGGAAGTCGTGGGTTCGATCCCCGGTGGCAGCAAATATCCTTTCCGACGTTTGCTTCTCACCAATGGGTAGATAATCGTAAACCTATGTGAGATAGCAGTCGGAGGCTAGGAAAGGGTGTAATGGTAGTACGGGTGAAAGAAATACCAGGCATCCATTCTTAGGTGCTCCGACCGCTGCGATATAACTGCAAAATTGTTGAAAGTGGCGTAAAACCCATTCAAACAAACAATCTAGAAAAAAAGTTGTTATGGTGGCCTCTGTGTTTCATAAACAACAAAGCCTTCTATACTGTGATATGGTACGATTTTAAAAAGATGGAAAAAGGTTTTTTACTTTCATTACAGAAATGTTTAGCTCACTGTATGGACCGATGGGAAGACACAGAAAAGATAGTGGCACAAGCATTGATGGCTAGGGTGCAGGAGGAAGGTGGATTGTGATAATTATATAGTGTGAAATGATTGTTATGTGACACATTGTGATGTAATTTAGGCAGGATTTAAGTTTGACATCAACAAAATAGGGCCCAATGCAGGGGTAATTATGGCTCAGAATATCATTTGCTAAAATGTCTCATTTAGCCAAATCTAATTAGAAATTAAGGATTTTTGGTGATAATTTTTACCACGTCCTTTACTAACTTACATTTTGCTTTGAGATTTTTCTCTCATTTAAGCAGTTTCAATGAGATTTCTGGCAGAAAAATGAGAGAGTCTCTCAATATGTCACTCCAAAATGATCCTTGCCAATGGACTTCATTATTGGGATCTTGGGGTTCCTCATTTAAATTTTGGGAGTCTCTTCTATAGGTATAGACTATTTCTTTTAGGCTATAATCTTGTATTTTTTAGATTTAGAGCTATTCCCTGGTTAAAGGTAAAGAAATTGATAGAAGTATGTTAATATTTGGGGCTCAACTTCAGGAAGGAATTGAAGACTGTCTAAAACAGTCTTCAATTCTTTTCTTAAGTTGATCCATAGAGAGTCTATGGGACTCACATCACATAGTTAAGTGTTCTAGCTACTTATTTTTGCATCTCAGATGCGCAAAACATGTGTCCCTTAAAACCCTGCTGGGGCAAGCTGTTTGAAAAAGCTTGCCCAGGGAAAATGATATGAGCCTATGTAAGACATTTTTAACAATATCACATGTGTGGAGTGTTAAGACTCAGATCAGCCTGTGCATCCACATAGTCTGACAGAATCTTAAGGTAGTGGAAATGTAATAGTTCTGCAACATTTTGGAAGACATGAACTTTACAGTGGTAATGAGGTTTCCTAACATTGTGAAAGATCATGCGTTCTGCCGAACTATCACAGGTCCAATACCTTTATGAAGTAATAATTTTGCACTTGATAGTTTCTTAAAATGTTGACTTATTCAATGCACTATTTGGCTGCAAAGACGACTCAATGCCTGTCGAGGACTCGCACATGTAATTTTTGGTAATGTCACACTCAGGCTCATATCATGAATCTAAACTAGTGCTGGCCTTTGAAATTCAGAAGTCATTGACCCGTTAAACATGAATTTCTTAGGTCAAAACTGTTTTTGAGGGGTCAATAAAAAACCTGCCTTTTAGAGATATGATAGGGGAGGAGAAAACATGCTACAATTGTTACACCCGATTTCTTCTTTACCAAAAGTTTTAACGATAGTATGTCAATTAGTTAATGAAAATCATGTATAAACAATTTGAAGAAGATTAGACTAGATTTGAATTTAAGGGGACAAAATGATCCCTGTAAGAGATTTTTCAGATTTTTGTGGGTCAAAACCCTGGTTTAAGGGTCAAACACGAGCCATGTGAATTTTGTTTTCAAAATGAATATATCATTATGATGTAGACAGATTAATAACATGTATATACTAAAATCCATGAAAAAACAAAAAAAGAGAGATTTCCCCTGAAAAGCCTGTGTTATTGAATTTGTTAAAACGTAGGTTAAATCCCTGTACAACCAAATTTTAGTCCAGCTGTATATTCAGAAAATCCAAGGTAGAGACTTCACATTGGCGTCCTTCCCATTCTTGAAAGAAAAAAAAAGTGTTTAGTATTTAATCTTACGTTGTTGAAACTCATTAGAATCATCTTTATTGGGCACTTCTAATATGTTCAACAAATCCCAATCTTAACCCTTGTCATGCTGAATAAATTTTGCCTGAATTTTTTTATCAAAATCAAAGGGCAAAAGGCACTGAAAGTTCAACCTGTAGGTCAATTTTTATTTGAAAAACTAAATCTATCTACAATTCTAGTTTGAAAGTTAGAAACAGGTGGTGAAGGCTAACATCAGACTGCACATATGTGCAGGCTGATGTTTGTCTATAGCTCCTGCCAAAGCAGGAATATTCCGGGTTTAGCATCACAAGCGTAATTTATCATAAACTATTTTATTAAGCAACCATTCCATGAGCTACCACTTTTTGGTGGTCCCTAAGTGGTAGATTAACATAAGTTTTATTGTATTTTAAATGTCATCTTAACTAAGATTCAATTTACCTCATATGAGCACTGCTATAAGTGTGCTCTGGTTCAGGGTGTCAAAACGGTGCAAAAAGTTTTCCAATTATACCCGGCTTTGCACATGCACTTTCGTGCAAAGCCAGGAGTAATTGGAAAACTGTTTGCGCTGTTTTGTCATCCTGAACGCAGGGCTGATGTTGAATTAACACTTTGACCAAAGGGAAAAGTTTCTTTGTCTCCCCTTTGTAAAATTCTTATCTGTGGATAATGTCTGTGTTCAAAAGAATTTCTGGTATTTTTATCCCCTGCCGTTTTGGCAAAGGGGTTATAGTAATGGTCTCCATCCCTCATTCTGTCAATCCGTCACTAAACTTGTCAGGAGCACTATCTCCTAAAAGTAAAATAGCTATCAACTTGAAACTTTATAGGTGGATAGAGCTAATGGAGGAGAAGTTCAACACAAGAAGTAGAACTCTTGCTTGCATACCTTTTGCATTATTGCCCTTTGTTATTTTAAGTACTTAGATTTTGTCTGGAGCAGATCTCTGAAAACTTAATAGCTATCAACTTGAAACTTTATTGGTGGATAGATCTCATGGAGGAGAAGTGCAGTGCACATGAAGTACAACTTTTGCTTGCATAATTTTGGAGTTATTGCCCTTTGTTTTTAGCTCACCTGAGCACTTAGTGCTCATGTGAGCTATTGTGATCACCTTTCATCCGGCGTCCGTCCGTCGGTCGTCCGGTCGTCATCCGGCGTCCGTCAACAATTTCTTTAAACGACATCTCCTCCTAAACTACTGGGCCGATTAACACCAAATTTTACAGAAATGTTGCTTAGGTGGTCCCCTTCAAAAAGAGCTAAAAGAATTGAAATCCATGAAAAACTCTGGTTGCTATGGCAACAAACAGCGAAATTTTAAGAAAATCTTTAAAATTCTTCTTCTTCTCATTCAGAAGTCCTACAGACTTAAAACTTGGCATGGATGATCAGTTCATAGACCCGAATTGAAATAGCTAAAATCATATCTTTTGGGCCACCAGGTGCGGAGCACCAGGGGGGAGGGGGTAGTACTTTCGGTAAATTTTGTAATCTTCAAGCTGCTTCTTCTTCGGAACCAGGAGCCCTACAGACTTGAAAATTGGCATGGATGATCAGCTCATAGACCTGAATAAAAATAGCTAAAACCATATCTTTTGGGCCTCCAGGTGCGGAGCACCAGGGGGGAGGGGGTAGTACTTTTGTGAAAATTTTGTAATCTTTAACCTTCTTCTTCTGATGAATCAGGAGCCTGACAGATTTGAAAATTGGCATGGATGATCAGTATATGGACCTTTATAAAAATAGCTAAAATCATGACTGTAGATTCACCAGGTGAGGAGCACCAGGGGGGAGAGGGTAGTACTTTTGTGAAAATTTTGTAATCTTTAACCTTCTTCTTCTGATGAATCAGGAGCCTGACAGATTTGAATATTGGCATGGATGATCAGTATATGGACCTTCATAAAAATAGCTAAAACCATGACTGTAGATTCACCAGGTGCGGAGCACCATGGGGGAGAGGGTAGTACTTTTGTGAAAATTTTGTAATCTTTAACCTTCTTCTTCTTCTGAACCACAAGCTCTACAGACTTGAAAATTGGCATGGAGGATCAGCTCATAGACCTTAATAAAAATAGCTAAAACCATGACTGTAATGCAACCAGGTGCGGAGCACCAGGGGGGAAGGGGTAGTACTTTTGTGTAAATTTTGTAACTTTAACCTTCATCTTCTAAAATAACCAGGAGCCCTTCAGACTCCAATATTGGCATGGATGATAAGCATATGGATCTTAAATATAATAGCTAAAAGCATGAATGTAGGGCCACCAGATGCGGAGCATTAGGGGGGAGGGGGTAGTACTTTGGATCAATTTTGAAATCTTTAACCTTATTCTTCTCCTGGATCAGGAACCCTACAGACTTGAAAATTGTAATGGGTGATCAATATATTGACATTAATAAAAATAGCTAAAAACATGACTGTAGGGTCACCAGGTGCTGAGTGTCTTGGGGAGGGGGTAGTATGTTGGATCATTTTTGAAATCTTTAAACTTCTAATGAACCAGGAGTCCTACAGACTTGAAAATTGGTATGAATGATCAGCATATGGACATCAATTGAATTAGCTAAAATCATGACTGTAGATTCAGGTGCAGAGCATCTTGGGGGAGGGGGAGTGCTTTGTTGAGAATTTTGAATCCCTACAGCCTTTATATTTGACATGGATTGATCAACTCATTAAAGCAAACTTTAAAAGTCTCAGACTCAGCCTGTAAATCTGGCATTGATTAGCTGATCACAGACCTTTTATGAAAAAAGCTTAAATAAATAATGACCAGGTGAGGAGCAGAGGGGGGGGGGGATTATTTCAAATGTTATCTGATTGAATAAGTGAAAATCTCTTTTTCTTTGGTTGCATGGACATACCTAGGTAATGAAGCTTTTTTCTCAGGTGAGCGACCCAGGGCCAACGGCCCTCTTGTTTTAAATACTTAGATTTTGTACAGAGCATATCTCCTTAAGTACAATAGTTTTCACCTTGAAACATTACAGGAGGACAGATCTTATGGAGGAAAAGTGGAGTGCACAAAAACTACATTCTTGCTTGTGTATTTTTTTTGAGTTATTGCCCTTTGTTATTTCAAAAACTGGGATTTTTCTAGAGCAGATCTCCCAAAGTATAAAAACTATCAACTTGAAACTTTATAGGTGGATAGATCTCATGGAGGAGAAGTGCAGTGCACAGGAGCAACTCTTGCATGTTTAATGTTGGAGTCATTGCCCTTTGATTATTTTAACTACTTAGATAATGTCCGGAGTATATCTCTGAAAGTTAAATAGCTATCAACTCGTAACTTTATAGTAGGATAGATTTCATAGAGGAGAAGTGCAATGCAAAAGAACAACAACTTTCTTGCATAATTTTGGAGTTATTGCACATTGTTATTTTAAACTCTAAGTCTTACTCTTTGTTGGGGGGCATATCTCTTAAAGTATAATAGCTATCAACTTGAAACTTCATAGGTGGTAAGTTCTTATTGAAGAGAAGTGCTGTGCACAATTACTATTGCTTGCATAATTTTCCAGTTATGCCCTTTGTTATTTTTATGCTATATCTCTTAGTACAAAAGAATCTTTATTCTTTTCGGCTTCAGTTTACTATCAAGCCTTAATGTGGGGGATGGCCATGTCCGATATGGCTCTTGTTGCCTTTGTTTGTCTGTCTGTCCAAGCATTTGTCTTTAGTAACAGTTCAGCCAAGATTCCTTTTAAGTCCACCTGACGAGTTCATCTGGGCTTTTTTCATTGTCATTGATTCGGTCTTGCACCCTTGCTTGCTTTTCTCGTAAACTGAAAATGCCCCTTTTTCATGCCCCTTTATGGATAGATGGGAGCACATTTTTTTACTATTGTCTATCTCTCTGTCTGCAAAACCTTAACAAAAAAACTTAACATTGTTTGAGAATGTGTAAGCCAATGTCTCAAAAAGGTCCAGTTTAACACCCTCACCATAATAGTAGAGTATGCACATTCATCATGTCTGTCAGTCTGTTCGTTTTAGCTCAACTGTACAAAGTCCAGGGTGCTGTTGTCAAGGCCAATAATCTGTTGTGCATTCGTCCATTTGTCTGTGTGACCATGCGTGGGTAAACTTTTTCTTTGATCATCTTACCTGAGACCACTGGGCAGAATTAAACCAAATTTCACAGGAATGATGCTTAGGACATGCTCTTTCAGATTCCTTGTTAAAATCATGATCAGGCTGATAACTTGGTGTTTGGGGCTTTTAAGTGACCAAAAAAAGGGCCCCATATTGTGAATAATGAAAAAAAATCTTTTCTGAAACTATTTATCAGTATTCAACCCAATCTCACAGGATTGATGCATAGGTGATGCTCTTTCAGAGTACTTCTGTTAATCCTGATCAGGCTGATTACTTCCGCGCTACGGGCTTTTAAGTCATAAAAAAGGCCTTTTGTGTTCAAATATAACAAAAATCTTCTTCCCTGAACCTATTGATCAATATTTAAATAAATTTCACAGAAATGATGCTTAGGAAAGGCTTTTTCAGATTCCTTCTTTTAATTTTGATCAGGTTGATAACTTGGGCACTACAGGCCCTCCAGTTACCAAGAAAGGGCTTTTATGGTGAAAAATAAAAATATCTTGTTCTCTGTAACTACTGGTCAGAATACAACAAAATTTCACATGAATGGTACTTAGGGATATGCTCTTTAAGATTCCGGAACTTTATCCTGGTTCGATTGATAACTAAGGTGTTACAGGCTGTGGTGTCATCCAAAAAGGGCCCCATAACGCAATTTATATAAATGTCTTCTTCGCTGAACGACTGGTCAGAATTCAACCATACTGGACAGGAATGATGCTTATGGCATGCTTTTTCAGATTCCTTCTTTAAGTCCTGATTTTACAGAAAACTTTTGTGCTAAAGCTGATGCGTTATCAAAAAATGGCACCATGGTAAAATGAAAAAAAAGATCTTCTCTCAAACTACCAGTCAGAATCCATCTTTACTGCACAGGAATGATGCTTGGGACTTGCTCTTTCAGATACTTACTTTTTATCCTAATTGGGCTGATAACTTGGGTGCTAGAGGCTGTGGCGTCTTCAATAAATGGCCCTAGTAAAAGATAGAAAATTCTTCTTTTCTGAAACTACTTGTAAGAAATCAACAAAATCACAGGAATGAACCTAAAGACATGTTATCTTAAATTTCTTCCTGAAATTATAATTTCAAAATGTAAGGATTATTAGCTGCACTGGCCGAAGGTCAAGGCAGTGTGTCTGATGTGCATCCATCCATATATGTTTGTGTAAACTTTCCTTAAACATCTTCTCCTCCTAAACCCTCTTCTAAAGATGTTCAAGAAATTTGGATTGACCCCCAAATATGGGTGTGGCAGGGAGGGGGGGGGGATATTTTCACTAAGATATCTTTAAGTATGTATTCTTTCCAAACCACTGAAACTTGGCATGAATGATCGCTGGTGAAAATAGGCCCCTGCCCTGCCTTGCCCATATTTGGGGGGGGGGGGATTTTGGGTCTAATTTTCACTATAAAATCTTTAAATATCTTCTCCTCCAAAACCATTTGCTTGATTTCAATGTAACTTTGTATGAATGATCCTTGCTAGACTTTCTTTTAAAGTTGTTCAAGAAATTTTTATTGACCTCCAAGAAATTTGGATTGACCCCCAAATATGGGTGTGGCAGGGAATGGGTGTATTTTCACTATAAAATATTAGAAAATTTCCTTCTTTTTCATTTTCACCAATTTCAATGAAACTTTGCATGAACATTCATTAGGTGAACATTTACTGAAATTGCTCAAGACATTTTGACAAACCCATAATTGTGGCCTAGGCAGGGAGGGGCTCATTTTCACTTTGAAATTAAAAAAAGATATCTTCTCCCAATCAATCAAACTAATTTCATTGAACTTTGCAATGAATGACCCTTTACTTAAACATTACCTGAAAATGTGTCTAGAATGGTCTACTTATTGCAATCAACTTTGTTTTAAATAAGATGGGTAAAGGGTATGCAAGTTTATGGTGATTGATTATTTTGGTGCCATGTGTATAGTTCCGCAAGATAGAGTGAGGTTCGAGAAACCTTTTTCTCCTATCAATTTCAATGTAAAATTGATCTTTGATCACTCACCTGAAATTGAGGTCTATACCAGACCCATAAAATCATTTTCAGTCTAAGTAAGCTTTCTTTAATGACAGTTTGGATATGTTAAAAGCAACTGGAGCAATACAGGCCTTCTTGGGCCTCTTGTTTTCTTTGTAATTATTTTGTTGTGTCATGGAAAAACGGGCCTTTGTAATGCAAAATTTCTTGTCACCGTAACTTGTATATTTATTGACAGATTTCATGAAACTTTCTTAAAAAGTTACTTATCATGTGAATATGAACACATTAAATCTCTTTGATGTGTCATGGAAAAATGGGACTTTTTTTGTAAGATTGTGTGTTTTTTTTTTCAAATCAAGCATTAACCAGCCTTACTTAGATGATTATCTTCACACGAATAATTAATGGATTAGCTAAATACTTTTAACCTTTGTCATGCTGAATAAATTTTGGGTAAAAATTTGTATCAAAGTCAAAGGGCCAAAAGCACTGAAAGTTCCAACTGCAGGTTAATTTTTATCTGAAAAACTAAATCCATTGACAATTCTGGTTTGAAAGTGAGAAACAGGTGGTATAGACTAACCCCAGACTGCACATTTGTGCAGGCTGATGTTTGTCTATAGCTCTTGCCAAAGCAGGAATATTCCGGGTTCATCGTGACAAGGGTTAATGCAATTTATTAATGAATTTCCATAAATCTGTTTGGCATTAAGTGTCAGTGGAGCGATACTGGCCTTCTATGGCCTCTTGTTTAATTGATGCCGCCGTCACATCGCAGTAGAATCGCCTTACACTCCCGATCAAAGGGTCTGGTTTTCGGTCACCGTCGACGGCATACGCCCTTTCCGACATTCGTCTCGTACAAGTGGGTTCTAAATAGTAAACATATGTAGTAGAGTATCTGAAGCCTTTGACGATATAGTACTGGTGAAAAAGTACTAGATTTTTCAGCCTCCAAACACTGTTAAAAGAGGCGTTAATAACAAGTTAAAGAAACAAATTAAAATTGAAGTAGTGGTCTAATACTTAATCGATGGTAAAGGTTATCTAACAGTTGTTCGAACTTTTGACATTTTACAAAGTGCAGACGGGCGGACAGACAGACATACAGATAAGATAACCATATTCAGTGTTCATGTGATTGTCTGTTTTGATATTGATGTGAACGGTCTATCGACCACAGCACTCGGAGCACCTGGTATTTCGGAACGATGTGATGTTACATTTTAATTGGTGGTTCGCTTGACCTCCGTAGGCCACACCCCTCAGACATGGTAACGTCATTTAATTGCAAGTTATGATCAAGGACATGAAACAAACAGTACATCGTTGGAGGGCGACCTAAACATCGCTCCTTCAGTTTGCTCAAGCTAAATTTACGATGTTGAAATTATCTCTAACAAAGGGACAGAAAAAAAATCGTTGTTTTTATAAACAAGGCTTATGATAAAACTTTGTCAATTTATCATTTTTTGTTTGAGCGCAGCGATCTGTTAATTGAGACCCATGGCGGGAAACGTACCACCTGGATAGATCTGAATGCACGGACCGTGCGTTGTGTTCAGGATGAAAACGTTTGTTAAGGTTTAAAAAATTTACGCATTTGGCTGCCAATCCTGGGATCGCGAGTCCGAACCCTGGCTCGACCAACTTTCATCCGACATTTGACAAAAGTCTATGTAACAAATTACCTGCTTTGCAAGAATCGTCTCTAGCATAGTCGGGTACAATTTTAAACGTTCGCAAATAGTTTAAGACCTAGAAAGCAGGACTGTTTATTTTGAGCGTATTGAGAAACGTTTCGCTATCGACAGATTAATGAATCTATGATTGCCATTCTATCCTCTGCCATATGCTTATTTTCAAAATACGTATAGGCCTACCAGTAACTCTTGCTGATCTAGTAAGTTTTTAGCTCGACTGATTTTTGAGAAAACCAGAGGTATTGTGATCACATTGGGGTCGGCATGACAAACTTTAACCTTGCTCATATCTCTTTTATTATTGAAGATAACTTTGAAAGCATTTTGTTAGAGTTATTCCCTGTTTTCGACTTAGAATTTTTTTAATATCCAACACCAGCAGTCGAGCAGGGTACCCGTAGGCGGTGCTTTTGTTTTATTTTTATTATCTTATTTTTTTTATCTATTTTACGGCGTTCCCTTTTCAAATAAAGCGAAAAATTTAGATGCCTTAAAATGTTTTTTTAGCTCACCAGGGCACTTCTCGGTGAGTTTTTATATTCTGTTTGTCGTCTGTCATGTGTGCGCACTCCACATTTTGGCTCAAATGTCTTCAAATATGGTGAGGGTGTTTTTCTCCATTTACCTCGGTCAAGTTCGAAAATGGGGTAAAAAAGAGGTCAAATCTTAGAGAACCATTGTGTACACCATAGAATGCACCTTTTTGGCTCATATGTCTTGAAACTTGGTCAGAATAGTATTTGTTTCTATCAGATATCGGTCAAGTTTAAAAAATGAGTCAAGTGGGGTAAAAAAAAGAGGTCAAGGGGTCAAATCATAGAAAAACATTTGTGTGCACTCTGGGTGCCACATATTTACTTAAATGTCTTGTTAATTGGTCAGAATATTTGTCTTCTAAAAATCTTGGACAAGTTCGAAAATAGGTCAAGTGGAGTCAAAAATGAGGCCAATGTGTCAAATCTTAGAATAACCTTGTTTTCGCATAGAGGGCTCACATTTTGGCTCGAATGTCCTTAAACCTAGACCGTTTAGAGGTTAGAATGTGTCTACATGATGTCCCAGCGAGTTCAAAACTGGGTCAAGTGGGGTCAAAAAAGGGGTCAAAAAGTAACATTTTAGAAAGATCTTGTGAGCGCTTTAGAAGCCACAAGTTTTACTTCATTGTTAATTTTGCCAGAATGTTTATCTGCATGACAACTTGGACGAGTTAGAAACGGGTTATGTAGGGTAAAAAAGTCACGGGGGATCTTAAAAAAGCTCTGTGTGCACTCTAGAGGCAACATCTTGGGCTCAAATATTTGGAAATTCTGCCAGAATATTTTTCTGCGTGCTATCTCGATACCAGTGAAAAAAGTCAAGGTGGGTAATAAGTAAGACAATGGTCAATTCTCAAATTGATTGCCTACTTAAAATTAAGTATAAATGGTATTTTGTAATCGTACTAAACTGTGCCTTGTGTGAGCGCTTTAGGGCAAATGGTCATCTTGTTATGAGCGCACCTGAGCACAAAATGATTGCTAATGTGATCGGTCGTCGTCTGTCCGTCTGTCATTCGAACAATTTCTAAAATCACTATCTCCTACATAACCTCTTAACCAATCAAGCTGAAACATTGCAGCGATGTTCCCTGGGCGAAGATCTACCAACATCGTTAAAAGAATTCAACGTAATCAACATCCCGTATTGCCATGGTAACAGAAAAGGCTGCATCTTTCAACCGTTTCTCCTCCTCAACTTTAAAGCCTAGAACTTTGCTATTTTGCACGAAATTTCACTTGAATGGCTTATACAAATACTATAAAAATAATGCACCCGGGACCCTTAAGGGCTTTGTCCTAATACTCCATCATGTTGCAAGTTTAATGGCAATACTTCTATGTATTCGATTTTAAAGGTATAGTCACATGTTTTAATTGGAAATGGTAAACTTTGCGGAGGAAGATCGTCATTAAGATATTGGAAGCAATAAAGAATTCTTTAAAAAGGCAAGTCTCTACAAATCGCCGTCGTTTCGGGACAGATTGTCCTTAACCACTGATGTCGATTGAAACGCGGCTGACTACGTTATGGATAACACGGCTGAGAATCACGTGACACAACAATTTCAGAAGATGTTTAATATGTCTTTCAATTTGTGGCCAATTTAAAAAAAAGGTTTGAAGCAGAGAAGATTGGAAAATTTTAGGAAGTTGTGGCAAATCTTTGAAAATCTGCGGGTGAAAAAGTTATTGACGACCAAGTACAAATTTACTTGGTCGTCAATGATTTTTTTATATTGGCAGGTTTTAGAGAGGTCTGCCCAACCAGCAAGTTCCTGGTGGTTGTCCTTCTCTGCTTCAAACCATTTTCAAATCGGTCAAGTATTTACAGAATAATTGAAAAATATCGAAAATTTTGTAACACGTGATTCCACACCGTGGATAGGGCCAAGTCAGTCTAATCTGGAAAAACAACTATTACCCAAGGCAGCACACGGTAAAGTCATTTATATAATGCGACTCTTACCGAACTTCAACGCCAATCTTAGTTTCTTGACTGTAAAAATCTTTTACTAGACTGCGTGGTACAAGATTCGAGAGGTCCGACTTACTGCAAACAGATCTATTCAATATTAAGGTTTTACATACCTAAAACTAATGCCATTCAGTTGCTTTGATCATCATAATTGATCAGAAGAAAGCATAATGAAGGTATTGTGAGCGGTCACCGTCCATCGTTAATGCTCTGCCGTCCCTCCACAATTTCTTTAAACATATTCTCCTCCTAAATCATCGGACTGATCAATCTTAAACTAAGGAGTGTTCCACAATTTCTTTAAACATATTCTCCTCATAAATCATCAGACTGATCAATCTTAAACTAAGGAGTGTTCCACAATTTCGTTAAACATATTCTCCTCATAAACCACCGGGCTGATTAATTTCTAAAGGATCGATCAGATTTTCAAAACGAATCTATCTTATAACACTTCACTCATTCTGTGAATTTTTCAAGGAAATTAGATTATAACGTGGCCTTTAACGAGTAAACGAGAATACATAGACGGACGAACAGGATCCGTGCCGTCTCCTATTCAACCCATGTGTAAGTTTGATTTATGTCTGTCGGGTGCACCAGTTGGACGTATGTAATTGTCGAAAAAGCTTCTTGTTTCAAAGAATAAAATCTAGAACTTAAATATCCTAAACCGTGCGTTCCTTTTCGGAAGCTTGGGCACGTTTTACTAAACTTCTTACGACAAAATTAATCGTACGTTAAAATCACAAATCGTACCTAGTGTTTTGATTAATTGTAAGATTCTGTCTTGGGGTATCTCATTGGAATCGTCTTTTGAAGACGATTCCAGTGAGATGATACATGACTGAATTCCATTTTTAAGTACTACTGTTGAAACAGCTTTAAGTTTTGATTACACAAAGAATGATGGTAAGATGTTTAGTAAAACAGGCCCCTGAATCGGGAAAACGCGACAAAGGATCCAATTCTGACAATGCCCCAGCACTCCGGACTAACCCCTTTTTCGGTGAACCGAGTCATATTTGTTTATCTGGCTTTATTTATCCAGACAGTTATTATAAAAGTGAGACTTTTGAATAAGATAACTTTATCAATTAACGAGCAAGGTACATATTATTATCAATTTATCCAGCATCTAAACATTCCGTGATTCGCTAAATCGAGACGTGCTGATCTAGTTTTTACCTAAAATGCTCTATAAATGGATTAAGATATAAAATAGCGCATTTCTGATATGACTGCAAGTGAATTTAAATTATGATAGTTGGCATTCAAAACGATTCATATGGATCATACACACAGTAGATGAACGGCAGTAACGTATCACGACGGAATCTTAACGTTTGAAAAAAGAATGACGCTTGAAATTAGGAAATTATTAAACGTTTCGTCATAAAAGTGCTCAAGTTTGTGGCGAATTTGAATTGACTCTTTTACAACTCAAGTTGAGGCGTCTTTGATAACGTATGAAAATGGACAAAACGTGGATAAACTTATGTTGTATCTTTTTGCTAGCAGGTAAGTTTATTCCAGTCAACCTTTTGGGTTCAGGGGCCCGCTTTACTGAACTTCTTACGAAAAAAATAATCGTGAGGCAAAAATCACTAATCGCACCTGGTGTTTTCATTGAATGTAAGATTCTGCCTCGTAATATCTCATTCAAATAGTTTTAAGGAGACGTTTCCAACGAGAAAATGCATGACGGAATTCCATATTTAGTTACTTTAATTTTTGACTAAAGGTAAAAAATTATCGTAAAATGTTTAGTAAAACAGGCCCCTCGTTCCGATATTATAAATTTGTTCTCATGCCCAACTGACAGCTTTTCATATTCAAACTCGAGATTAAAACTTTAATTTTTTTTGTCCCGCCCAAATCGGCAACTCTTTTCGATTGCACGGAATAATCATCGGGAATCCTAATTGACTGGGTTACTGCCCTAGATCTATCGATACTAGAGACAGGTATTTTACAAATTTCGTAAGGTCATGTGACCGGATAGTGACGTCATTTCATCAACGTTAAACGGAAGCTTGAAAATCGTAAAGCGTTTGGTAGCGAATTTGCGACATGCAGTTGATCGAAAATCACGATGAATGCGGAGAAAATCAGCAAATAATGAGTTATTTTTTTTTTTTGTTTTTCTTTCGAATTTTTATCTCGTAAAGAGCATATTTATATAAGCAACAGAATTTCAGTTCTTCTGTTAAACAATGCCGCAAAATTTCAACGGATATCGACATGCATGATGGGAAAATTCTTACGGTTTGTAATAACTTACTTGTCGTGAAAAGGACACAGCCAATCAGATTGCCATATAATTTATACACTACCCGTTGTCTCTTACAGACATCGAGGTACCAGTTAAGAATACTAAGGGCACTCGGGAACCCTCGGCGATTTTACGGAATAGACCTCGGGAATAATAAGGGCAGCCATGAAAGCGCATCATAACGCACGTTGGTTTATATGACGTCACAAACATAACTAAGGATGACGTTGTGGAAAATAAAATCAACGTAAGGTTAGAATTGGGCATATTATGAATTTAAAAGAAAACGCAGTGTTTTACTGCGTTTTGCTTTCAAATTATGACATGCCAAAATGATCTCCACAGACGATCGGAAAACATTTAAGGAATGTACTATTCTTTAAGCGTATTTACCAAAGTACCACCAGCGTACCGAAAAAATGATAAAAAAAATACTACACTTACGTCCGAGGTACTTTCCAGTTTACGGAAGAGTCCGAGCGGTGTTCCGAATGTACTAAGGGTTCAGCCATGGAAGAGTGGCCTTTTGCACATTTTCTATATGACATCAGCAGCGAGTTCGTTCCCTCCAAAGATGTCTTTGAGTGAAATGGAATCATCAAAATATCTAAATCAAAACTTCCAAAAGAGAATCTTATCTGACGTAGATTAAATCACAGAGTTTTGTTATCCGATGATATTCTACCAAAATATCTCTTACTGTCTCAAAATGCTCTGAAGAAATTAGTTTTCATTCAGACGTATTGATTAAGTACAACAAGGGGCCGATTTACGTAACAAAGTCTCAAAATAACTACACTTTTGTCCGAGGCACTTTGCCCTTTACGGTAATTTTCGAACAATGGTCAGAATGGCCTCGTAACTCTGCGCAGTCCGAACGATGTCCCGAAGGCCCGCCCATAATAATAATTTTGCTTTCTTGAATACACGGTAGTAATCAAAGTCTGAAACGCATTGTCAGTTGCACCAGTCATTGTCAGTTTGAATAAATCGAAGTTCAAAGAAGTTCAAACGCTTTCAAAAATAATATTGTCTCCTATACAATTCAACGTTTGTGTTGATAGCAAAACGCAAACTCGATTTTACTGACTTGAATATACCCATATTTATATGATAACGTTTGACGCCAGTGAAAATTTAAAAAAAAAAATAAGTGGTTTATTGCTATCTGTTAAAATGTCTTTCAAGATACATTGAAATACTCAATAAACTTGCTTGACCGAGACAGGTAAGCTTAGGAGGCGCGGAAGCGATGCTGCGAAATATAATTGTAAAACAAAAGAGCCAAAAGAATGTCTGAAAATAACTTAGTTATTAACTTTGTTGAAACAGTTATTGTAAAAATGACTAAAACTGCAATTGAACGCTGATCGGTTAAGGAATCGTGAGAACCGATATTTGTGGACGTATCTTTTGGCGTTAAGTATATTTACGTATGATATTCAAATTTGTATACTGGTCAGATCAATAGACGATAGACGTAGTCAAGGCTTGATTTCGTCTCCGCTGTAGATCAGGAATTCGTCTAGCCTGCTGATTCCAATCAGTCTAGGTTCGAACCAGGGACCTCTCTGTCTCAAATCGAGTGAATCTCTCTCAAAATAAATTCTAGCTTGTAAGAAAAGAGAGAAAATACAATCCTCTGATACACAAGCCCGGCTACATTAGCACATTGTCATTTGCCATTAGGAAGCCGATCCTCCACGGCATCATCCATCTTTTCTGATGTTTTCCCAACCCTTGATTATTGGTTGATAATTGATAATCGTAAACCTACTTGGTGTAGCAACTGGAAGCCGGGAAAGGATATAATGGTAGTACTACTGCGAAAAATACAAGGAATCCTTTGCCAGGTGCTCCAGCCTGAGCGATATGTCTGAAAGATTGTTGAGAGAGGCATATAACTCCATTCAAACAAGTCTACTAGAAAGCTAATGATTATTAACTTCAGTTTGACTGAGATATAGACATTCTGGATCTTGAACCGCGTTACAAACCAATATTTATATGGCCAACCGTGATATCATATACCGAAATGTACGTATCCTTAGCGGACGAAAGAAAAAAATCGCGTAACTATTATTTATTCATAATAAGGTATGAGTTTTTTTTCGCCGCCTGTCGTTGAGCATATAAACTGCAGATAAGCCAATTGACAATTGTAATTGCTCAAAAAGCCCAGCCAAATGGGCATTAAAATCTTGGTTAAAAAGTTTGTCTGATATGAAACCCGCCAAGCAAAGAGAGACAATCTGGAAACTCCATTAGATACATATTTAAGAAAAAAATGATTCCAGTCCCTGTTACTCGGTAGTCACATTCCATCTACCATCTTCACGAGTCAAGGGGTATCGAATCGATAGCTTCTTCTCAGATAAGTAAAACGTTCGTAACCCTTGGTTCGACAAGATGCGAATCTACAGGTTGTTAGCTGTAGTTTCGATGTTATAATCATTCAGCAAAAACATTTTTCAAAAGAGGATATATTTGTATTACGCAATTCCGTAATGTGCGTAATGGGAGCTACGCCCTTGCTATGGTTTACATTCCTTTGAACCTATGGTTGGGATGTTTTACTCCCTGATTTCAGCTGACGTGCTTGACGGTCATTCCATCTCAAAGAGGAATGCTTTCCAACTGTGTAATCTCATCAACTTCTACACCCAGCGGTCCTGTTTACAGTATAACCCATATGGGTGTTTCTGTGGGTACGGACAGAGGGTCGCCAAACCAAGGGATTCCGTGGATACGTAAGATTTATTTAGATTTTTTTGGTGGATAACACGACAAAATGACGAACTATTGTTCCATCGTTGTCCTAACATATACCGATGGCTCAGCGTAAAACAGTTGTAACTGCCTATATGTTTATAGGCAGTTACAACTTTTTTGCACTGAGCCCTCGATATCAGTTCTTATCATGTACTAGTTAGAGAGAGAGAGAGAGAGAGAGAGAGAGAGGGAGAGAGAGAGAGAGAGAGAGAGAGAGAGAGAGAGAGAGAGAGAGAGAGAGAGGGGAGAGAGAGAGAGGGGGAGGGGTGCAGCTCGGGAATCGAACCCATATTATTAAAATAAATCTGATTAGAGGTCAGGTGCTCTACCGACTAAGCTAATCGGACTGATATGACAGGAAGTCTCTCTATCTGCAGATCTTATAGTTGTCCGATTTTCTCTAAATGATAGGGCGGACAAGAACTGTTCACTGCTTGATAAAGTATTGGTCCAATCGAAATTCATTGATTTGAAAACAAGATTTTACAGCTTTGGTCAATCCATCTATATTCTGCTTCCTAACAAATTCGCCCGTACTTGCACCGAATATATGGTGAACGTGGTTTTTGTCTCTGACGGGGTTAGGACAAAAGTTTAGTCTTGATATTGTTAGTTACATCGTGAAATTGACACTCATCTCAATCAAAACTATTGAAAATCGTCCACTCAGCGCTCAATTCATTCATTCCAAACAGTCACTCAGACCATTCAAAAACGCTCAAAATGACTAAATAAATAAGATCAACAACAACCGTCAAAATGAATAAAGGAAGAATCAAATCGCGATTTCACCGACATAAATGAAATTTTATGTGTCCGATTGGTTCGTGAAGAAATAGGAAGTTATTTATACAACTTTCGTGCGGATCTTATCAAATGGAGGTTATACAAATCGCTAATTTTGTTCATCCTGAACAAATTAGTGATATTGGATTACCTCCCTTAAATTTCACTCAAAAATTCGCTCCTCCCACTCATTCAATATCATTCCGAAATAGTTCCAAAATCGTTCACCTATTCAATTTCACGATGTTATTAACTGTATTGTCTTGGGTTCATTTTGCGATTTTGTTAATTCTATGTTGGATTTGCTACGCATTCAAACATGAAAATAGCAAACTCGCCAAAACAGTTGATCAAATGAATAAAATAAGTCTGAACAGAAGCCCTGAATTCAGATTAAAATGAAATATTTACAGATGTTGTAAAATCCACGATGATTGTTACGGTTCTATAGTTGGAGAGAGGCTTTGTTACTTCTGGAGCAGTTTACTGGTGGGGTATAAATATTCATGTTCTGGAAGCACGTGTACATGCGCAGGTACAGATAAGAACATTTTGAAATTGACAAGTTGGATTATTTTAGAATGATATTGAACAAGTGTGTAGAGCAAGCATTCAAGCTTTGACTGAAACCTAAGGGAGGTAATTCAATATCTCTAATCTCGCCCAAGTTGGACGAAATTAGCGATGTTTATTACATCCCTTTAAAAAAAATATATAATTTCCAATTTGTGTGTCTTTAGGTTTCAATCAGATTCTTTAAAATCCACACCAGCGACATTGAAGCCAATAGCCTCGGAGGCACAAAAATTTAGCTTTTGTCTTTCATTTAATGAAAGATTTGTCCATCTTACAAGAAAAACAAACGATCATCCTGGATAAAAGATGAAAATTTTACAATATCTCTCTAAGCCCGTCATTTTTTTACGTGAGTACTAAGTAACTTTATGACGCCATGGGTAAAATGGGCCCCGCTTTGTAATGTCAAATAGATTTGAATAAACAAAAGCAGGGTATACTTAACCTTTTGGTATTTTTCACACGTTTGACAGTGAAGTCTTCAAGTAATTATCTACCAATATCTCTCGATAATCTGTCGAAAAGAAATTAAAGAGATAATACTATGAGTATTGAATGTATCACAAACAGTTAAGTTCATCGTGAAATTGACAAGATGAATGATTTTCGAATGGTTTTGGAATGCAATTGAATGGGTGTGTGGAGCGAGTTTTGGGTGAAGTTCAAGGGAGATAATTAAATATCGCTAATATTGTTCAAGATGAACAAAATTAGCTATATTTATTACCTTCCTTAAATCAAATATACTCAATTTTTTGTTTGTGTGTATTCATGGACTAATCAGACATTTTAAAATTCACACGAGCCAATAAAATCATAGAATAAGTTGATCGATTCTAATTAAGGTTCATGTAAAGTTTTTTGAGACCCAATTTTAAGGGCACTCCCTTTGCCAAGAAAAAGCAGTATCCAAGGTATATAATATATCAAAATGAAGCTTTTTATGAGCACAAGCAGTTAAGCAACATAAAACTGCCATAGCTTTAGCTGTATAGCCAAAACATTGCGGAACAGGGTCATTTTGTACAGAGCAAGCAATTGTATGACTGCGTGATAAAATTGGCTCTTATTTTAACAAAGTACAGTCTAAAGTACTACCAAGGTCTTACTACAACCGTTGTTATGTGATGGGGCTTCTTATTTTGTGCAACTGCTAGTTCTCATCTACAGCTTCAATTGTATATAATTTAGCTTAGCAAACTTATTTTATTGTAGACAAAAGCAGCATCAAATTTAGTTTAAAATTTTTTTACATGAACCTTAAGTGTTGATCGTCTTGGCCGATATCGAAATATCTTCTAAAGTATTCGGAGCGCTTATGATCGATCATTGGATGAGTGTTTGGAGTGAATGAATGAAGCGCTGAGTGAGCGATTTAGGATGCTTTTGCCTGGAATGAGTGTCCATTTCACGATCATTTAACTGCACATGTTTTCTCTTTTTTTCTTTCAGAGCAGTCCACGTGTTCTAGAAGAGTATGTGAATGTGACTTGAGACTTGCACAGTGTTTAAACACAGCTGAATTCAACCCGGAATATATGAACTATGATTGGTCTAGATGTGTTTGATTACGGTAAAAGGGAGATAACTTTACCACTCTACGAATCGTGATCTGCTGTATTACCCACCCTTACACTAAGTAACCTCCAGAAAATATACTGGGTTACTGCCCCTGTATCTTATCGATACTAGACTTTTAGACATCGAGCCACAAGTTTATCCGGAAAAATGTGTTTTCGTGTTATTTTACAATGCTGATGAGTGCTTAATGGAAATATTCAATAGTCATCAATTCGTCTTCACACGATCGAAGTCTTGTAGCTGCAGTTGCGAGGTTTTCGTCGTCCAACAACAAACGGTTACTCAATTTTAACCGGTTCTAGAATTAATATTTTCCACCGTATATTTTATGAAAGGAAGTGTTGTCTTTTTTTAATGAATTGTGATTGTGTTTTTGTTGAAATTATTTCAATAATTTAACATCAAATGTTTCCAGATCATTATCAGAGCTACAGATTGAGGTGATATTTTTAGTTTTCAAATTTAAATATTTCATTTTTATAAGTAAAATCTTGTGTTGTTTTTACTAATTCCAATAAGTACCCAAAACATAGGGGTGCATTTGGGAGTAAAGAATTTAGACTTGCATTCCCAAATCTGAATCCCCGGATTACATGCATTCAATACTTAAGAACATAATCACCTTTATATGACAAATGTTAAAATTGAAAATTTATTAAGCTGTTGTTACTATACCTGGCCACTAAACAACAATTTGCATAGAATTGACTAATGATAAAATGAGAAAAAATACGTACAATTAAATATATGTAGTTTGAAAATGGTCAAAAGGTCGGAATAAACAACTCTACTTACTTGGCAAATTTTATTTCGTTACCCAAGATATTTTTACAAATGGTTTCATTTGATGGCAATTAAGAAATTGGCAAGTTGTATGCCCCAACAACATAAAAAGGACAAAACGGCATAAATTACACGTGTAAAAGTTCAATAATTCGATTTTTGGCATTTATGAATAGATTATAGAAAACCTTGATAATTATTAATAAGACAAAAGATCTTTGATAAAAAAAAACCCCGCCTGTGCACAACAAACTTTTGACCCGTCACAATATTTTACAATGTTTCGATTTTAACTCTGGAGTTTTAATGACAAACTATTTCACGATAGAAAACATAAATTACAGTTCAAGTCGTTTGTGACCATATGTAGGCATAAAATGTACACTTAATATTGTAACAAAAACCCATTTCCATGCACTTGTGCAAGGACAAACTTTTTCTGTCGGTTTAAACCCCCCGAATACAGAACGTAACAATTTTTGACTTGCTAAGTGGTCGACGAATAGCGCTTCGCTTGGATATCCCGGTAGTCAAAGCGCTGGTCTCCCAGCATGGCTGCCAGTTCGTCGAGGGATGGTCGGTACAGCTTAGTTAGTTGCCACCTCGTATCCCTATTCATTGGTTTAGCCTCGTGTTTAGCCTGTGTAACTCGAGCATGAGGAAGAGACGCCATGAACTCGATAGTTTTAGGGTCTGGCATAGCTAAAATAAAAGGGGAAAAAAGTGAGCAAATGTGCCCCGTCACGCGATAAGGGAACATCTGGCTAGTGCGAAAAGTGTCGACGAAGTCAGTCTGCGCTGACGGCGCAGACTGACTAGGTTCGAATTTTTTTTGCACTTTTCAAATTTTCTGAATCTAGAATAATCAATCTACATTTACATGAAAGAATTTTTAAAATGCGACTTCTGTATGTCCTGTACTAGAATCTAGCTCTTTTTCAAATTTTTATTTTACGGAGTTCCCAGATGTTTCCTTTTCGCGTGACGGGTCACAAATGATTTATTAGACACTATATGCTATGGCGGTTAGGATTTATTAAGATTTTTAAGATAAAGCGTTCGGTAGAGCGCGAGATTTTTGAGCCGGTAAATAAGAATCTTGGGAAATCTAAATGAGGAAACGAAGCTTGCTTGGCATTGGCTTAAACGAGTAGTCATGACGACGTCGAATGTTTTTCAACCAAATGACCAAAAATCGCGTTTTCTGTCTCATATTTTATATACATGCATAGAATATTCATTTGATTTTATTTATGGCCAATTTAGATTTTTGGGCTTTCCCAGCTTGAAATACATCGAAACCTACATTTAAAAATCTCATTTTGCTAGATTTTTCATCTTGCTCCAACAGACGTTTATTTGCCCCAGTGTACAATCATACGAAGCAAACATGTTACAAGATATGCATGTTTTAAGGGTCATCGCTACCTTTATAACAATTGGTCATAGAAACCAAATAAATAATTATATAAAATGATAAAATTTGGGCAAGTATTGTCATTGTGATTCTTAAGCGTAGCAATTACAGCTCTCTTCAGGCCCAGGTTGCAATGCTTCTGAATTACACAATCAGGATTTGACTGTGGCTCTTGATATGTCTGCTGGTATTTTATATCGGTTTTTAGATTATTTACCATCTGATATATACCTTTTTGATTATTTCTGACTTGTATGTTTGTTGTATGTATGTTATTTGTGATAATCCTACAACTGGATTCTTTTTTAAACCAATAAAGGAGCTTGAATTTGATTTTGAACAAACAAACATAAAAAATACAGCATGTGAAATTCGGAGAACAGAGTTTTACAAAAAGTAAAGAGATCCAGATGAGGTAAAAATAATAAAATGCTACAGTTAACAAAATCGTGAAATTGACATGCTGAATGATTTTTGAATGATTTCCGAATGAAATTGAACGAGCGAGAGGAGCGAGTTTCGAATGAAATTACAGGTTGGTAATCCAATATTGCTAATTTTATTCAAGATGAACAAAACTAGCGATATTCATTACCTCTCTTTAATCAAAAACGCAAACAAGTTCTATAAAAAGATTTCATGTCTTCGCGAATCAATCAGTCGCTCACAAAATTTAAAAAAAGCCAGGAAAATCATTGATTTTTTTGCGTTTTTTTTATTATGAACTTTGTAGTTGTTCTTTTCTTTTTAATGGTTTTGGAGCCTTTTGAATGGTCTGAGCGAGTGTTTGGAATGAATGAATGGAGCATTGAATAAACGTTTAAGAATGATTATGATCGGAATGGTTGCCAAATTCACGATGTTCTTAACTGTAATTTGAAGATGGATAAACACTTAACAAGAAGATATATAATTCGTGATCCTCAAAAACTTACAAATACGACCATGCATAGCCTACACAGCTTTTGCAATAAATGTAGACTGTGGATGATAAAACGTTTTCTTGGTTCTTGTTTGCGATCTATTAGCCTGGCTCCCGTCCCACAGATCAGAGGACCGTTTTACTAAACATCTTACGATCATTTTTTGCGTAAGTCAAAAATTTAAGTTGCTTCTACCGTAGTAACTAAATATGGAATTCTTCCTTACATCACCTCATTGGAATCGTCTTATTAAGACGATTCCAATGAGATATTGCAAGTCAAAATCTAACAATGAATGAACACACTAGATACGATTTGTGATTTCGACTTACGATCAATTTTGTCGTAAGTCGTTTAGTAAAACGGCCCCCTGAAGTATTGTGAAATGAGGAAAGTTTAACTTGAGATGGTGAAATTTCTTTTCAGCTTATATTCTCTTACCGCCGATCAGTGGTGTCAGTTTTGAGAATATGGGAGGTAATTTGATAAGATTGGATAAGATGAAATAGTAAAACACCATCACGAGTGGTGTACCTTATTCAGTTTTACACTAAGCTAGCTGCCTGGGATGCAGGCTAGTGATCTATATACATACAAACATTGAGAAAAGAAAATATCTTCGTCAAAGACCCCTTCATATCCGCCGCATAATCTTCGTTCCTCATGACCAATATCTGTTCTCGTGGAAAAGCTTTTAACCAGTCTCTCAATAGTTCTGAGTAGAAACTACTGTAAATACGCGTCTGAAATAGTCCAACATTCAGTAAGTACCATCGTGAAATTGATTGACATATATCTCAATCAAAATCATTCGAAATCGCTCACTCGGCGCTCCATTCATTCATTCCAAACACTCCAAACCATTACAAAACGCTCCAAAACCACTGAAATGATATGATCAATAACTACATTCATAGATAATGTCAACAACTATCTTTAAAATGAATAAAGCAAGAACTAAATCGCAGATTTCACTGGCAAAATTGAAATTTTAAGCGTCTGAATGGTTCTCAAAGAAATAGGAAGCTATTTTTAAAACTTGTATGTATATTTCATTTAAGGGAGGTAATGCATATCGCTAATTTTGTCCAAGATGAGCAAAATTAGCGATATAGGGCTACCTCCCTTTAAATCACTCAAAACTCGTTCCCCCACTCATTTAACATCATTTCGAAATCATTCCAAAATCATTCACCTGGTCAATTTAACGGTGTTATTAGCTGTAAGTAATGTGTCATCAATTATTTAGAAATCCTTAGAAGAACGTAATTAGAACAGAGGATATACGTTACATGTCTTAAACGAACTTACTGTTAAAAACGGTGGCGGGGGTGGGTCAAAACCTCGTAACTTCAGCTTGGATTAGCTGGAGCTACGAGGTTTTGGTCGCCCACCGACGATAAGTGATCAAGGAGAGCAAACTGTACCTTACACTGAGATTTCACATACTCGTCTAGTATACAGTGTCGAAGAGTGTGATCTTTCAAACACTCATTTAACAACTCAATGTCGCCTTTGACATACTCGTCAAACTGCTCAGATGACGTTCCTTGTTTAGCAAAGTAGAACACAGAGTATAACCTGCAATTGGAGGAAAAGAATATATGTGAAGCTAGGTAAAACAATTGTATAGATTCCAAAGAGAAAAAAATGATAAGAAGATAAAACCGGTTCTTACCTTACCTTGATCACTTTGTGCTATTGTTATTATATTCGTCCTCAGTCATGCGTCGTCTATTGTCCATCGTCAACAATTTCTTTAAACATCTTCTCCTCCTAAACCCGTGGGCCAATCTTAAAGAAACTTGGCAGGGATGTTCTTTGGGTCAAGCTCTACCAGAGGTGTTCAAATAAATGAAATAATCCTTTACTCTCCCTTTAACTTTTAACAAAAAGTGTGAAGGTAGGAAAATCTTCAAAAATCTTCTTCTCTGAAACCAAAAGGCAGACAGATTTCATATTTTCTTATGTAGTTTCATCTAGTGGACCACTACCAAGTTTGTTCATGTCAAGACTCTGGGATCATAGTTGGACTCCACCTGGTTGCAACACTTTTTACAAAGATTCAAAGAGCAAAAAGCTTCAAAAATTATCTTCTCTGAAGGCAGGCATCTTCCATATTTTGTTTGTAATATTATATAGTGGGCCTGCACGATGCCCTTAACGACATTTTGGGGCTCTGAATAAAACCATCCTATTTTACATAGACACAAAGGAGGAAATCTTAAAACCTGTTCTCATGCCCATATGTTCATGTAAGGGCTATGCCCAGGTATATCCTTTTTTACCCCTTGCTGAGAATATTCCAGCGTATTGATCTTATTCAGAAATCATTTCCTTGTTGACATCTACCTATTTAATTGATGTGATTCCCAGGGGCAAAGAGACTCACGTGAGCGATCTAGGACCATCATGGTCCTCTTGTTTTCATAAACCTTGTTTAATTTGAGGTAGGTACTAAAGTCGAGGTACCACATACTGTTACCTAATAATATATTTCTAAAGACTTATGAATATGTTAAGAGACACAGATTTACATATTTGAATGTTTTGCAATCGAAAATAAACAACGCTGTTCTGCCGGTTTGGGTACAATATTGGTCTTCATCTGTTTCAAAACTTTGAGAAGGAGCATGCACAGTTACACAATCTTTTTTTTATCTTGAAGAGTAGTATTCACCTTTCAACTGGTTCACGTAGCATCAATATAAGCTTCACTCCAGGGTTTATATGATGTTCAACGTATGGCATTGTCCATAACAGTTCCTCAGTATCCGGGTCATTCTGGGGGATGGAGTAATCACGGAACCGTTCCCACATATCATGGGGATCACCATGACCTTCAAGTATAAATAACTTTCGTAAAGTTGTGATGGTGTTGAGGTCAACTTTGCATAGTGCTATGCAAAGTTGACATTAAAACCGTCATATATGACAAAAGAAACAAATAATTTTTGACACCAAACGATTTAAAAGTTCAACCCAAAATAAGAAAAAAATAAATTTGTCAAAGTAAAGATGATTGAGAAAACTTGACTTTAGACGGAATTCCTTTTAGATCTGAGAGTAAGGAAGCTTTGAATCGATTTTTTTTCCAACATAAGCCAAAATTCGACAAGGTGTTATGAAACCAAAAATCGTCCTTTCTGTTTACATCTATGCCAACTGATGCACTACCTAAATGTTGTAAAGAAAATGAAAGTGGGCTCGGGTGACCTCAAAATTCTTATTTCCAGATTTTTTTTTAAATCGTTTAAAATGATGACTGTTTTATTACTGTCGTCGTTAGATAAGTGTGTAATATAAAAAATTATTATATACTTTGATATTGTCTCTATGTATTTGAACGGGAGGAAAGTATGCAATATTTTTGATATTGCATACTTTGATATTGCACTGAGATAATTTTCACGTGCACAAATGGACTGAACTACTTTCTGGTTGCTACCTCGCCAAAAGTCAACATAGAATCACATTATCAACGGCATTCTTTTTACGTTCAATATTCGAGAAATAGTTTTGTGAGAGTAAAGAAATACGTTTCAAGTTCTTTGAATGCCTAAAGGGCAATGCACTATTGTTTGTTTTCATCTATTTGAAACATTTTCCGAGAAATCAACCACTTCATCCCCCCCTCCTCTCCGTCTTTCCTCAGATGCCCCCCCTTTAAATTTCGGCTAAATCACTGCTTTTGTTTCTCCTTTGTTTGTGTTATTGTATAACTCTTTCAAAAACAATTCATGCCTATCCCTTTGTATTTATCATAATTATAGTATCTATCTCTCTTCCTCCCTATCTTTCTCCTTTATCTCGTCTTTCACTCCGTCCCATCCTTCGTGACTATCTCTAGTCTGGCCCGGTATCAAGTACGCCGATTGAGTAAGTTATGGAACATGTGACTGGTAAGAATAACAAATGAATAATTTTTCATGAATGTATTTATTTCATTTTTATTCGAAGTAAGTCGAAATCAACGCGTATCTTAAAATCGAAAATGCGAATCGACACAAAAATGTCCGCCGTCCTTTTTGTTTAGATTGTTACTTCATAGCAACGGGTGTATTCATCCGAACGTAAAAATATAACGGAAAGGATTTTGCGGGAAAAGGTGTATGGCGTAACTGTTACTAAAATGCGGGTTAACTTTAAACAAAAAATCGTTCTTGAAGTATAGTTGATGTAAAAAAAAATAATAAATAAGAAGTGAACACCGTCCAACAATATCAAAGTATACAATAAAAAGGTTATTGAATTTAAATGGGAATATATTGTGTCGGACTCGTTCTTTTGGCGTAGTTGCCCTCGCAAGCTCGGGCACTCTGCCAAAAGAACTCGTTCGACACAATATATTCCCATATAAATTCAATAACCTATAATATTGCATACATTCCTCCCGTTCAAATACATAGAGACAATATCAAAGTATAAAATAAAATATATTGCATACTTTCCTCCCGTTCAAATACATAGAGACAATATAAAAGTTTATTATATACTTTGATATTGTCTCTATGTATTTGAACGTGAGGAAAGTATGCAATATTTTTTGATATTGCATACTTTGATATTGCACTGAGATTATTTTCACGTGCACAAATGGACTGAACTACTTTCTGGTTGCTACCTCCCCAAAAGTCAACATAGAATCACATTATCAACGGCTTTCTTTTTGCGTTCAATATTCCAGAAATAGTTTTGTGAGAGAAATGCGTTTCAAGTTCTTTGAATGCCTAAAGGGCAATGCACTATTGTTTGTTTTCATCTATTTGAAACATTTTCCGAGAAATCAACCACTTCATTCCCCCCTCTCCGTCTTTCCTCAATTCCCCCCCCCCTTAAATTTCGGCTCAATCCGTGACTGTTTTTTGTTTCTACTTTATCTGTGTTATTGTATAACTCTTTCAAAAACAATTCATGCCTATCCCTTTGTGTTTATCATAATTCTAGTATCTATCTCTCTTCCTCCCTATCTTTCTCCTTTATCTCGTCTTTCACTCCGTCCCATCCTTCGTGACTATCTCTAGTCTGGCCCGGTATCAAGTACGCCGATTGAGTAAGTTATGGAACATGCGACTGGTAAGAATAACAATTGAACAATTTTTCATGACTGTTTTTATTTCATTTTTATTCGAAGTAAGTCGAAATCAACGCGTATTTTAAAATCGAAAATGCGAATCGACACATAAATGTCTGCCGTCCTTTTTGTTTACATTGTTACTTCATAGCAACGGGTGTATTCATCCGAACGTAAAAATATAACGGAAAGGATTTTGCGGGAAAAGGTGTATGGCGTAACTGTTATTAAAATGCGGTTTTAATTGAAACAAAAAATCGTTCTTGAAGTACAGTTGATGTAAAAAAATAATAAATAAGAAGTGAACATCGTCCAACAATATCAAAGTATACAATAAAAAGGTTATTGAATTTAAATGGGAATATATTGTGTCGGACTCGTTCTTTTGGCGTAGTTGCCCTCGCAAGCTCGGGCACTCTGCCAAAAGAACTCGTCCGACACAATATATTCCCATATAAATTCAATAACCTATAATATAATAAAATTAACTTTCCACATACATCGCTCGTTTTATATTTTTCTCTTTTTCATTTGATTAGAATGTACAAAAAAATTGCCGTGTACCTGTAATTTTGTAATGATAGTCATTTTCATCCACGCTGTTTTCAATCTCCTTGGTGTTAAGCTGGCTGCTATAGTAAAACAGGGACTTATTACCTGTCAAGACACACAAAATCAAATAATTACAATAGTCATTAAGGTAGTAGACCCGTAATAGTTCAGCAACATTTCGGAACACATGATCGTTTACAGTGTCGACCGAGGTTTCCTAATGAAAATCACTAGGAAACCTCGGTTAGCACTGTAAAAGTTCATTACTCCGAAATGTTGCGGAATTATTACGGTCTACTACCTTAAATCACAATATTTCGTAGCAATCCTAGCTACAAAACATCAGTTATGCCGTTGTGATGATCTCCAATCCATTCGAATATCTCCAACACTACAAACTCCTCATTGTAAATATGCATTCCAATACAAGTAAATGGCCTTTCACAGCGGGCGATGCTACAGCGACGACGCCACGGCGACGATGACACGGCGATGATGCCACAGCGACGATGACACGGCCCTCAGGTCACGACGATCTCGAAATTTCCAGAGTGCAGTGAGAACGCTGTGACATTGCCTTTATCGTAGAAGGAGCGTGGTTATATCGCAGATGGTCCTTCGTGAAATCGCCTAGAATGTCTACATAGAGCGCGATCCCACGGCGTGCACTTTGAACATACACAAAAGAATCGCTGTGAGATTGCGACGTAAGGAGATCCGAGTGAGAGTGTCGTGAGGAGATCAAAGTAAGAGCGTCGTGAGGAGTTCCGAGTGAGAGCGTCGTGAGGAGATCGAAGTAAGAGCGTCGTGAGGAAATCGAAGTAAGGGTGTCGTGAGGAGATCGAAGTAAGAGCGTCGTGAGGAGATCGAAGTAAGGGTGTCGTTAGGAGATCGAAGTAAGAGTGTCGTGAGGAGATCGAAGTAAGAGTGTCGTGAGGAGATCGAAGTAAGAGCGTCGTGAGGAGATCGAAGTAAGAGCGTCGTGAGGAGATCGAAGCAAGAGCGTCGTGAGGAGATCGAAGTAAGAGCGTCGTGAGGAGATCGAAGTAAGAGCGTCGTGAGGAGATCGCAGTAAGAGCGTCTTGAGGAGATCGAAGTAAGGGTGTCGTTAGGAGATCGAAGTAAGGGTGTCGTGAGGAGATCGAAGTAAGGGCGTCGTGAGGAGATCGAAGTAAGGGCGTCGTGAGGAGATCGAAGTAAGGGTGTCGTGAGGAGATCGAAGTAAGGGCGTCGTGAGGAGATCGAAGTAAGGGTGTCGTGAGGAGATCGAAGTTAGGGTGTCGTGAGGAGATCGAAGTAAGGGGGTCGTGAGGAGATCAAGTAAGGGTGTCGTGAGGAGCTCGAAGTAAGAGCGTCGTGAGGAGATCGAAGTAAGAGCGTCGTGAGGAGATCGAAGTAAGGGCGTCGTGAGGAGATCGAAGTAAGAGTGTCGTGAGGAGATCGAAGTAAGGGTGTCGTGAGGTCGCGTAAGCAGTTCCTTTGGATCGCCAACAACATCGTGAAAGCGATTGATATCGCAGTATGAGTGCAGTGAATGCACAGAAAGATAGTGGCGCTTATACGCCGACTTTATTGCGATATACGCGATTTAACGACGTCCGTACTGTGCTCCTACGGCACTGCAACGATGATCCGAATTGTCAGTTCAAATACTAAGTGTGTACATATTCCATTGTAATAAAGAAGTTTTTAATGGTAATTAAGCGTTGAAAGGCATGAATGATGACCAAGAAAACCTATATGCCACGGCTCAGAATGATATTGATAAATTGCATATCACTATTTGGACCTTTTGTTTTACGGTTTTGCATTTGGCCTTTTTCTTTTCTTTTCGAGCGTTAGTAGGCTTTTTACACACTTAAAAACTAACAATCTTAATTCATAACTACATAAAAACATCGCATTGTTCAGGACTGAAGAAAAAGTGAATATAAGGAGATTTTAAAGGGTCTTTGATGACAATGAATTCAACTTCACTCGCAGTTATAGAAAAAATATCCGATATGTCACATTTTTGCTTGGCTGTTAAAATTGGTTGTTCATTGCGTTGGTTCTCTCTAGATGGGAAGAACTTACCAATGTATTTTTGCAAACATCAAGTGTTCCCTATTTTCGTGAGTAGGTTTTGGTGATAAAACGACCAAATTAGTATCGGTTTTAGGTGTCATATTACATAAGAAAGCCTCCAGGGCTCCTCTCAAAATTAGAGAAAAAATGAATTTAAAGAATTCTTGCACTAGAATCAACGATGCTTTTTGTGACGGATATCAGATATCGACCTATATTCTGAGAAAATTTAGATTATACATACAGCTCGTATTGGAAAATAAGAAATGGAACATACGAATTTCCAAGAAAATTTGGTTGTTCGACAATAAGTATGGAAATGGTCTCCGAAAAACAACCAAACCATACGCATCCATTCAGAGACAACCTCATCAACCACTGCCTCATTTTTGGTCAGTTTGGTTTCGCATTAATTTAAGGTCCTATGTTTGAAGCTCGACATCGATGGACGTATCACCGTCATCTCGATAATTTCTATCATTGGTGTTTTACATCAGTTTTGAAAAAAAAGTAAATAAAAAGTTAAAAGTTAAAAAAAAACGCACTGCCAACAAAATATTTCTGTGAAATAAAAACCGTTCTAATGCGACGTTTCTTTTGTGGCTCAGTATATCTACAAAGTCTCAAGTACCCGAGAATAGCGATATACAAGCCGCGAGAACGCAGTAGTCTCGCCACTTGAGCGCGGTGTGCATAAACTCCGTAGCATCTCCACCAGCACAATAAAAGCGTCGTAGTAGTGCATTGAATTCCAGTAGGAACGCACTTCATCGACGTGGTAGTACAGTAGAATCACCACAGGAGCTTGGTAGGAGCGGTCATTCGGAACTTCGCTCGGACTTTTCCGTAAACTAGAAAGTACCTCGAACGTAAGTGTAGTAATTTTGGGTCATTTTTAGGTAATTCGGTTTCTGATAGTAATTTGGTTACTTAATAGGCTTGAAAAAATATCACATTTTTTCAATTCTTTCCGATCGTCTGTGGAGAACTTTTAGGCATATTATAATTTTATGACAAATCGCAGTAAAACACTGCGTTTTGTCAACAAATTACAATATCCCCACTTTTATTCTTACATCGATTTTGTTTTTGCAACATCAACCTGAGCGGGATCGTTATGTTTGTGACGTAATAAAACCCCAGGTGCGAAATGACGCGCTTTCATGGATTCGCCCTTATTAGTCTATTTCGCAGATCGCCGAAGGTTCCCGAGTGAGGAGCTGTGCGACATCGACATTTACGCCGTGAAAATGCAGAGCATCCTTTTCCCCCCTAGAAATTTGTGATTTTTCTTAAACAAAGAGTTTGCATAGTTTTAAGTACATACATTTAAAGTACAAACCTGTTTCAAAGATAGTTTTCGTCCAGAACACAACTTCTTTACCATGTAGACCCTTATTTGGAATAATTTCTGGGTGTAGGTACAATCGCTGAAACAAGTCAGTTGTCCCAGATTTGGACATGCCAAACAAGTGGAAGTAGGGCAAACATCGCAAGCGGAAATCTCGTCCTCTCCAACACGGGTTCTTGTAGTAGGGCAAGAACTGTATTGGCTTCTGTGATGAAAAGGAAAGAATATAATATATAAATATATAAATAAATAATTATTTTCTTAATTGAAAAATAAATTATCGTGTACTGTGCTCTAGATAGGGCGAATGTCAAAATCTCCCCAACACGGGTTCTTGTAATAAGACAGGAGATGTTTTGGTTCTGTTATGTAAAATATGAGCCTGTGCGTGACATTTCCAACAATTTCAGGTGTTAGTAGCGGTCAGATATCAGGCCTCCTTTACAGCCACACAATGCCATGAAGATATTCTACAACTGAAAATAAAAAGAACAGGTCCATAGCTACCGATTCGGTGCGTAGTGAAGACTCTGATCAGACTGTTCAGCTTCACAGGTTGATCCAAGTTTTCGCGTTTAACACATGTGCAATTGTTGGAAATGTCACGCACAGACTCAAATGAATTTTACCGATTAAACGGAAAGGGGCCATCAGAGAGTGTGTAAAAGTTCGATCCTAGTCAGGAAACGCACAGCCTGACAAGGCTCGAAACTTTTCAAACTTGCCTGATTTCCTGAAACTAGAATGGTTGGTTATTCTATCCAGTGTAATGATATTTTAGGTGGGGTCTTCTAGTTAACATCTTTTGGAGCCAATATCTTTATCATTACTTTTTTTAAATTGAGGATTTATCAGATTTTTTTTGATTTTTTTTTCGCGTGATGAAAAAATTAGAAATAAATACAATCACAAAAGTTTTATTCATAGTCGGTATAAATCATTAGAAAATGACATTAGCGACATTTTGCTATTTACCATCATGGTTGCCTTTTACAAAATAAATTATTATTTTTTACTCTTAATAAGGCGATTGTAAAGTTATACACCAAATCATTTCTGAAACGTAGCAAACTTATTTAGCTAAATTGATAGATTAACAACAACATTCATTTAGACAAAGTATGCCTTTATTTGTTTTTGTTTGTTTGAGTGGGGTTTTACGCCGCTTTTAACAATCTTTCAGCTTTATCGGTGCGGCTGGAGCACCTAACAGCAGATTCCTGGTAATCCTCTCACCAGTACTACCATTTCATCCTTTCCTAGCCTACAGCTGCTATCTCACATAGGTCTACAATTACCAACCCATTTGTGAGAGACAAATAGTTGGAAAAGATGAGTGCCGCCGTCGGAGATCGAACCCCGAACCTCTAGATTGACAGTCGGACGAGCTGCCAACTGCGCTGTGATGGCGGCTACAAAGTATGTCATCTATATGGAATCAGTGAAGCAAAACATTTCAATTGAAGAATACCATTGTGTCACTATTTTTATCAAATGTTTGTTTTATGTATATTCTAAATAACAACATGGCATTCGTTCAATTAAAAGACATTCCCGAACCGTTTGAGAAATATTGACCCGCTCTGCAAGTGCTGTAACGTGCATAGCATGTTAATATTTCAAATATTTGCATATTGTTTGCACCCTGAACGCATAGCCGATATAAATAATAAAATCTACTTTACCATACACAGAAAATCCTTCATTTCTGTCCGCCTTCTACGTGTGGCACAAGGGTCCGGCATTTCTGGGAATTCAGGTGTTTTGACAGTTGTCGACACATTTTTATGTTCTTTCTGGTTAGCATTTATTCCCTTCGATAGTTTATAAGCCTCCCATGGAGTCAAACTTTTGCACGATACAAGAAAGGGCCCGAGCCATATCACGGCTGTAACAATTATACTGGGAAAATTCATCTCACCGTTTGTGTCTCTTTATTCACCATGAGTATGTTTTAAAATGCGTAGAAATACCAAACAACAATATGTCGCATCACTAACCCTTTTATTTAAACAATAGAGAATCCATTTTCGGTTGGAATCTACGAATTTAACGATAATAAATAATACGATAATAAGTATTACTATAGACTGTATATTGTTAAAATATGAGCTAATTTCATCCAACAGTCATGCAGTTTCATGTTCTCTAAAAAATGACGCCTTTTCCACAATGTTTTCGCTATACCGCTAGAAGGAATGAGTGCCGCCGTCGGGAATCGAACCCGGGACCCCTAGATTGACAGTCCGGCACGCTTCCAACTGCGCTATGACGGCAGCCTGCAGTTCGTGGAGGGAAAAGAATACAGGATTAAATCACTTCTAGCGAGCACGTCAAATGATACATAAACGTTCAGTGAAATTGTATTTAATACATAGATTTATGTAGACTATTCTATTAATTTGTATAGACTGTGCGAAGTTCACGGATGATTGACTGTTCTAATCTTCATAGCCAACTTGTCTGGGTTTTTTTTTTGTTTTTTTGGCTCGACATCCAGTACCTTGCTGTGACACGGAACACTGTTGAATGTTTTGTATTGTATCTGTTTCACTCCATCATTGTGTATCTAGCATTCGTCGAAATCGGCAAAAAGAGTATAGAAAAAGAGGTTGTTGAAATTTCTGGTACAGAAGAAGAGATCGAAGTATTTTGCAAAGTATGGAGAAGACCTACATTTAGTGACTTTAATCACTTTATACCTTTTTTCGTTATGTTGCATTCGCCGTTCGTTATTATATTTAAGGTAGAGTAGCTAGGCCTACTAATGGATGTTAAAGGTATGTTATACGTGATATAAATACTTATATTACATTTCATTTTTTGTATTCATTGGATTACAGTAATAAAAGATATAAAATGCGCTGTGTTACATGTTTTAGTTATAGTATAGTGACGTGAAGAAAAGACGCCTCAGTGAAAAATTTGCATGTCTTTTCTTGAAGGCATTTTACAAGGAATTATAGGCTAGCTTTAATAAAACTCTATTTACTCGTGTCAAAATGAAAATATTTCGATGACGTGAATTTCCAATGCCTTAACATTATAAGGGATCACTAGGTTTCAGAAGATCCCGTGCTTCTTCCACACATTATTTTTACGAAACGAAATTACATATGTGTCTAGGTCATTCGATATGAAAGTGTTTCACGCAAGATGATCAAAAAAATCCGACATGTTTTGTTGCAAAGTTTGCATAAGGATTATTGTTATCGCCTCTTGAAATGGGATCAATCCCGGAAAAACGTTTTTCAATATGAAAATGGATTGTGCTCACACTTCTTGAATTATTGCATCTTAGACACGCTAGCAGGAGATAATCCGGTAGGTTAGGTCAAGGTGGGCCGCTTGTGATGCCTGCACGGCACGGAAACTTCATCGGATAACGTCAATGACGTAATTGGTATGTGATAACAAGGTGTCTGGGAAAATTCTGGGAAAACTAGGGAATATGGACAATCAGTTAGCCGAAGTATTGTTAGAAATCGCATTGGAGATCTCAGGGTCTCGAGATTGGTCAAGCCTCGATGTCCATAGAATGCATTTTGCCTCTTCTTTCTTGAAGATAAATCTCAGCCGTTTATGTCCTTATCACCATCTTTTCTGTGCGTTTTTCGTAACCGTCTTTATAGGCCTTATAATGTTAATAAATGAGCAGTTGCCCTTCCGGAATAGAGGAGTGGTGTTCTATCTAACCTTATGTGCAATTTGTAATGTTCAATTAGCAATAGATAAGACGCTTCGTGTTCCAATCAATGTAGTCAAAACTGGTATTTTCTCTGAATGAAGGATAAAACATTTTGAAGCTGGATAACTACTCTTTATCTTTAGTTTTAAAGGAAAATAGAAGTGCGTTGGATTAGTCTTCAATATGATTGAATATTTTTTAATGTGAAATTCGCCGATTATAAATAATTGCCCTTTCTTTAAAACTGAGGCGATTCTTTATTCACGTCAAAATATTATCAGAGTACAATAATACTTCATGGTTAAATAATCAGGAACATACTGTGAAAGTTTCATTTAAATCCGCCCAGAAAAATTAGACAGTTGCGTAAACTAAATCATTTATTGGCCAGTTTTTTTTCATGACGCGGCATAATATTACAAAAGCGCGATAATGTGCACATGACCATATGACATTCCGTTCAAGGTTTAACGCAAATCCATCCATAAATGTAGAAGGGGTTGAACAAACAAGTTTTTAACATTTACACCCCCATTTATCCTCACATGCCGACAAACTGTGATAACATGCACCTAGCCAAACGATATCAAACATTCTATGACAGTTTTACCGCAAATCCATAAATAACTGACGAAGGTGATGCATTTTAAAAAAATGGCACAAAGGTCTCTTTTCTCTGACGCCACATCATCAGAAACATTCTGTGAGTTTTCATAAAAATCCGTACATAAATGAAAGGGGATGTTTTAAAATGAATAGACGTACAGACGAACCGAGACAAAATGATGCTACTTGACTGTTACCTTTTGTCGCGGATAAAAATAATTATTTTAAGATGTCCCTAAATGATTAATTTTATTTGGCAATACTATTGACAATAATTTTGAATAAGTTTTATAAATAAAGTTTACTTACAATCATACTGTCGAACTGATAATACATGATTGGTCGTGTATTGACGACATTAAACATTGATCAATATTTTGATTAAATCTTATTGTCAATTGCATTGTGGTGTATTTGTTGCTTTACACGGAGCACTCTTCTCTGGCAACACAAAGTCCCCTACCGGCCGAATAATAAATTTCATAAGTCCTACATCCGTATCTTACTCAAAAATTAATGGGCTGGATCTAAACGGAAATTTATTCTGTGACCCATTAGCATGCGAACATTTGTATCAAAAATATGCTAAGAACATACAAACGATTAGGAAAAAAAGTAACTTAAATTGCCATACAAAATATCTTTTTAACTAAGTCGTAAAGTTAGCAGTATCGTCAAATTGACAAGGTAAATAATTTTGGAATGAAATTGAATCAGTAGGATGAATGGCTTTTCGGTGAAATATAAGGGGGTTAATCCTCCAATATCGCTTATTTTGTTCAGGATGACATGCATTTAAGTTCTATAAATAGCTTCATATCTTCTTAAGAACCAGCGACGCATTTAATTTCAATTATGCTATTGAAATAGCATTTTTACTCTAGCTAAATTTATTTTGAATAAAGATGTTGGTCTTATCTTTTTATTTATTTTGGAGCATTTTTGAATGCTTTTGAGTGAATGTTTGGAATGAATGAGTGGACTGCTGTGTGAGCGATTTAGAATGGTTTTGATTGAAATAAATGTCAATTTCACCATGTAACTAGTTGTACAAGCTTAAAAGATGTACCATATAAAATGACTGCAAAACGATTGTCGTCTAAGTTCACCACTATCATTAAATCGACTTACTCTTAACTTCCAACATCCTGCCTCAGAGTACCCAGTATCATAAAATGCGACACTTCCCATTTTGATTTCCTCCAAACATTGATATTTTGCTACATATTTTACAATAAAAAACGTTTTCTTTGAGAATATACAGTGTATTTTTAATTCAGTTTAAGTATTTGAAATTAACGCATGATTTGTCAATGATTCTGAGCATATTGTGTTTGAAACTTTGCAGCATCCTGATTGTTTTGTTTTTTAATGAAAAATTGTTAAAAAACAGACTTGTGTTACTTTCTTTGCTTACCTCCAATTTCTGGTATCCTCCGACTTCCCTGCATCGGGTTACCCCGGGTGTTTACGATGTATTAACAAATAGAAATATTTCCCGATGCATACTTTACCGAAAAACACAAAAAATAGAGAATGACCGTATGTTATATTAATTTCGTACGCAACAAAAGCTTTATTTTCATTAGTTGTGAAAATATAGCTTTTGTTGATCACGAAATGAAATATTTATCGATTTTACACGTACACGTGCACATAAAATATATATTAGTGTATTTCTCTAATGCAGATCGATACTTTAAGTGCAAAAAATGGAACTAATTTAACTTTTATTATTATTATCATTATTATAACTATGACTAATTGTTGTCGTCAATATTATGATAATAGGTGATGCATTGTGCTAAAATATAGACAATTCTATGGCCTCTATGAGTCTAATAGAGGTCCCGGGTTCGATCTCCGACGGGGGCACTTTCCGACCATTTATCTCCTACCAACGGGTCGATTTTCGAGGTCCTATGTGGGATGGCAGCTGGAGGCTGGGACAGGGTGCAATGAAAGCACTCCATTGTTAGGTGCTCCAGTCTCTGTGATATAACTGATAGATAATTGAAAGCGGCGTAAAATCCCACTCAAACAAACAAACAAACAAATCCACGAGTGTTTTATCGACTAGTTTATTCGTCCATACATATGTAACAGCCGATATTGTTTTATCAGATTATTTAGTCATTTCGATCTTTTCCCGTATGGTTTGTAATCATTATAGGAGGGACCCCAGTGAGAATTACTTCCTGAGGTCGTTGTATGGTAAAAGTAGTTCTTAAAGAAAATGTAGTCCCTCAAAGATAGAGCTGTTTTAAGTGTTAAACATTGATTTACATGTAGTTTTGCATGATTTTTAAGTTATTTCACCTCTGTTCTAGAGTTTTGAAGTGCAATTTACTATCTCTTTGCAGGAGTTTGTTCTCCAGATGGGGGATGAAAAATATACCGCATGATTTCTGGGCCTGTAGCTTTGTTGGTTCCGAAAATAGGGTTCCCTTGCTGTGACTGTATTATCTAAAAATCTGCCTTATCAACCTACATGACAATTTGTTTTAAAAGGAAGTTCTTAGAAAGAGGAATAAGCATCTGTAACTCCATACCTCAACGAACGTTCTGAAAAGAGCTATGGCTTGGAGAAAAACACTGATTTACCATAAACTAAAGAGGACAAAATTTCACCGGGGTCTGACCTATAAGCCTGTGCGTACCGTTCCCTATACTTTCGTGTGTGTGATGGTTAGACAACAAGAAGTCTGCAATCTAGTTTGATTATGTTTGAATGGGTTTTACGCCGCTTTTAACAATTTCGCAGTTATATCGCGGCGGCCGGAGCACCTAACAATGGATTCCTGGTATTTCTTTCACCTGTACTACCATTACACCCTTTCCTAGACTCCGAGTGCTATCTCACATAGGTTTACGATTATCTACCCATTGGTGCGTCTGCAATCTAGAGATGAAGAGGGGATTTCTTTTGATTTCATGGAGGTATGAAACTAGAAGCCTAATCATACTGTATGAATAAGCCTAGTGGTTAGGTCTTTATCTTCATAACTCCATGAAATTAAAAAAAAATCTTTCATAGTTTATTGATTGATTGCATGATTGATTGCATGATTGATTGCATGATTGATTGCGTGATTGATTGCATAATTGATTGCATGATTGATTGATTGCATGATTGATTGCATGATTGATTGATTGCTTGACTGATTGATGAACAAAATTAGCGATATTTATTACCTCCCTTTAGAATATGCTTAAACGTTTTATACATAAAGTTTTCTATTTCTTCAGGACGTTTACAATTTCAAATAAATCGCGATTTTTTTCTAGATATATTTAGTTTTGAATGTATTTGTTGATCCCATCATTTAAGTGATTTTGAAGCGTTTTTGAATGGAATGAGTGAGTGTTTGGAATGAAGGGGCTAAGTGAGCGATTAAGTGTGGTTTTGATTGAGATGAATGTCATTTTTCGATGTTGTTAACTGAAGTAAAAGAAGCCAAATTCTAACCCGTACGTGAAATGGTCCAAATAAAATAATATCAATTTCATTCTGAAGCTGTAACAATAAACTTTGTGTCATCAACAATAATGCCTTTCGCGGCTCATTCACCATTTAATAAATTCAATAGTTACAATCAAAACATGTCTGCAAACGCTTTGTTTATTGATCTGTCGATTCTGAACATCGTAGTTAGAACGTCATATGAGCGTTGTAGGGACGTAGTGAAATCCCCTGGGGCCCATTTTACTTAACATCTTACGATCACTTTTTGCGAAATTAAAGTTGCTTCTACTGTAGTAACTAAATATGGAATTCTGACATGCAACATCTCTTTTGAATCGTCTTTAGAAGACAACCCTGTGTCGATCTAAAGAGCTTATTGGAATAGTCGTAGGCTATAAAGAAAATTAACTCGTTTAAAGTTCTGATTGGCTTGAACAGCGTGGTTATGTAAATCTTCTAAAAACGGCGCTCGCATTCCAAGCTAGGGTCTCAATTCAGTATCGCATTCCGAAATCAACTCGTTTGTTTGTGAACCAGTGAGGTTGACGTTATTCTTTATATTCCCGTCCGAACACGTGAAAGTATATGCACATGCACTTTTAGTAAATCGCATACGCGCATACTTCTACAGTTCTGGTCAATAAGCCAAGTCCTTGCGGCAAGCGTAGGGTATACACTAGAAGCACTGCTAAAACAACATGTTCCACGTCATTCGGAACATCGGTTGGTCTTTTCCGTGAACTGGAAAGCACCTCGGACGTAAGTCTAGTAATTTGGGGTCATTTAAAAGTAACAAGTAATTCGGCTGGTGCTTCGATCATTTAATACGCTTGAAGATATCATATTTTGTTAATTATTTCCGATCGTCTGTGGAGATCTTTTGGACATATTATAATTTGATGACAAAACGCAGTAAAACACTGCGTTTTGTTATCAAATCACAATATGTCATCTTTAATTCTTTTGTTGATTAAATCGGACTGCGAAGCAGTCGATTTATAATTACCGTTTTCCAGAAATCCAGTCTGTTTGATCCACTACATTTTTACCATTATCTCCTGAGCAATGTGTTCAAACCAAATTATGTGTTTTCAAACACCGAAGAAACGGCCTTTTCAGTCACAATCTACAAACTTTGTTTTTATCTTATTTACTTTCCGACAAATAGAGAAGAGGCTAATACAAAATATGATGTAATTTTCGCTTTTAGTAATTACCAGTTAGTATTTTCAGTGTTTATAACAAGATTTTCGGTTGAGTAAAGGAGTTGAAACGTACAACAGGTTAAATGTATAATAAATTTGTAGCACTTACAATATTACTGCTCTGATGTTTTTCTCGAACGGTCATTTACCAGTTGTAAACGCTGACAACCAATCAAATTCTGTTATGATTATCACGCGTTAAAACCCACGCGTAAATTCAGGCCACGTGGTAGATGCAAATGGACATCGTCTGCTCGAAATGTGTCAATTAAGTTGTTTGTCAATGGTCAATAGTCGTCCGCACTCAAACAGGGAGCGCGGGAAATTTACTTTTTTCACATGGTGGAATGAGTACTGATGACCATGTGTTAACAAATAGAAATAATTTTGTAATTTTGAAATATTTGATTTCAATGAGCACTCTGATCACGCTCCAATCCTTTTTTCAATAAATTCAAATATGAGTATGAAGAAAAATTATTCAACAACAAATAGACCGACAAAAACATACGATAAACTGATATAGGATATTATTTATCTACAATGACCTGGCACTCATTAGATATTCCTTTTGACCCCTATTGATAGTCGGTAAATTGTTTCTTAATATAGAAATATACTCTCGAAGTTAAGATGGAAAAATATGTATCACACGGAAATTTAGCGGTGGTGGTTAGGCTGCGTTCCCATAATCGGGAGACCACGAGTTCAAGCCGGACTATGACCATAAATATTTCTATTTCTTTTTTGGGGAACACTTAATTGAGTTCCGATTTGATACTTTTGATATTTTGAACAGTGTTGCCTAAGACTATTTGTATTCGGCACAGCCTTTCCGTCAGCCTCAATTTGACTACTAAGTATTGTAAAGTCCTATCCATTAATCATTGGTAATTACTGAAAAAAATATAAATTTTGAAAAGTATCTAGATCTTTCTTTAAGAGATGAAGAGGCACTTTTTTTTTTAAAAAAATGATTGTATGAAATTAAAAACACATAGAGGGTTTGAACACGTTAATCGAATTCCTGTTTAACTCTTATCTCTATCTTTTAATTCAATATCATGAAGCAATTGAGATCTTTATCGTGACTACTTTTTAGTACAAGCTTACTAACAACTTATTATTTTTTTTTCATTGAGGTATGAAAAAAATCTTACTCTCGATCAGAATACAATAATCTTGGTTGGTGCAAACACACAAAATTGAATGATGTCAGAATAAAATATATTGATCGTAACTGACAAAAAAACCCAAACAAGATACAAAATAATAATAAGAAATGTAATTAAAAAAAAAGAAAAGAAAAAAATCAATATTTTAACGATAATCACAATGATTATAACATGTGTCTCTGTCAGGAATTGAACTCGACCCAACAACTTATCGGTGTACGGGAAGGCGTCTGTAACCACTGTGCTACCGCGACTTTTTGAAGAGGATGTGAAATAATAACTAAAACGGTGAATGAAATTGGGTAACGATGCGGGAATACTCGAGCGTTAACGGAAGTTAATGAGTGCCAGGTCATTTTAGATAAACAATACAAACATGTTGGTAACCAAAATTGTAAATAGTTTAATGAAAAATGTTTGTTGCTAAACAGGCTTTTAAACTCTATAGAGAGAGGAATAATATTAACAGACAAGCTTTTAGCTTGGCGCGTGCTCATTATAACAACGTAAAAAATCTGCTAAGAAATAATTTAGACTAGCAGAGGGCTATCGAATCAGCAACCTTTCAAAATCGGACCCACGAGGTTGGATGAGCTGGCGATGTCCTCGGAAAGATGGAGTGTTAAGACAAAAAACTCACAAATTGGTCAAAGATTTTACCAACTTTTATTGTCCAAATTTGAGCCCTTTTGATTGGCGAACTATTGCACTATCCCAGCCTCTCAATGATGTCCGATTTACAGTGCTGACAGCACTTTGATTTTGCTTATGCAACGCCACCCTAAGCGGGACCGATGATGTTTAGAATGTCATGTAATCCAACATGCGAAATAACGCGCTTTCATGGTTACGCCCTTATTATTCCCGAATTCTATTCCGTACAGAAGGATTCCCGATTGGTTCCACGTTTAGGTCAACTGAAACATCCCTTTTCGATAATCATACATCCCAACTTATAACGGGAAAAAATGTTTTATGCTTGCTAAAAGTGCGTGTCGTGTGATCGCCCTCTGTGTCAACCTTCGACTTTAGTTCTAGACGATTCCATGACGTTAACAGTGTGATCTCATCGCGCTACTACTGCGGTTTAGGTAGTGGACTCGTAAAAGTTCCGCAACGTTTCGGAAGTAATGAACTTAAACAGTGTTAACCGAGGTTTCCTTATGATTTTCGTAATAGAAATCTGTTTGTAGGAGAGAAAAATCATACTGCGCAGAAGAACACTTTTGATGTAAATCAATTGTAACATTTACGAGAAACCTGGTATGATACGGAGTATATCTTAACATAAAATCGGCGACATTTGCCAATTTATGTGAACCTTGATGCACGTATATCGTCGACTACCGACATAACTTTTGTAATTCCAGCATTATGAATCTTCATGCACGGATCTAGATTTTTTCTCGATTGGAGCATCCATTAGAAAACTTTCTTTTTAATCATAGTCTTGAGTTGGCGACTTTAATGTCGTAATTACAGCTTTAAATGTCTTTTGCTCGCCTACTTATTAAAGATTTTTTGAACTTGTACTAATTAGTTATTCGGACTTAATAGCTTTATTTTTTCCGAAATTCCGGGCTGGGTGGGTCTAAGCCGCCTTTCCGCAACTGTTGGTCGATCTAAAGATCTTAAGAAAATTAAAATTCTGGTGGGTTTGAACAGCATGGTAATGTATCTTGTTACTAAATCTTCTAAAAGGGGGACTCGAATTCCAGGCTATGGTCTCTATTAAGTATCGTATTCATAGGCGTAACTAGGATTGTGTAATTATTACGCAGCCAGAAGGCCATCACCGAAGAATATACAAAGGATAAAACGATATGTGGACTGTGAGAAAAATATAAATGCAATCCTTCCGCTCCCCTTTTTATGATTTGAGCGTTGGTTAATAATCAAAACATCGTAACTACAGGTTGAAAAAGCTGTAGTTTCGATGTAATGATAATTCATCAACGATATTTTTCATTCGCCAACGATATTTTTCAAGAGAGAATAATTTCTTTTGCGCACTTGCGTAAGTTGCGTAATGGGAGTTACGCCTTTGGTATTCCGAAACCAAATCGTTTGTTAGTGAACCAGTGAGGTTAACGTTTAATATTAACGTTTGAAAACGTGGAAGTACTTGTACATGCACCTTTAATATTCGCATACGCGCATAATTCTACAGAAGTCGTACATACTGACCAATCTTCCAAATTCTTGCCTTGCCCTTGTGTAGAATATACACTAGAAACACGGCCAAACGAAATGTTCCACGTTATTCGGAACATCGCTCGGACTTTTCCGTAAATTGGAAAGTACCTCGGACGTAGATCTATGTGTGATTAACTTTGGATCATTTTATAGCTCATTCGGCTAGTACTTCGGTTATTTAATACGCTTGAAGAAATCATAATTTGTTAATTCTTTCCGATCGTCTTTAGAGATCGTTTAGGCATATAATAATTTGATGACAAAACGCAGTAAAAACACTGCGTTTTGTCATCAAATTATATGTCATCTTTTATTCTTTCTTTGATTTTGTTTAAGGCAACGTCATCCTCAACGGGATCGATGATGCTTTTGATGTCATGCAAACCCGCATGCGAAATAACGTGCTTTCATGGCTGCGCCCTTATTATTCCCGAAAAATATTCCGTAGAATCGCCGAGGATTCCCGATTGGTTCCACGTTTATGTCACTTGAGACGCCCTCTTTACGTTTATCATACATGCCATCTTATGATGGGTAAATTGCCTTCAACTGTACGGCTAGAGAATACTTTTGGCATTTGCAGGAAAAACTCGGTTGACCTCATCGTACCTAAGAGATGGAGACTTTCTTTATTATATTATTCGGAATTTTGATAACTGTTTCATATGGATATGTGCCGTTTTCGCTTTACGAATGCGGTTAGTAAACATGTTCTTTTATCCAAATATTATTATAATAAATATAAGACAACGAGTTTTGATTTCTATTTTGTTGATATTATTATTATTATTATTATTATTATTATTATTTTCACATTTTTTTCTCTTGCTTTGATCAAAGTGTGGTTGTCTGTTCGATGCGCAAAATTAAGTTAGGGTAATCGATTTTCTTTTAGATATGGTTAGATTTAAATATCAAGATCAAATTTAAGTTTTCGGATTTGCCGAAAAATGTTACAGTTACACCACTAAAATATTTTGAGCACTTTAAAATAGTTGAATGTGTTTTCTCAAAAAGTTCCATAAAAATGCCCGAAATCCTACATATATAATTTGACATGATAACTTTTGAAATCCTTCTAAAATAATGTGACTTGAATATTTTTGATTAGAAGAAATGGTTAAAACGTATTATATTAATATTAATATATTTCTTGTTATTATCAATATAACTATTATTATTGTTGTTGTTATTTACATTTTTTGTGTTTACTTCGAATATAAACAAGACTATAAATCAGACTACATGGTGTAAATTTTACACTATATAATTAGTTTAATTAGGGTAGTGGACCCGTAAAACTTCCGCAACATTTCGGACCTCGTGAGCTTTCATAATGTTGACCAAGGTTTCCTTATGAAACTCATTAGGAAACCTCCGTTAACATGTTCATTACCTCTGAAATATTGCAGATCTCTTACGCGTCCACTACCTTAATAGTATGTGACATAATGATCAATATACTCCGATTTATTTATCATGTGCATCATCTGTTCATCATATACAAGTTACAATGCCGATTGGCAACCAAAATGTCGTAAATACGGCTTAAATTAGCCATCTTTCCGACGTTTTGCATGCCCAACGGCGAGTTTTTGTGGGTAACTATTTGATTCGATTCGCGAAGGCCACACAAAGAGTTTTAAAACATAAACTTTGAGAGAAAAAATATTAAGAATTCCGCCTTTTTCTTGAGACCTGTGGACATTGTACATTTCAACATGCTTACAACGCTTTTAGAAGGCTTCACTAACGCTTCCCGATCATTAACGTAACTTTTAAGGGAAATATTAGTAAACTGACCCATCTTCTTTTGGTGTGTTTACATCACAACATATGGTTTCGAATGACTTTTCTCGTAATTCATCTCTCGGGTTCTTTTTTTTACATTATTTTGTGACGTTATGCTTTGTTTTGTTATTCTATACAATATTATCCTACAATCACTGCTGTCTTTGTGCCTCGTAGCTGCAGCTGGAAACACGCTGTAGTTACGGGATATCAATATAATACTGCAGATATAGTCAAGCAGCCAATCAATTTTGTAAAGTGCACTGTCCAGATTGCAAACTGTAATCGATAAGTAGTATAATCAAGTTTAAGGTAGTGGACCCGTTAAAGTTCCACAACTTTTCGGAACTCATGAACTTTCACAATGCTGACCGAGGTTTCCCTAATGAAAATTATTAGGAAACCTCGGTTAACACTGTTTAAGTTCATTACCAAACGTTGCAGAACTTTTACGGGTCCACTACCTTAAACTTGATACCGGAATTCCGTGATGTCGTTTCTAAAGCTTTGTGGAGCTGTTTTTTACAACATTTTGGATGCACAATAATGTTATGTTAGAGTCCAGCAAAAGACTAAACTTTATATTTTATGAGATTATAAAAGATTCTTTTATAGAGTTGAGAGGTCCATTTTTGCAGCAGTTCTTTTTATTAGAATGCTTGTTTATTCACAAATATTCACGTTGTTGTCATATTTATGTATTATAGTTGTATGGCCAAAGGCAAAAAAATGCCGATTTTTTGACAATAGTTATTTGAACTTGAACTTGAATTATTTTCATTTCGACTATACAAAAACAAATATCACCGTATGTTCTGCAGGCTTGGTATTTATAGATGAATGTCACTACAGATGAAGGCCTAGAAGTTTGAGTAAGTGATCAAAGGTCAATTCTGTCTGTAAAACATATTGTTACGTGCCAATGTAACAAGAACAAAGAAGCCAGCAACAAATTTTACAATTAACAATATTTATTGACAATAATAACAGAATTATTGACAATATAAATTTAATACAAAAACAAATTACAATACCCTGAATGTTTAATCCTGAAGTTTTAAATTTTAGATCCAATTTAATTAAGTTCCTGGTCCACAAATAATAAGTCCAATAATATCCGAATTCAAAATTAAACACGCTTTTAAACACACTTTTAAGATAACGAGAAATCCCCTTTTAGTTTAACACAGTACTGCCAAATGAAACCATTAGTCTAAATCAAGTGAATCAAGAATGCTGTAGGAACCCCTTTATATAATACTATAGAACAATCTGGAATAGCATAGAACATAAGAATACTCTAGAGTCTGAATCACTTTCTAAAAGGCCTTTCTAGAAAGATCTGAAATCTTCTACATACATTTACCTATTAGTATCAAGAGATAGGAAAATTTCCAGTCTAAAAATAGACACGGTAAAAACCATTAGGTTTATTTATAGTTTATATATAACACTTTCCCCCTTGAAAGAAAAAAGAAAGGTTTATGAAATAAATCTTTCTTTTTGCATTATTATTAGCATATACAATGATAATATACATCACATAATTGATAATATCATGATTCGTTGAAACATTTCAGCACATCTAGCATGAAAATACAAACAATTTTCATCAAAAGAATTGAAAAAGAGTTATATATGCAAACATACATGCATATATACAAAAAATATAGTGAAATGTAACTGTTAAATTCAATGTTTTATTAAAGATAAGACAATTCAAAATTTTAGACTCTTGACAGAGCATCTGGTATAATGTTGTCTTTTCCTTTAATGTGTCTTACATCAAGATCAAATTCTTGAAGTGACAAACTCCACCTCAATAATCTTTGGTTCTTATTCTTAAGTTTGTGAAGAAAACTTAAGGGATTGTGGTCACTGAATACAACAATAGGAGAAGTTGCAGATGTTAAATAAACTTCAAAATGTTGGATTGCCAAAATCAGAGCAAGACATTCCTTTTCAATGGTGGAGTAGTTTTTCTGGTGTTTGTTTAATTTTTTAGAATAATAACAAACTGGATGATCTATACCATCATCGTCTTCTTGCAAAAGAACAGCACCAATACCAACATCACTTGCATCAACAGCTAATTTGAAACTTTTGTCAAAATCAGGTGCTAAAAGAACTGGTGTGCTCTTTAGTATGGCTTTTAAGCGATCAAAGGTAACTTGACAGTTATCATTACATTTGAACTTAACATTTTTCTTTAATAAATTTGTTAAAGGTTCAGCTATTATAGAAAAATTCTTACAAAACTTTCTATAGTAGCCAGCCATACCAAGAAATCGCATCAGTTGCTTTTTAGTAGCAGGCACAGGAAACTCAGAGATAGCATTGACCTTAGATTCTAAAGGTTTAACTTGACCCTGTCCCACAAGATGTCCTAAAAAAGTAACAGTAGCATGACAAAATTCTGTTTTTCCAAGATTAACAGTCAATTTTGCATCACTGAGACGGTCGAAGAATTGTTTGATTCTTTGAATATGGTCACTCCATGTGTCTGTGTAGATGATGACGTCGTCGATGTATGCGTCACAACCATCTAAGCCAGCTATAACCATATTTACAAGCCGCTGAAACGTCGCAGGAGAATTTTTCATCCCAATCGGCATAACTTTGTACTGGTACAGACCAGTTGGAGTAGCAAATGCTGATACTTCTTTAGCCCTATCAGTGAGCGGAACTTGCCAGAATCCTTTGAGAAGATCAAATTTGGTGACATATTTAGAATTACCGACTTTGTCAATACAGTCATCAATTCTTGGTATTGGAAAAGAGTCAGTTTTTGTCACAGAGTTCACTTTTCGATAGTCAGTACACATTCTGTATGTTCCATTTGGCTTTGGAACTAATATACATGGTGAACTGTAATTACTTTGGCTTTGGTTCAATAAAATCATTCTCCAATAAGTAATTCACTTCATCTTGAAGGGCTTTTTGTTTCATTGGATTCATTCTATAAGGATGTTGTTTTATTGGTTGAGAATCTTCCACAATGACATCATGATATATTTTATCAGTTCTTGTTGGGATGTCAGGAAGCAAATGTTCATATTCATTAATTAACTGTTTCAGCTCTTCTCGTTGAGATGGCTCTAAATGTGAAAGTTTGTCGTCAAGATTCTTTAGTATTTCAGAGTTCTCAAGTTTAGGTGGACCAGGAACAGATTTTTCACTTAAGTCTGAACTAACTTCTGATTCAATTACATTTGATTCTCGTGGGACAGTGTTTACAACTGTAACCGGTTTTGAAATAGAGCTATCTCTGTCAAAATACTTTTTTAACATATTCACATGACACATTTGTTTATTTTTACGCCTTCCAGGAGTATTGATGATATAATTCAAATCACTTGTTTTCTTATCAATAGTATACGGGCCATAATATCTTGCCTGTAAGGGTCGGCCAGGTATTGGCAAAAGAGCAAGGACTTTATCACCTGGTTCAAATTTCCTATCAACACTATCCTTGTCATATCTTGCCTTCATTTTGCTCTGAGATGATTTAAGATTTGACCATGCAACCTCACATGTCCTAGACAGTTTATTTCTGAAGTCAGAAACATACTGTAACAAGTTCAAGGGTGTTTCATCATCAGCAAGAAATTTCTCTTTTAAGAGTGTTAATGGCCCACGAACAGAATGACCAAAAACTAACTCAAAGGGGCTAAAGCCAAGAGATTCTTGAACAGATTCTCTGACTGCAAATAATAGCAAATGAATACCTTCATCCCAATTTTTCTCAGTATCAAAACAATATGACCTTATCATATTTTTTAGGGTCTGATGAAATCGTTCTAAAGCACCTTGACTTTCAGGGTGATAAGCAGATGACCGATATTGTTTGATACCTAATTCATGCATAACCTGCTGGAATATGCCTGACATGAAGTTTGATCCTTGATCAGACTGAACTGATTTAGGAAGGCCAACAAAAGTAAAGAATTTGACAAGAGCCTTAATAATTGACTTTGCCTTAATGTTTCTTAAAGGAATTGCTTCTGGGAAGCGAGTAGAAGCACACATGATTGTCAACAAATATTCAGAACCTGACTTAGTTTTCGGTAAAGGACCAACGCAGTCTATTATTATTCGACTGAAAGGTTCATCAAAAGCTGGAATGGGTTGTAACCTTGCTTTTGGAATAACTTGGTTAGTTTCCCTACCATTTGACAAGTGTGGCAACTTTTACAATATTTGGAAACGTCCGATTTAAGTCCAGGCCAAAAGAAATGAGTCATAATCTTGTGATAAGTCTTGTTTACACCTAAATGACCAGACATTGGACTTTCATGGGCTATATTAAGTATTTCATGGCGATATGACTTTGGAACAACAATTTGGTGATGAACAGCCCAATCATCATCAGCTGGGACATCAAATGGTCGCCATTTTCTCATCAGAATACCATTCTTTTTATAGTAACAAACAGGGTTCTGAGACATTTCTTTTTCGGGTAATGCCCTTTTAATCAACTTTGAAATCTCAGGATCATTTTGCTGTTCCTGGATTAACCATGACTTTGAATGCGTTTCATCACCTTGGAGATGATTGACAAAATTTTGACGAGTCTGTCTGAGTATCAGGCAGACTAAGATTAAAAGACTTTTTAATCTCGTCATTGAAATATTGACCAACAAAAGTATCAGTTAAGTCAATATCATTTGAATTTTTCAATGAAGCTTTTTTAGCCATACCCCGAGTTACTGCACATGAAGGGTACAAATCAGGTATTTCCTGCAAAATAGGATCATCTACTTGACCTACATTAGGTGTGTCAGTTACAAGAGGATTAACTACAACCTTATCTCCAGCTAAGTCATTGCCTAGCAATAAATGTACACCTTTAAATGGTAAAGAATGTTTAACACCAACAACCACAGAACCAGTAACCAAATCTGAGGACAAATTAACCTTATGAAGAGGAACATTATTAACACCACACTCAACTCCCTGAATAAGGACACTAGTACCAGACGAAGTCTTCTCAGAAAAAGGCAGAACATCTGTTAAAATAAGAGATTGAGAAGCTCCTGTGTCTCTTAAAATTTCAATAGGGGTAGGTGGGCACATATCACCTGAAAGTGATACAAAACCATCCAACATGAACGGTTCAAAAATCTCCATACAGGAATCAGAATTTGGTTCTGCCTTAACAATTGAATTTAACTCAAAAGAAGGCTTTGATTTAGGCTGAAGGCTGGTGAGCCCTGTAGGTTTGGCTGCACTCAGTTCCTTCTTCCTTTTTAATCTAAAACATTCTGAAATAAGGTGACCTGTTTTTTTACAAAAAGTACAATGTACTCGAGATAAGGGATTTTGAACATTGGTTTCACCAGTAGACTTTGGTTGAGGTGAATTCGATAGACTAGACATGCAAGATGAATCACCAGACATAGATTTATTTTGGGGATGTGAGGAAGCAGGTTTTGCTTTATTAACGAAAGAATTTTTGTGTGTAAGGTAGTAATCATCAGCTAAGCGAGCTGCTTCATGTATAGTTTCAACATTTTTTTCATCTAAATGTGACTTAATGTCAGATTGAATGCAATTTTTGAATTGTTCAATTAATATAAGTTGTCTAAGATTATCATAATTTTGGTCTATTTTCTTAGAATAGCACCACCTGTCAAATAATTTTTCTTCGTTTCTTGCAAATTCAACGTGAGTCTGGCCAGATTCTTTTCTTCAACTTCTAAATTGTTGTCTGTATGCTTCTGGAACCAGCTCATAACCTTTGAGAATGAGCTCTTTTACAGTTTCATAATCATTGCTTTGTTCTGTTCTAAGTTGTGAATAAATATTGCGAGCTTTTCCTACTAAGACACTTTGGAGAAGTAAGGTCCATTGCTCCTTTGGCAACTTTTTCAAAATGTTCAAAATATGTATCAACTTCATTTTATTGAAATTGAGGAACAAGCCTAAAATGTTTTGTTACATCAAAATGGTCATTATACATATATCTGGGCTGATTTGCTCTATCTTGTATTTCTAATTCTTTATATCGTAATTGAAATTCTCGTTCTTTTTCTCGCTCTCTCTCTGCTCTCTCTTCTTCTCGTTCTCTTTCTTCTCTTTGAAATTGCCTTTCTCTTTCTTTTTCTTCAATTTCTCTTTGTGCTCTTTCTCTTTCAATTTCTTCCTTTTCCCTTTGAAATTGCCTTTCTCTTTCCTTCTCTTCAATTTCTAATTGTTTTTCCTGTAATTGTCTCTCTTCTCTCTCTCTTTCTATTTCCAATTCCTTCTCCCTTTGTTGAAGTTTCAACAGTTCAAGCTCTCTTGAGCTTGAAACTGATGGAACATCAACAATGAGAGACAGAGCCTTTTCATCAAAAATGTCCTTATCAACAAAATGTTCAACCAAAATATTCTTAATTTCATGCTTTCGCAATGAGGACTTGACTTCTTTTAATTCATAATGCTTGGCAAGATTGAGCAAATCAGGCTTTTTACCCAAATTCAATAACTCCACGGAAGGTTCGTGCGTAATTTTTTCTAAGTCAAAAGACATGGTAGCTTGTTGCTGTATTCAAATAAGAATGTAAGATTTCGATAAATAAAAGTGAAAGTACACTCTAGATTTATTAAAATTTAGATATGAAATTAATTTCTTAAATAATTTTGAACAGCAGATTTAAATACAGAATTTGTTTGATTTGTTTTGTTTTGTTTGTTTTCTGATGTTCGTATCTCGAGACGAGCCCCCAATTGTTACGTGCCAATGTAACAAGAACAAAGAAGCCAGCAACAAACTTTACAATTAACAATATTTATTGACAATAATAACAGAATTATTGACAATATGAATTTAATACAAAAACAAATTACAATACCCTGAATGTTTAATCTTGAAGTTTTAAGTTTGAGATCCAATTTAATTAAGTTCCTGGTCCACAAATAATAAGTCCAGTAATATCCGAATTCAAAATTAAACACGCTTTTAAACACACTTTTAAGATAACGAGAAATCCCCTTTTAGTTTAACACAGTACTACCAAATGAAACCATTAGTCTAAATCAAGTGAATCAAGAATGCTGTAGGAACCCCTTTATATAATACTATAGAACAATCTGGAATAGCATAGAACATAAGAATACTCTGAATCACTTTCTAAAAGGCCTTTCTAGAAGATCTAAAATCTTGTACATACATTTACCTATTAGTATCAAGAGATAGGAAAATTTCCAGTCTAAAAATAGACACGGTAAAAACCATTAGGTTTATTTATAGTTTATATATAACAATATAGACAAAAATTACATTTTGTCACCGATTTAAACTCATTCATCTATATAGCAACACAAGATATTTTGAACTTTCACATTCTTTCAGTAAGGCAACATTAATTGTCAAGCGCTGTTTCGGTCACTGTAGTAAACATTTCGGGCAAAAAATTGATCATTTGGTAGCCTATCTTTTAAAACATTATATCATGAAAAACTGTGGAATTGATTAATAAATTAAAATGCGCATCTTGAGAAAAGGCCCGTAGAGCTTATGCCCCGTGAAGCATACAATTCATTAATAGCTTTCGATCCAACAGGGGTCTAATTTGAAAAAAAAAAAAAACATAAATAGATTAAGAAAATCTGGTTATATGAATAAATGTCACCCCGAGTCAATATCAACTTTTCGCGCAATATGATTAGGGTCTTCTATATGACGTAAATTTTCAAAACGAAAACGTATGCAAGTTTTGATTGCAAATTTCCGAGAAATGCAGTTTTTGTTAAAAAATACGGATTAATATTTAAGACCCTTGTCGAGCAGACCCCCTATTTGTTTGTTCTATCTAAGTCCAAATATCTTTTAACAGCTTATTTTTCCGTAATTGAACCTATCTTTAAATAAAGGGTATCCCTAACGATTCACAATTTGATTTCAGAGACAAGCCAAGACAGAGTGGTCTCCCTTCACGACGTTGTGTTAGACCGCGCTCACGTGACTATTCCCGGTCACGTGCGGAGCTCGGGGGCAGTGACTGTTCACAGACCAGTAGAAGGAGATCTCCAGTTAGATGTTTGGGTACAGAAATACTTCTACATCAACTACTTCACCATACCATGTGTCTCAATGGTAGGAAGCTGGTAGGTGTCCTTTTCAAAGTCCTGCCCCGCGTTCAGAATGAAAACGTTAGCGAAGCTTTTTCGACATGATATCCCGCTTTGCACGTATATGCACGTGCAAGGCGGGAATCATCTCCAATCGCTCGCGAAAAGTTTTTACATCCTGAACACACGGCTGGTTGATATGAGAGATCGCGGCTATTTATCAAGTATTAACCTGAAAAGAAATGTTATCCGTGATTTTTGCCAAACCGTTTTGATGCTGTAAGAAGTTAAACAGTCGCCCAATAAAGACTATACGATCATGCAAGCAGTTTCCAGACGGGCTTTTAGGTCATGGGGTAAATCTTAGAAAAACCTTGTCTGACTTTAGAAGCCACGTCTTTGCTCAATCAACCTAAATTTGTCCGAATAATTATTATAGGGATGAGGTTTTTTTTCACTGCGTTTATTGGGGTATAGTGTTCAATTTCATTAGTTCATGGTAAATAACGCCCGTAGGTTCACTCAGGTGCGCGATAAAGGGCTACTAGGTCCTCTTGATTACAAAATTGCATCTGACAATCAATCTTTAACGATACTCTACATAATACCGAAAGAGATCAAAACCCTGGTTTACGATCGAAGTCATATGTTGAGAAATGTATAAGTTAAGATCAGAAAAAGAGAGAGTGTTTCGGGTGGACGCGAAGGGGCCCATACAGTTTAGGACTTGTCGAACTAGGTTCGAAACATTTTCCGTTTATCATAATTTTACATGTACATTTTTTCAGAAAGAATGGTTGAATCACTCTGGTCTGACAAAAGAAACGTCCACCATCAGTACTTTCAGTAATTTGATTTTATCTCGCTATCGAAGTTTAATAGCATTTAATTTTCAATTATGAATGTTTTTTCGTAGAGTTACTTATTATATAAAACTATTTCAGTCCAGTTATTCAGCATTTTAAAACGAAACCGGCGTGATCAGGCTAAGCCGAGAGGGTTGCTTGATGGTCCTCGTCTACTCGCTGTAAACATCGACTCAGAACTACATGCTTGTAATCAAAAATTCTTTCGACAAATAACTTTAATTTCTAATATATTAAATAGCATGGTTATGGTGTGGAATGGAAAGGAGGGTTACTAGAATACTAGACTTGCAGATCGAAGGTCATTTTTCTTCCCGAAAGACCTATTGCATTTAATAAAAATCAAAGCACTGAAAGTACTGATGGTGAACGAACCTGATGGCATTCTAGAGTGATATATTGAATTCAATTAGAAAAGAGAAATTACGAATGTAAAAAAAAGTGGGAAGAATTGTCTCGACAAAATTTCCGTTATTCGGAAATTTAACTGCAAATTCAAAGAAAGGGAAAGAGAGGAAAATCCTGTTAGAAAAAAATTTGTTAGAATATGAGATGTTACTCTGTGAAAATTTCTTTTACACACTTGAAATAGGTACATTTATTAATAAAACATAAATGGAGAAAACGATTTAATCCTATCTAAAACTGTCTTGAACCTATATCCAATGGTGTTTGTTTTTACAAAAGTAGTTGTTATCATGTTTAAGCTTATTTCAAGTAAATTTGTTATATTTGTTTGAACTTTTTTTACTATCTTTGTTTCTTCTCAGAGGATGAAAAGGTCTTTGAGTACCAACCAAAGAAACACCTATGAATATCAGTCAGTCCTGAACTGTTTAAAGTTATGATTTGTTAACTTACTAATACACTCATCAAAACTCCTAAGCGGCCACTTGCCTTTTTGGTCATATATTATAAACGCCGTATAGTTTCAACTCGTTATGGCTTGAATAATGTAGCCAAATCATTTATGGAGTAAACAAGAGAAAACATAGTGAAATAATTCAACAAGAAATGTTTTAAAATTAAACGAAAGTAAGAGTACCCTCGATTTCAAAGTTAACATTGGTGGGTGGGGTATTTTTGACATTTCTTGTTTGCTGATATTAGACTTTCTGCTCGGAGCTAGTTTTTGCTTAAACTGAAGTTAACCAATTCTAAACGTATTTTGGGAAGGATGGAGCCAGTTTTTATTCATCGATTTAGATTTTTATGATTTCTGTAAAAACGCAATGACTTTTCCAGAATAATTTAACAACTAAACCCGCCTGTCGAATTGTAAACAAGTGCATGACGGATCTGCCCCCCCCCCCCCTTGACCACGGCAATATCTACTCGTCAATTGGAGTGGTATCTAGGGTTGAATATTTAGCTATCATTTATTTAATTTTCAAATAGAATTTTGAATTGATATGGTTTTACAGATTGAAAAAATGCATAGTAGAATGGCCCCAATGAAATATCTTCCGTGCCTGTCGCATTTGGTATTCGGCAATATTCGCTTCTGAGACAGACGAATACGAAACGTTTTCGCTGGGAATAAGTTCACCGAATATTCGAGTGTATCCTTACAAGCCCTTCTTCAGCCAACGCAATTTTACAGAAAAATCTTAATAGCGGCGTTCATCCCTATTCAAATAAAAGTACAAGAAAGGTTGTACATGTAAAACACATGTCGAATCATTCTTAAAACCCGTCTCGAGACTGAATGTCGCTAGTTGAAAAGTTATGTAAAACCGCGTTACCGTTTCTAATGACACAAGGGGGAAATTCAAATGGCAGCCCGAGAGACGCGTGAGATGATGTAATAATCTAAAATTGACTGTAATATGCATGCGCAGAAAAGACATTCATGTGAACGGAGTTACCCACTGGTGGTAGTAAACAAACTTCTCATTTACCGCTACAATAATTAATTTACCATGAAATATCGTTATCCCATAAAGAAATGTGATAAACTCGTGCAAAATACTATATAAAATAAGAAAAAAGTATTTGTTATTTAAAGTAATAGAGAATATTTATTTTTTTGTAATCGAATTGTTGTGCACTATTCTCGACGCCATTTTGGAACCCAAGTAACACCGGCCTGACCCAGGATCAGAAGCGTCGAGGTTGAAAGGTTACAATGACATCACTAGTGTCGAAACCGAGGCCGTTCTGATGGAAACCCGGTTAACTCGGGGCGAAACCGAGTCCGATATGAACTTACCCAAGGTGTCTTGATGTGTCATTCGTCTCAACTCGGCCGATTCCTCTGACCTACATTTAAATCGGAGCCGTCGGAGATCGCCCGAGTATTGCCGAATGTAAGTTCAAGAGGACATGACCTAAATAAACACGTATTTCCGGCTAATTACTACAAGTTGCACCGGCGAAGGCTTGGGTCAAAAACATAGTATCTGTCTCTACGGTGTCTAGACACAAACTTTGTTTTTGCTTTAAACTCTCGACAAGCTTACGCCGATCAAAAATTCCCTTGATAAACATTGCAAGATCATTTTGTGTTTTTCAAGGCGAATTTTCATTATTTTCACTTGATAAAGAATACTAGTAGCACGCTTTTAAAGAAAAAAACAGTGATTTTGCGGAGAAAAATATTGAAAGATACGAAATTGAATTTTAAGAGGCGCTACTTTATTTCAAATGTATTAACATCCAACAGGATTTTCCTGACATGGTATATAACACTGGTGAACGACGTTCGTTCACCAAAAATGGTGATGCGATGTAAACCAATAAAAAAAAATATTGGATTGCAATTTGAGGCCGTAAGTTCTGATTTCAAATCATTTTATACGAATTTTTAAAGCCGTGTAAATGTCCGACTGAACAAACAGTCCAAATTCGCTTATTTAAAGTTTACTTTTGTAACCAATCAATCGAAAGGGATCATCTCCAAATTACAGAAAATTGTCAATGATAGTTATATTGAAGGAATTTTTCAGGCTTATCAGATATGCGTTCAGGAAAACGAAGTGCCTTTGGTATTCTTTGAATCGTCACCTTCCTTAAGATCAGAATAACAAAACTGTCCAAATTGTTTACATATACCCCGCTTTGTATGCAAGTGTATATGTTCAGCAGGCTAAAATTCGCAAACAATTAGTATCGTTTTGTAATCCTGAACGTAAAGCTTATTTCGACTTTGAAACGCAGCCCCTTATTACCCTGAAAGGCCGGGTCGATTTTTATTTATTTATTTTTTTTTTATTTTTTTTTTTAATTTTTCTATTTATTTATTCATTTATCTATTTTTCTTGTTTTTGCTTTTAACATTGTTTTCTGAATTGCCGTTTCCATTTCAATAAATCTGTCAATAATGCATATAGGAAAATAAATGTATATGTCTGTTTGACTTCTACATGGACCAACTTTTCGCCGAAAAACTCAGAATCGAGTGAATGAAGCGTATTTTTTTCTTACCATTTCATATTTTCCATCTAATACCATGAAGAATTTAGTTTTTCAGAATTTTTGAAGGTATATTAATGATTTTGTCCGTCCGTCTACATGTTAACTTTCTGCCTTTCATACCTACTCGTGTCTGTAATAAACGGAACAGCGAATTGTCTATCCAAAAATAGCTCTGATTTGCATAGGGGCCGAGTCAAAAGAGTATGAATTTTGGCAAGTCGTTTTAGTATAAAATCGAGTATTTTTGTAAAATTAATTTTGTAGATTTTTTTACTTACCTATGATATAAAATCTTAGTGAATTCTGTATTTGTCAAGAAACTGTTTGACCAGATAATTGATAATATTTCTTATCCATTCTGAGATGAACCCTATATCCCCTTTTTTAGACCAATCAAAAAGGATTATTTTAAAAAGTCGTTGGGATTTTCACGGGGAAAACTAGGTAAGCAGGCGAGTAATAACGGTACAAATCACGGGATATTTAAGTTTAAGATGTCATGACCGTCGATATGCTAATTAGGTTTTCCAAATATGGAAAAATGGACATTTCTTCTGTCAAATGTTAAGTATAAAACCACGTGTTTGTACTATTTGTTTACATTGTCTTACATCTAAACAGCTTTCACCACCCCACGTGTTTAAGAGCAGAAAATGTGAAAATATTATCATTAACTAGATAGACAAAATCATTATTTCAAAATAATTTTGTTTCCAAAAAATATTTTTGGGAATGGTATTAAGCTGAAATTAATATTTAACCACATAGAAATCCTTCATTCAAACGCAATTCTATGTAATAAATGAAAAGGTTGGTCCATATAGAAGTCAAACAGACTATAGTATGTTCTGTTAGTTCAAAATAAAGCTTTATAACGGTGTCATTTCAGTACATACGACGCTTGTTCGTTGTTAAACTGGTTCCTGTCTCGAGGGTGTCCATGGCAGTTGGTAGCCAGTAACTTTCCGTGCATATGTCCGTTCGAGAACGGGACGTACACGATGAATCCACACCCCTTCTATATCCCTGCGGTACACGGACCGTGGGCGTGGTTAGCATATGTAAGTACATTCGAAATTCACATTCGTCTCCATCAAACCATTCTAAATTGCTTCATACATTCATTCCAAAAATTTACCCAAACCATTCCAAAACGCTCGAAAATTGTTAAAAAACGGTTCGAAATCGTTCAAAATGTCAACATTTCATTAAAATCTCTCCCACGATTTCTTTGGCTTGTGTGGGTTTCAAAGTTTCTAAGTGGTCCGTGAAGTTACACACAACAAGAGTTGTCAGCGGACAACGTAGCTCGCCCAAACTGCTGATTTTCACAAACAGCACTTGACCAAAGATCTAAGTTCAAGGTTTATATTTTTGTTAAAGTCCATCATCTAATTTATATCAGTCTGATTTAGAAATAAGAAAGAAATAAAGGTATAATGGCCACAGGTGTAAGCACCCAGAAAATATAAGCAATGTTCAAGTTTTTTTTTTGTTTAAGTTTTTATAAGTACATAAAAGGTCAAGGTCAAATTATTAAGGACCTTGGTAACTGGTGAAAGCATATTACTTGGTGAGTTTGTGTATGAGCTTATGATGTTCCTAGTTAAAAGCACTCAGAGAATATAAGCAAGGTTGAAGTTTTTGGTTAAAGCTTTCCAAAGTCAAAAAAGTAAAGGTCAAGGTCAAAATGTTAAGGACCTTGGTAACCAGTGAAAGCCTATCACCTAGCGATTGTGTATATGAAGTTACGATGTCCCTAGTCCAAATCATTTGAAAATATAAGCAAGTTCAAAGTTTTTTGGTTAAAGATTTTTTAAGTCAATAAAAGGTCAAGGTCAAGGTCAAAATGTCAAGGACCTTAGTAACCAGTGAAAGCCTATCACCTGATGAGTGTGTATATGAAGGAACGATGTCCCTACGTAAAACCATTCAAAAAATATAAGCAAGGTTAAAGTTTTTTTGGTTTAAGTTATTCTAAGCCAAACAAAAGTTAAAGGTCAAGGTCAAAATGCCAAAGACCTTGGTAACCAGTGAAAGCCTAGCACTTAGTGACTGTGTATAGGAAGAAACAATGTCCCTAGGTAAAATCATTAAAAAAATATAAGCAAGGTTAAAGTATTTTTTGGTAAAAGTTTTTCTAAGTCCATAAAAGGTCAAGGTCAAAATGTCAAGGCATTTGGTCTGTGGTGTAAGCATTTCACCTTGTGAGGTTTTTTTAAAGGGTCAAGGTCACTGTCTCAAGGTCATTTTGACATGGGTGCTTGTCTTAAATGAAAGCCTATACCCTAATGAATGTTTATGTGAAATATAAAGCCTCAGTACAGTGATAGTACTGGTAGACCAAGGTATTACTATTACTATTTTGAAAGTAGAAAATAATTCAGCGTCTGAATACTTGAAGGAGTATAATCATCATGGTATTATACATTTGCAATAAAATGTACAAGACCATGGTCACTCTGGAGGCAAGAGGTGTGACAAGTCTCTTTTCAATTTGTCCTTCATAACAGCTCTCTATTCAATTAATAAATAAAAAACAGAATAAAAGACAAATTGCCATAGCCAGTACTTATCATGTATTTTTTTACGCAAATGGAAAATTATATATGCAGATATCTTATCCAATACTTACAATGTGTAACTGAAATGGTATTAACATTAAAAGTTTTTAATTTTCAAACAAGGTATAACTATCATAAATACGAAGCCCAAACCTCTTCAAAATTTTAATATATCCTCAATGTATAAGTATTGTAGATGATTTTAATATAATTTAGAACTCTAAAACCGAATGGTGAAACTGATTCACAAACATTTAAATCTCATAAATAAAAAAAATAAAAGAAATACAGATGTCTTACCCGATTCTGGCTGCCTGTTAGACATCAGTGTATAAATAAGATTCTAGCATTCATAGAACAACCGATAAAATATAAGCAAGGTCAAGATCAAGGTCAAATTGTCAAGGACCTTGGACTCTGGTGAAAGCCTATCACCTAGTGATTATGTGTATGAAGTAATAAAGTCCCTAGAGTAAAGCATTCAGAAAATATTAGCAAGGTTAAAGTTTTTGGTTAAAGTATTTTGGTTAAAGTTTTTCCAAGTCCTTAAAAAGGTCATGGTCAAATTGTGAAGGACCTTGGTCTGTGTTAAAGCCTATCACCTGGTGAGTATGTAAATGAAGTAATGATGTCCCAAGGTTAAAGCTTCAAGAAAATATAAGCAAGGTTAAAGTTTTGGTTAAAGTTTTTCAGTTTAAGTTTTTCCCATCTCAATAAATGGTCAAGGTTTAGGTCAAATTATCAAGGACCTTGGTCTCTCGCAAAAGGCTATCACCTAATGAGTATGTAAATGAAGAAACGATGTCCCTAGGTTAAAGCATTCAGAAAATGTAAGCAAGGTTGAAGTTTTTGGTTAAAGTTTTATTTAAAGTTTTTCTAAGTCCACAAATGGTAAAAGTCAAGGTCAAATTGTGGAGGACCTTGGTCTCTGGTGAAAGCCTATCGCCTAGTGAGTATATATATGAAGTAATGATGTCCCTAGGTTAGAGCATTAAAAGATATATGCAAGGTTAAAGTTTTTGGTTAAAGTTTTCGGTTAAAGTTTTTCTAAGTCCACAAAGGGTCAAGGTCAAGGTCAAATTGTCAAGGACCTTTGTCTCTGGTGAAAGCCTATCACCTAATGAGTGTGCATATGAAGTAATGATGTATCTAGTTAAAAGCTTCCAGAAAACTTTTTTGAAAGGGCCAAGGTCACAGTCTTAAGGTCATGAGTGTCCTAATGAGTGTTTCTGTAAAAAATAAAGCCTCTAGGATAAATATTTATAGAAAAAAACCTTTAACCTAATGCGGACGCCGACACCGACGCTGACGCCGACATTCGAGGGTATGACAATAGCTCTTCCGAGACTTTCGTCCCGGGCGAGCTAAAAAAGTAGTAGATCCTGATAAAGGGATATGAAAAGTATAGCATATTGGACAAAATTATTGATATTGGATTACCTCCCGTTAATTTCATTTAAAATTCGATCCTCTCATCCATTCCATTTCGTTCGGAAATCATTCCAAAACCACACGTTATTTTCACGATATTGTTATCTGTATTATATACCAACAATTAATTAGGTTCAAGGTTGAGGAATCGTAATACACCCGCAACATTTCGGCACTCGTGAGTTTTTACAATGTAGTCCGAGGTTCCCTAATGAAAATCATCAAACCTCGGTTAACACTGTAAAAATTCATTACTTCGGACTGGTTGCGAAACTATTACGGGTCAACTACTTTAAGGTCATCAAAGTCTACGCTTTGTCCGATTCATACTTATCAGTGTTAGGGAAAACTTGAACCATCCCTGCGTTCAGGATCACAGATTTGTATTCATTTAAATAGCAGGGGTCAGATACGGGTCAATAAAACCGCGCTATACAATTGGAAAACTGTTTGCACCGTTTCGTGATCCTGAACGCAGGGCAGTTCGATTGAAATGTCGGTTTAGAACAAAATTTAAATTCAGCGGAGTATCGTTTAAAGCAAAGTGTTTTAACTGCAACCAGAAATAATGCACAGAAAAACTGAAATCAAATGGAAGACTAAATCGCTGAAAATTCTTAAAAATCACCCATGGCTCGTTGTTTTCGGTTTTATTTTTATACGCCCGTCTAAGACGGGACGTATTATGGGAATACACGTGGCGTCCGGCGTCCGGGTGTCCGGCGTCGTCCACTTCTTTGTCCGGAGCATAACTTTGTCACTTGAAGTCCGATAGACTTCAAACTTGGCAATTGTATTCTTCTCATCAATACGGAGTGCAGTGCACAAGAACCATAACTCTACCTGGCCTATTTTTTGAGTTATTGCCCTTTGTTGTATTTCATACAAGAATCTTGTCCGGAGTATATCTCTAAAAGTATAATAGCTAGGATCATGAAACTGCATGGGTGTATAGATGTCATCAAGGGGGAGTGCAGTGTACAAGAACCATAGTTCTACCTGGCCTATTTTTTGAGTTATTGCCCTTTGTTGTTTTTCATACTAGAATCTTGTCCGGAGTATATCTCTTACAGTTTAATAGCTGGGATCATGAAACTTCATGGGTGTATAGATGTCAGCAAGGGGGAGTGCAGTGCTACCATAATTCTACCTGGCCTATTTTCTGAGATCACCTGTGATGTTCGGCATCCGGGCGTTTGGATGGCGTACACTTCTTTGTCCGGAGTATAACTGTCACCTTAAGTCCGATTGACTTTAAACTTGGCAGTTATATTCTTCTAAAGAATACGGAGTGCATTGCACAAGAAGGATAACTCTACCCAGCTTACTTTGTGAGTTATTGCCCTTTGTTGTTTTTCAGACTTGAAGTTTGTCCGGAGCATTCAAAATAACCTCAGTTCTATTCAAATCCCCAGTTAATACTAAGCAGTGTGACGGGCGTATCTTGTGACAATTTGGAACCTTGTTCAAACTTCATAATCTGTATCAAAATTTAATCCTTTTACTGCTGAATTTTAAATTTTTTTCAAACAATCTCGCCCATACTTGCTTAGGTATTTGCCATCAATGTTTAGATGCATCCGCTAATTCAATACAATACAGTTTACTGTATTAAGCAATTAGGCCTCTGGCCCAAAATAAATATATACAATTAACGAGTTAACATTTATAGTGATGTGTAACTTTATTTCTTTCTAATAATTTTGCCTCAAATAGAGCTGTCTTTTTGATAATTGTAGTATTTTGACTTTATAAAATTGAACTAAGATCGTTTCTGGTATGAAAACCCGTGAACTATGGTAGTAGATAGATTTTTCTAACGTCTGTAAATCTCGCACAAATAAAAAAGCGTGAAATTTATCATCTTAGACTAAAACATTTTTCAGAGAATTAATAGACAAATACTCTATCTTTTCTAATAACATTATAATGTCGACCAATTTCTATATTAAGTTTATTATTTGAACATCTATAACGACTAAAATGAAGGCATATCATACTGTAGCATATCGATTGTCAGGTATCTTTCTACGTTTAGAAGATTTAAAACTTTGATAGAAATCACATCTTGATGATTTAATAATATCATAATGCCAAGGTTGTGTAAAGCAGTCTTTAAGTCTCTGTTTTAAATTTTGAAGCAAATGGGTTGTCTTACCAACTTCTTGTGAAATCCAAAAATCAATTTTCGAGCCGCCCCTATTGCTCTTCGCATACACGCAAAATACTAGATTTTTTAACTCTGTAATTGCAGGGTGACTTTCGGGTCACAGGCAGACTGACAGACACACGAACAAACAGTATTGTTGGCTGTTATACGATGGAATTCACTGTCCAGGAGGCAAGGCCGACCAGTATATGGGATTACTGGAGTTAAATGGGATCCCAAATGTGCGAGTTAGATAGGGTCCCAAATAAGCGAGGAAAATATCGATAAACATATAAATAAATAAAGACATCATGTGTCAAAATGGGATTCATTCAGTTGGAATTGATTCATAAAGACGAACGAGATCTATAGCAACATAGGTCTTACGAATTCACAACATTCGCAAGCCAAAGGTTCCAACTTCATTTTGTTCATTGACGTAAGAACTAAAGGTCCAGTCCCGTTGCCAATGACTAATAAATGACGCATAAATCACGCATAAAATTGGTGAGTGCGTAATTGTTCGTGGGACAGTTGGTCGTTTTCTGGGGTTGTCTGTGGTCAGAATCACCGATGAATCGCATATCAACTGCGCATGTATCACTCATAATCACTGACAAAGAACTAACATTCCACGCACAACAGCGCACAAGCCCAAACCCAATACAATTTCTGACGTTCAATCGACGCATTTATAGCGAATGTAACACGCATGGATCACGCATGAACAGCACACGAGCGCTGATGAATCACGCACGCTCCGCGCATGGAATTCGTATGTATCACTGATGTAGAGAGCACTGTAAACGGCGAGCACTGACAGGATTTCGCCATTCATGCACCAGCACTCGATGCAGCCACATCTCCTGAAGACCACTTAAAGACTACTTAAAGACTACTGGAAGACTTCCCGAAGATGACACCCAGGAGAAGCCACCAGCCTTCCAAGACCATGGTTCCGAAGAAAAACAAGGCTCCAAAAGAAGATTTAGCTGTCCCAAGGTCACCAAGACCTCCTGAAATGCAGATGGAGGTGCATGTTCCATCTCTGGAACCAGTCATCTGACAGTTGACGCCAGCCTTCTTCAGTGGTTGGAGTTGACATTTGCTCTTCAAGGTACCCTTCTAGGATGGCCTCGCCGAATTCTCTGACAACTTTGTTGATGGTGTTGTTGGGGACCCTCGAAGCATTCAACATGTCATGGTACTTGGCTCCAGATGCCAGATTACGAAGGGTTATTTCAACTTTCATACCAGATCCAGGGGAACTTTGAAGTTGGAAGTTTGCTTGAATAGCATTGGGAGCTTGTGTCTTCATTCCTGAGTTCCACCATCAGGCGATCATACAAGCCCTACTCTGGTCTTCTAGTGCTCAAGTCTCTCACCCAGACATTCCCAGACATTCTTCTTCTTCTTGCCAACATCTGATGAACTTGCATTATCTAATCATTCTGGAACTGCACCAATAATGCCAGCACATCTCTTCTCTAAAGGTTCATGTCTTGAGCTTGATCTTCTTCAAGGGCTTGGTCTTCTAGATGTGTACCATTTGGCAGCATGAAAATCACTGAGGAGATTGACCGACATGGCTACTTTTCATACAGGAACATTGTATGCGTGATTTGTATGTGATTCATAAGTGATGCATTCGTGTTCATGCATAGTCTGTAAGTTTTTCATACGTTGTTTGTGTTTCGTGCGTAACTAATTTTAAGTGAGTGATTGTAAGTGCAATAAACGTGGATTGCGCGTGTTTTGTAAGTGATGTGTGCGTGTTCTGTGTGTGATTCGTCAGTGATGTGCGTGCTAGGAGCCAGTTCCTGACGCACAAACACTGGCGGAACACTGACAGATCACGAACACATCACGCACCTTCAACGTCCAAACTACGTACAAGCTACGTATAATCGCACCGCGCGTGGAAAATTTTTTGAACCGTTCAAAACCGGCTATCGCGCACAAACCCGACTCTGCGTACAATCACTTACAAAAACCTGATGCTCCACGAGTAAAAACACGTGGGATTTATGCACATCACTGACGAATCACGCTTAAAGAAAACTTCGTGCGCAATTCATGAGTAATTCGTACGCAAGTGCAGTGGGACTGGGACTTAAGGTGGAGTTCGAACCCTAGGCTTGCAAAGATACGCTTTTACATAAAAAGAGCATAGACTCAGGTCGGCTTGAAAATCATCAAAGTCTGTTTAAGTTCTTTCCTATGCACTCTGTACATATCTTTATTAACTCAAAGTTACGTGTAGATGATCAGCGGTTGCTTGACATTTCCATCAATTCGACATGTGCGTGATGGGCCAGCACTAACTACATGTAGACTACCACGTAGTATTAACTAGAAGTTTGTCTGACTTTCGTAAGACACTTTTAGACCCTTCTTTCCACAAAACGCAAATTACAGACCCTGGTCAGATTGTTAAGATGTACAGGCTGGCCAGAGTGTTTGCTTGGCTTACATTTGAAATGTTGGAAATGTCACGAACAGGCTCACTATGCCAGACGATCATATATTCAAATGTCAAATATTTTGCTGATATTTATTCTTTTTTAGCCTATCGAACATAGATTTCGGGCGTAAAATACTGAAATTACATTAAACATAAAAATGTTTTATTAATGGTTTTCGAGTCTTGGAAATTTTGTTATTCTTCGTTTTCACAGATTTTAAAATCCTGCACATACCTGTTATGACCCGAAAAGATCGGATGTACATCCGATTTAAATTGTCGCATGCACTAATTATATAATAAACTTAGTAATGTAGTTGTCGCCGATCGATTGCTTCTTGTATATTACGTCACAAACTGACAAGAGATAAATTAAGCCGTAATAAGAATTTTTGCGCAATTGTAATCGCCTACCTGCTGCAAACATAAAATGAACAATCCCGTTTTCTCAATAGCCACAAGAGACGACTTAATCAAAGATTTTTCATAAAAATGAAAAAGTTTTGTCATCTGTCGGACAAGTGTCAGACGCATGCAAGCTCCACAAGCTCCGCAAAAAAGAGTTGTCGGCGTTTTAATCACATGCTCAATCTCTGGGTGAAATAAACTGATCAACATCCTTTACCTAAATGCGAGACTAAAATGTAAATTTATTTTGCCTTTTTGGTCTGATAGCTACATGGATTTACTTTCGGATTATTGAATCGAAAAAATAATCTAAGATCGGTAAATTATTTCTATTCAATTATTTCTTAAAAGTATCAGTAAGATTTTATTCATTTTTGTCAGTGGAAACTGAAAGCGTCGTATCTTGGACTTACTAACAGAAAACACAAGCACGCGTTTTATGCTCGACATTCTTTTTAGAAAATATTTTTTGATTATTTTAGATAATTAATTACGTTATAAAAGGTATTCACACAAGACATTTTTTTAAACAAGAGGCCCAAGAGGGCCTGTCTCGCTCCACTGGCTTAAATATCTCAAGAGTTGAGAGATATTGAAAATAGAAGGTAATGAAAATCACCTCATTCAGAAGGAAATCCGACTTTTTCCAAGATGAAACTGACTTATCAGAAATGAACTCATATAATTAATGTGTAAAACTACAAGGAAGAAAACAATTTAGATAGGACTTTAAAACAAGAGGACTAGAATGGCCCTAAACAGCTCACCTGATTTTTTTTAATCCAGTGGATCTCATCCAATCAAAATTTCACAATCAATTTTTGAAGTGGGTCACCGAAGAAACATTCTGGTACAGTTTAATTGAAATCGACCCAGAGGTTCAGGAGGAGATAGATTTGTTTGAAGATTCGGGCTGAAAATAAGCCCACCCTGCCATGCCCATATTTATGGGCTAATCATAATTTCGCGAATAATTTTTTAACAGGATCACCCAAGAAACATTCCGGTAAAGTTTGATTGAAATCGGCCCAGTGGTTCTGGAGGAGATATCGTTCAAAGATTTCAGGCTCAATATAAGCCCAGCCCTGCCACACCCATATTTGAGGGTCAATCCAATTTTTTTGAATAATTTAAGAAGAGGGTCACACCAGGAATATTCTTTTATTGTTTCATTAAAATCGGCCTAATGGCTCGGGAGTAGATGTCGTTCAAGTTTCAGGCTAAAAAAAGCCTTGCATTGCCACGCCCATATTTGGGAATCAATCCAAATTTCTTGAACAACTGTAGAAAAGGGTCACCCAAGGAACATTCTGGAAAAATTTCATTGAAATCGGCCAAATGGCTCAGGAGGAAATATCGTTCAAAGATTTCGTGCTCAATATAACCCCGCCCTGCGACGCCCATATTTTGAAGTTAATCCGATTTTCTTGAACAACTTAAGAAGAGGGTCACCAAAGGAACACTCTGGTTAAGTTTCATTGGAATCGGCCTAATGGTTCAGGAGGAGATGTCGTTCAAAGATTTCAGGCTCAAAATAAGCCCCTCCTTGCCACGCGCTTATTTGGGGGTCAATCCAAATATCTTGAACAGCTTTCAAAGAGGGTCACCCAAGAAACATTCTGGTAAAGTTTAATTGAAACCACCCTAATGTTTCACGAGGAGTTGACATTCAAAGATTTCGGCCTCGAACTAAGCCCCTCCCTGTTACGCCCATATTTTGGGGTCGATCGAAATTTCTTGAACATCTTTAAAATAGGGTCACTCAAGGAACATTCTGGCCAAATATCATCTAAATCAACCCATTTGTTTAGGAGGAGATGTTTCAAGAAAAGTTTACGTATGGACGTACGGACGGTCGCATAGACGCACGACGGACAACCCACCATGACAATAGCTCGCTTGCCTTCGGCCAGTGGAGCTAAAAAAATCTGAGTAAAATATACAGTCACTTCCATCTATTGCAAAAACAAGAGGCCCAAGACGGCCTGTATTGCTCCATTGGCTTAGTCATTTCAAAATTTGAGAGATATTGAAAATAAGAGACAATGAAAGTCATCAGCATTGAGAAGGTAATCAGACTTTTTCAAATTTATACTTATATAATTGCAATCCAATAAAATAAAAAATTCTGATTGGTTTAAATCGCATCACGTGGGGAAATCCATTGCACTCTATTTCTGTATAAAATGCAACAGGTCTTTCGGGAAACCCCCGACCTTCGATCTGCAAGTCCTGTGTTGTAGGAACTCGAATTAACCTAGTTTTCCGATTATCAACGCAAACTTACTATTTAATCTTTTATGAATTACGATATTTTCGAAAGAATTTACGACTACAAGCATGCAGTTCTGATTCTGAGCGAGTCGACGAAGACCCCCAAGCAATCCTCTCAACTAAGACCGCTCACGCCGTTTTCGTTTCAAAAAACAGACTAACTTGGCAGAAACAAGTTTTTGTCATAAGTACCTCTACGAATTTAAACTTGTTGTTTATTTGTGTATCATTTCTTTAACTTTATGATATTTCACTTCGATAGCGGGATAAAAAAATACACGATCTAAAAATAGATTGTGTAATCTATACGCGCAGAAAGTAGACATGAAGCTTTAATGTTTTTGCCGAGTATTTTAATAAATTATTCGATCTAGAGAATTGCAATGATAAGGGACGAGTATCTTTTTCACTGCGTTTATTTGAGTACAAAGTGCAATTGCCTTAGCACATGGCCTACGGGCGTTGTTTGCCATGTGCTAAGGCAATTGCACTTTATACCCCAATTAACGCAGTGAAAAAGACACTCATTCCTACATTAAAAGCTATCAGAAGTGACAACATAACTAATATATAAAAAATATCAAGGTTACAAGGATGAGGACTTTTAATAAATCAATATAAAAACAAGAGAGCCAGAAAGGCCTTCACCAGCTCACCTGAAATTGATTGGTCCAGTGGATCTCACCCAAGTAACCTTTTGACAAAGTGAATATAGACCTTGATAAAATATCAAGGTGACAAGGATGAAGACTTTTAATATATCAATATAAAAAACAAGAGAGCCAAAAAGGCCTTCACACACTCACCTGAAATTTATTGGTCCAGTGGATCTCACCCAAGTAACTTTTTGACAAAGTGAATATAGACCCTGCACAATCATTGGTTATTGAGGAGGTGATGTTGAAAGATTTCGGGCTCAAAATAAACCCTTCCCTGCCATGCCAATTATTATGGGCCAATCAAACAATTTTTTGAAGAGGGTCACACAGGAACATTCTGTTTAAGTTTCAAAGAAATTTGTCCAGTGGTTCAGGAGGAGATTTCGTTTAAAGTTTTCAGGCACGAAATAAGCCCTGCCCTGCCACATCCGTATTTATGGAATGATCAAAATTCCGCGAAAGCTTTTACAAGAGGATTACCCAAGGAACATTGATAGGGTTTAATTAAAATCGGCCGTGTGGTTCAAGAGAAGATGTCTTTCAAAGACTTCGGTCTCAAAATAAGCACTGCAATGCATAGCCTGTATTTATGAACCAAATCAAAATTTAACAAACAATTTCGGAGCAAGAGGACCATGATGGTTCTAGATCGCTCACTTGAGTCTCTTTGACATCTGGGGCATCACATTAATCAAAAAGGCAGATGTCAACAAGGAAATTTCTACCTTTCTGCCTTCTGATTTCAGAAAAGATTTTCATTTTTTCATCCATCATACTCAGATGAGCTAAAAGGGATGCGCCCGTGTGGAGTCCAAACATGACCCAAGGGTCTTGATATGAACAAACTTGGAAGGAGCCCATTAGATGATGCTGCATACCAAATATGAAAGCTGTCTGCTAGCTGGTTTCAGAGAAGACATTTTTTTTAAAGATTCTAGCTCTTTGATTCTATGTAAAAAAGGGTTGCGCCCGAGTAGTACCGAAATGAGACCCCGGGGTCTTGATACGAACACACTTGGTAGGTGTCCACTAGATGCTGTTACATACAAAATATGAAAGCTGTCTGCCTTCTAGTTTCAGAGAAGATATTTGAAGATTTTCCTATTTTTACCATTTGTGATCAGAAGAGCTAAAAGGGATGAGCCCGGGCAATGCCCAAATATGACCCCCAAGGTCTTGATATGAACACACTTTATAGAGGCCCACTAGATGATGCTAAATACCAAATATGAAAGTTGTCTGCCATCTGGTTTCAGAGAAGATTTTCGCTCTTTGTTTCTATGTTAAAAGGGCTACACCCGGGTGGAGCCCAAATATGACCCAAGGGTCTTGATTTGAACAAACCTGGTAGAGGGCCACTAAATGATGCTACCGACCAAATTTGAAATCTGTCTGCCTTCTGGTAACAGAGAAGAAGAATTTTGAAGATTTTCCTATTTTCACCCTTTTGTTAAGTGTAAAGGGAAGTTAAGAGTGAATTTCATTTATTTGAACAACTTTGGTAGAACTTGACACAAGGAACATTCCTGCCAACTTCATCAAGATTGGCCCACCGGTTTAGGAGGGAGGATGTGAAAAAATGCCATTCCCTGCCACGCCAATATTTATGGGCCAATCAGAATTTTGCGAACATTTTTTAAGAGGGTCATCCAAGGAACTTTCTGGCAAAGTTTCATTGAAATCGGTCCAGTGTTTCAGGAGAAGAAAAGTTTTTTTTAAGATTGTTGACGACGGACGACGAAAGATGCACGACGTATTCAGGGTGATCCTAATAGCTCCCCTTTAGCACGTTGTGGGTTCAAGCAATTTTACTTTTTTCATGATTGTTTCCTTACAATTAATACCGGTGACCTTGGTGTGAAGTTCCTTTTTCCATTCCAAAATTATCTTATGTGAAGGTTTTTATTAAGTTGCACGCTAGATTTCAGAACTTAAAAGAAAGCAGGAAAGTATTTGTGTTCCTGCATGGTTACCGATGGGCGACACTACGTTTGGGATAAATGATACAAAAAGATTTATTTGAATTGAAATACGGGCATTTGTATAATGTCTTATTTTATTATTTGATTTAAACCAAAGGTAAGAAAAGAATCTTGCCAAAGTTAAAATTTATCCCAATATCTGGGCAAGAAAATTAATCCCAATATCTGGGCAAGAAAAACCGCAAAAACAAATGAACTAAGACCTAAGACAATGAAACATTGACAAAGAAGACAAAGAAATAGTGAAAAAGCAGTCTCAGAGTTGGAGGAGGATGGGAGGAGGAGGATAATTATTTAAGCGATTCTTTGTCAGCGATTTAACATGCGTGAATTTTCCAAATAAATGATTAAAACTGACGTCACAAATGTGCCGTGTGCAAAATGTGCAGAAAGTGTTAATCCCATTCTTACTAGAGATAGTCTCGTTAAAACTCTGAGGTTGCCTTCACAAAAAACATTTTACTAACATAAAATTCGTTTGTGTTCCTGCATGGTTACCGATGGGCGACACTACGTTTGGGATAAATGATACAAAAAAGATTTATTTGAATTGAAATACGGGCATTTGTATAATGCCTTATTTTATTATTTGATTTAAACCAAAGGTAAGAAAAGAATCTTGCCAAAGTTAAAATTTATCCCAATATCTGGGCAAGAAAAACCGCCATAAGAAATTTCAACATGACAAATTAAAGTATACAACAAATCATTTTAATGGACTAGCTTCTATAGATTCTATTACAGAAAATAAACATAAACAATACATATACTTAATATAACATACATAACAATTAATTTACATGATCATCTACGTTGTAATTCCAAAACCTCGTAACTACAGCTTTGATGAAGCTGTAGTTACGAGTTTTTAGAATAACATCGATGATATTTTAAAACAACAGGATTAATCTTAACAATTTTCTTTGATCTGATTGAAGTCTTATTTAACACTTTATGCTAATATTGAAAACCATTTTTATCTTGTTATGGGTTTCAATTTTCTATCTTGTTTTGTTCTACTATAGGATATAAGATCTGTGTAATTTTAAAAAAAATGTAACTACACCTTTACTCAACCTAGCACAAGGTTTTTGTACTACAACACCATTTCGTTATGGTACATCAAATACTTTTTGGCTAGGATATCAACCAAGCCAATTATAGGTCATTCACAGCTTTTAATATCAGTTCAAGGAAATTGCAGATACAAGATTATGATCCAAAAACTGTTTTCAAGATGGTAAATGAAGAGATTGCTACCACTTCATAATGAAAATAGGCTTATTAAAAGAGATAACTCATTGTTACTACAGGGATATATTCATCAATCAGAATTTTTTATCAACTTCGAAAGTTTATTTAATGCAACATCATCACATCGCTGAATATAAATTAATTGTTTGAAAAGAAGTAATTGCCAAATTTGATTTGCAGATTTCAATTTACATTGATTTCTACCAAGTTCATATTTTTTGTTAGTAGTATTTACAGAGCCGTAACTTCCATATTTCATATGCATACTCATCTTTTGATAAATTTGAAAAAAAGCGGGATCTGAGTTTGCCGCCAATTTTTCAAAATAAATGGCGCAATTTAGTAGCGATGGTGACATGGCATATTTTAAATAGGTCAAACAAGTGGGGTTTGATCAACGATGAAAACGTTTGTACGACTCTTTTACTAAATGTTTAGAAATAATGACTACAAAGGGACGCTTATAAATATGTGCGATTTAGCTTACGTGGGTAGGTCCTATCCAGCTTGCAACCATGTTACCACAATACTCAGGAATTGTTGTCATCATCGTTTTTTTCATTTAAGGTTCATTTCTAAGTTGGACATACAAAAACACATTTTCCTTATAACTATACAAATATCCGCGTTAAAACATCTCGTATGATATTTTTATGATATCAAATAGTTATTTTTAGAACAATAATATAATGCGGTTATTTTTAGAAAGTTGCATATCTTTTAGAAACATCGAAGAAAACAATACAAATAGAGGTTATAGGATAAATATAATACATACCATTAGAATCTGAGAAAACTCACATTTTACCCTATTACCCTTGGAAATTAGCAACGCCTATAAAATGCATGTTTTTCAGTGGATCAAAATTTCTTGTACATCTTTGAAAGAGGGTCACACAAGGATTATTCCTGTGAAGTTTGGTTGAAATTCATTCAGTAGTTCCTGTGAAGATTTAAAAAAAAATACGACCAGACGTACGACGGACGGGCGCCATGACAATAGCCCCTGTGGCCTTCGGCCAGTGTAGCTAAACAAGAGGACTCTGATGGTCCTAGATCACTCATCCGAGTCTCTTTGATCACTGGGACAACACATCAATTAAAAAGGCAGACGTCAAAAGACACTTTATACATAAAACCAAGATTAAGAAAGTTTGGACCATATTTGTGGCCAGTACAGTTATTTCAAGTAAATTATCATTAAGACTCATTTTTTCTGTGATATGGCATGAGTCCTTACCATTTTCAACAGAGTTCATTCTTGTGACCTGGCAAACATTTTGACCAAGTTTCATGAAGATTGGACCATATTTGTGATGTCTGAAGCTCTTAAAATTTCTACAAGGGGCCACCTAAAGAATATCTCTGCCAAGTTTGTTTGATTTTGACTCAGAAGTTTAGGAGAAGATGTCGTTTAAAGAAATCGTTGACGCCGTGACGAACAGACGGGCATACGGACGCCGGACATTGATAGATCACAATAGTTCCATTGAGCACTTCCTGCTCAGGTGAGCTAAAAACCGATAAAGTTAGACTCTTATATCAGACTAACTATCTTCTTACTCTCACCCCACCTTGTGCTCCTGGCTGCCATATTGCTGCGCTACAAACACAGGTTTCCAAAGATGTCAGCAGAAGTCACGAAACGGAAAGTTTTTTGTACAAATTCAAATTGAGAAAAAATTCAAGATTATTTTAAATAGAAATTATATAATTCATTTCAATTTTAAATTACATTCATGAATAACAAATTAAAGAAAGAAACCTTTGTTAGTGGTATGGCCTTTAAAAAAATCTTTTAGGGCGTGATTGATGAAAAAAACATATATTTCGTGTTTTTTTTTTTTGTTTTTTTTTCTTCCTTTTTTGACTTCATACATTTATGCAAATGATTAAGAAAGATAATTTTCATTTTTAACTTATTCTTGGACGATTCCATTTATCTGATAATTTATAGGAACACATTATCTCTCATTACGCTGTGTGTGGTAAATTTAAGATGGGTCCAGGGGTAAAACCTGCTAATGCATTTCACAGCACATCAAAGAAAGACACGCATATACAAAATGTGGGAAGGTTTTCAGGTATCGGGGAAACAAGGACCAACATGAGTAGATTTTGATGTCTATTTTTAGAATTTGTCTGGGAAATTTCCGATCCCTTGACTATTAGGTAAACATGTTTGTTGAATATTTTAGATCTTTCTGGAAAGGACTTTTAGAAAATGATTCAAATTCTAGAATCTTCTAATTTTCTATACTATTCTAGATTGTTCTATGGTACTATATAAAGGGATTCCTACAGCATTCTTGGTTCACTTTGTAACACTTTTATTGCACAGTGGATGCACAACTAGGGAAAGGTTAGTTTACTGACCAGTGACCAACATTTGACCATGTCACGGATACTAAGTAAAGTAACATGTTACTATAGATATCCAAAAGAATTTTATTGCTCGGTCATTATTTTGAGCTGTATCTCGATCATCCAGGCAGAGGCCCGGATTCCTTCATTATTCATTTTACTTTCGACCCTTGTGTCATGTGAGCAGAAGTGACCAACTAAAAGTTTTGAAAAGATCATGTGATCATCAACAAATGACCACAAGATCTAATTTCAATATATCAAGATCGCGCAGAGCGACTTGTGGGAAGTTAGTGAAGGTTGATTCTCATAGCGAACATCTCTTTAGACTTTGGCGATAAATTTGGGTACCACTAACGATTTTAGGCTAAACTTCGAAAAGACTCTAAATTAAAGAAAATTTCTACAACAAAAAGAAACTTTAAGTTATTTATTTAGTTCTTGATTAGTTCGTTATAAATTAATCGAGGTGTAACATAACGTTCTAATTTATGGTGCCGTGATCAGGATAATTTGATTAAATATCGATACATAAAAACTTTTGACTTTTAATCAAATACAACAAAATCGTGAAAAACAACGCGAAGGACAGAAGAAAAGAAGAATAAAAGAACAGATAAAGTGAAAGTGAAAATAGAGGATTAAATTGGGACACTCAAAGGTATTTAGCTGATAAAGTTTCCTAGATAATAGCTCTTATTTTTTTTACATTTTCTGTTTATTTATTTATTATAAAAAGTGAACATGGCTGAAGAACACATACAAGCTTTGACTAAAACATTAAGCGAAAATAACCAAACTGTCAAAACTTAGACAAAAACAGCCGACTAGTGGCTGACAGTGCCAAAACGATGGCACAGACGTTAGAAAACTTTGATCCACACAATATGGACAGAAGAACAGACAATGGTAGAATTCCATTCAATATCAAATATTTTGACGGTAATCCAAGGGAATTTGACGCTTGGATAAAGCAAGTCGAGAAACATGCTTTTTTGTATGACTGCAATGATCACAAAAATCAGCTGGTTGCATACCAGACATGTACTGGACTGGTTTCGGATTATATAAAACGTTACCTCGAGTCAGACGAAATAAGGACATGGGCAACTCTTAAAAATAATCTTCAATCTAGAGTTTCTCCGTTTATTGATAAGCCTCGAGCGTTTGAGCAGCTAGTAACTATTAGACAAAAGAAGGATGAGGACGTCCAGTTTTTTGCTGAAAGATTATTATCATTATCAGAACGGGCTTATCCCGAAAGAAACCCCGCGATCGAAGAAATCGTCGAATCGCAGCTATTGACTATATTTTTGTGTGGCCTGTCTGACCCTAATATTAGGGCACAAGTAGAAAGAACATCTCCAAAATAGTTCGAAGATGCTTACCGTATCGCCTTGCGAGAACAAGGGATAGTTTATCGTTGCGCTACGAGAAATTAGAATCGACCGGACAGACTCAAAATGACACGAGGCGAAGTTCCGATGGAAATTGACCACGCACGTGCTTCAAACTATAAGTATTGCAAGAAATGCAATAGAAAGGGCCATTCTACAAACGAACATGTAGACGGTCATAAGAAAAGTAGGGAGGAACTACAATGTTGGGGTTGTGGGCAAAAGGGCCACAGATTGAATGACTGCCCCTCAAAAAACTAAGATATTCTGAGTGTGATGAAACCCGCATTCAGAAAAAAAGCAACTTAAAAATAAATTTGACTGGAAACCCTAATTCATGTCTTTTAAAAGTTTAAACCAGAAAATTCGCAGTTTAATTGATACTGGAAATGAGACATGTTTGATTTCATTGAAATTTTTCAAATCTTTAAAATTTAAACCTTCAATTAAAAAATGTGATGTTAGGTTAGAGTCCGTACAGGGAGGTATTTTGAAAACCATCGGTAGAGTAAATTTGGATTTTCAAATTAAAGGACTTAACCTTAACTATGATCAAACATATTAGTAGTGTAGTTAGGTTATGCAAATCAGTAGTTTTATTCTGCCCGCTAAAGTAAAAATGTTAGAAAATATTTCTAACAAAGCAGAATGTTTAGTTTCTCCTTTTCCCGATAAGTCTGTAAGAAATGAGGCAGGATTATTAGTAACAAGTAGTGTAGTGAAAATAAACTCAGTTAATAAGATACCAATTGAAGGGACGAACTTCACAAATAGACACATAAAGATTTGACAAGGTACACCTTTAGGGCGTATTAATTTATTGAGTGAGTCTGAGGTCATGACAGTCGACAGTATTTCGGCTAGACAAACAAATATTTCACAGCCTAGTAAACAAGAAATATTTGACCAAATCTATACTGACGAACAAAATAAACCTGTCGTAAGAAATTCAGTTTTGGAAAACATAGATGTTTTTGCATTTGAAGAAAAAGATATTGTTCCTTCAAATTTAGTGACAATGGAAATTGAATTGACTGACAAAACACCCTTTTAAATGAGGCCTTATAGGGCAACATTTGAAGATCAAAAAGTAATTGATAAAACTGTAGATGAATGGTTGCAGGCTGGTATAATTTCTAGAGGTAGAAGTCCTTTTAGCTCTAGTATTGTAGTAGTTGCTAAAAAAGATGGTGAGAAAAGAGTGTGTGTGGATTTTAGGAAACTTAACTCTGAAACGAAAGCTTACATAACTAGATTGCCATGTATAGATGATATTTTAATGAAATTAGGCAAAGCAAAATACATCAGTACTTTTGACTTAAAAAGTGGATTTTTTTAATGTTCCTCGCAGCCCTAAATCTAGAGAATACACAGGCTTTTCTACACTAAAAGGGAGCTATGTCTTCAACAGATCAGCTTTCGGTCTTCGTTGCTCCCCTTCATACTTTGTTGAATTAATGCAAAAGGCACTGGCAGGATTTGATGATTTCTGCTCATTTTATGTAGATGATATTATAATTTGGTCGGAAACTTTTGAAGAGCACATAAAACACATAAATAATCATTTTGATAGGCTTAGACAACACTAATTAAAGCTAAAATTAAAGAAATGTCAATTTTTGAAAGCAGAATCAGAACATTTAGGTTTTGTGATTACGTCAGATGGAGTAAAACCTTGTCCAAAGAAAGTACATGCTATTAAATCTCTTGATCCTCCTACCAATGTAAAAGAATGTAGAATTTTTGTAGCTTTATGTTCATACTACAGACGGTTTGTTCCAAATTTTGCACAAATAAGCGAACCAATTGTGGCCTTAATGAAAAAACATGCATTTAAATGGGGTGATGAATGTCAAAAAGCTTTCGAATATATGAGAGATAGTCAATCAGTTATACCGTTACTCTCTTACCCAGATGTTAGTTAAAGATTTATCCTTTATACAGCTGCTTCAGATATTTGTATTGGATCATGTCTAGTACAAGAACACACAGACGAAAATGGAGACATTTTCGAAAAACCATTATATTTCCTTTAACATAAATTAAGTCCCACACAATGCAGATGGAGCACGTGTGAAAAAGAATGTTACTGTAAACGGCTTTATATTGGCGGTGTCCACATTTGGCGGTTTTTCGGTTGCGATTTATTGGCGGTGATTTATTTTGGCGCATCTTACTATAACGCCAAAATAAAATGCTTGATCTATGTTTCATTTATTCTCGTTCAAAACAACGTTAGTATATGAAAGTCAATTTCTAGATTAAAGTCAACTTTCTACAAGTTTAACAATATTTTGTTTTCACACCTTTTGTTAGAGTTATAAAGCGTGTATCAGTTTTTCACACGTTTTGTTGTGATTTTCATTACAATTTATCTATCAAATTGGATCTGGAATCTTGAAATTGAGGGATCAGTGCAATACTATTGTAAGTGCCTATAGATTATAGGCACTTACAATCGTATTGCGCTGACCCCTGTAAATGTCAACTTTGTCAGCAGATTTTCTGATTCCAATTTGAATAAGAGTGGTCTGCATATCTTTGATAAAAAGTTAATTAACATTGACTAAAATGTATATCACGCAGAGTTTCATATCCATCATAATAAAGAAATGTCTAATTCATATTGACAAATATTCGCGGTGGATTAATTTTGGCGCATCTTAGCTTGACCGCCAATATAGCCAAAATAAAACCACCGCCAAAATTACCCCGTTTACAGCAATTCATTATTCATTAGAATAATTACACTCGTGGATAGGAAAATCACAAATTGTTGTTTGTCCAGATCAGAACAGATCATATGCCTTTAAAGTACATCATGACAAGTCAGTTTAAGAATAGAAAAATTACATCTTGGGCCTTAGAAATTACATCATACAATATTGAAATTGAATACCTAAAAGGCGAAGATAATGTTATTGCAGATTTATTGAGTAGAAGACCAAACAATAACGATGAAAAACAACCTGTAGCACAAGTAAATTTGATAAATTCAAATCAATTAGACACATCAAAATTGATTAATAATAATGATCAAGTTATAGTAGATATTGAAGAAAAAACCACCTTATTAAATGAACTTGATACCAAATATGAACAATCATTAGATAAAAATATTGTGTTACTCATGCAAAAATTAGAAAATGGAAAATTGAATAAAACTTTGCAGTAATCTCCAATCAAACAAAACTCTATTCTACATAATTATAGTATGTAGATAACCTGCCTAACTAAATTTTATTTCTATTTTTAAAAGGTTATTTCAAAGTATATGGTTCAAGCTAGTTCTTTTATAAAAGATAAGAGTTTCATTGTTATGGACGGCATTTTATATTTTATATCTGATGTAGACGGTTCCCCTCGACTAAGACTCTATTTACCAGAGCACATGGTTGATCAATATATCACAGAATGTCATCAATTTTCACATTTAGGTATAGACAAAGTCTTTGATTCAATGAAAAGAAAATATTATGCCCCTAATCTATACAAAAGAATAGGTGAATTCACAGAACAATGTGTTATATGTCAAGAACGCAATATTAAGTCAATTAAACCACCAATGGGAGAAATGGACATACCCACATTTCCAATGCAAAAAATAGTATGTGCTTCGCGATACCAGACAAGAGCGCAGATACTATTTGTTCAATTCTGATTAGTGAAGTTATTCCCCAGCATAGCACAATGTTCTATCTTTTGACCGACAATGGTAAAGAATTCTGTAACTCAATTACGTGAAACACTTCAGGCTTTGAATGTTATACATATTATCACGAGTTTTTACTCGCCCCAGAGCAATGGAGCATGCGAGCGAACTCACAGAAGTCTCATTAATGTACTAAGTAAGAAAATTGAAGGTCATCCTGGAACTTGGGATCTTTATCTTTCAAATGCAGTAGCTGCACTAAACTTCTCTGTTAGTGAGTTTACAAAATTCTCACCTTTCTTCTTACTATATGGCAGAGATCCAATAATGAGTGTAGACAACATTCTTCAATGCAGACAACCATATAAGGGTGAAGAATTACACAAATTAACCTTAGAAAAACAAGAGCCGTCAGAGACGGATTATGCTCCCCGAATAAGGCATTGTCACAAAAACAAGAGCCACGTTGGACATGGACATCCCCTGCCAAGAAAGCTTGATAGTAAACTGAAGCCTAATAGATAAAAGATTCTATGTACTGTCAAAGATTTGCCTCCTATAAAATCTAAGTAATAACAAGAGCACCGCCTACGGGTGCCTACGCTCGGCTGTCGAGTGCTGGATGGTGGGAAAAAACCGAAAAGTCGAAAAAGGGGCATAATTTGCACAAAATGCATCTACAGTTATCCCCCTTGATAGTATACATTGCTCTTTTGATGGTGAACATGTGTGCCAAGTTTCAAGTGAATGCCTTCAGTAGAACCAGAGATATAACAAAATGTCAAAGTTTTCGCACGACGACGACGACGACGACAACGACGACGCCAACGACAACGACGACACGGAGGCTATAGCAATACCTCGGGTTTTCTCCGAAAACAGCCGAGCTAAAAATAACAAAGGGCAATAACTCCAAAATTATGCAAGCAAGAGTTGTAGTTCAGGTGTATTGCACTTCTCCTATATGAGATCTGTCCACCCATAAAGTTTTAAGTTGATAGCTATTATACTTTAGGAGATATGCTCGAGACAAAATCTAAGTATCAAAAATAACAAAGGGCAATAACTCCAAAATTATGCAAGCAAGAGTTGTAGTTCTTGTGCAATGCACTTCTCCTCCATAAGATCAAGTTGATAGCTATTATACTTTAGGAGAAGTGCTCTGTGGTCAGATTGCAAGGAATCAAATAAGGTGTTATCTTATACAGCAAACATAAAGGTAACAAACATTAAACCCCCTTTTTGCATGACATATTTTGAGACACAAATTTCAAATACTTTATGGTAAAGGAAAACTGATTTGCTACTGAAATTTGAAATTTCATCAAATTCTGAGCATTAGACTAGGAGAAATGAAAGAATAACTGTATTTTACGCGCTAGTGTAAAGGTAACAAACATTTAGCCCCCTTTTTCCATGATATGAATTTTTTTATGTTAATTTCAAATTGTTTATAGTAAAAGGCATCTGATTTGCTACTCAAATATGAAATTTCACTAAATTCTGACTGTTAGAGAAATTTGGGAAAAACTGTTTTTTACCCTAAGTCACCTTTTCCCGTGACGAGGCTCCAAATCCAAAAACCGTCACAGATGCATCAACACTATATCATAGGAAGTTCACATGGTAAGTTTCATTTGATTTGGCCCAAGGGTTATGGAGAAATAGTTGGGGACGGACGGACGGAATTACTATTTTACATGTTAACGTAAGGTAACAAACATTTAGCCCCCTTTTTCCATAATATATTTTTTTACGTTAATTTCAAATATTTATAGTAAAGGGAATCTGATTTGCTACTCAAATATGAAATTTCACTAAATTCTGACTGTTAGACTTGGAGAAATTTGGGAAAGACTGTTTTTTACGCTAAGTCCCCTTTTCCCGTGACGAGGCCTCAAATCCGAAAACCGTCACAGATGCATCAACACTATTTCATAGGGAGTTCACATGGTAGGTTTCTTTTGATTTGGCCCAAGGGTAAGGGAGAAATACCTGGGGACGGACGGACGGACGGACGGAAGGAAGGACTGACGGACGGACAGACGAAGCGGCGGCTAAATGCTCTCCCTTCGGGAAGCATAACAACACGAATCTTTATGTTAGTTCATAAACATTTGAAAGAAGGAAAGCGACGCAGCGCAAAATATTTCAATCGAAATGCAGAAGATATTGAATTCAAGGTAGGAGATCCTGATTATATAAAAGAACATAACAGATCATCAAAATTGTCTCGAAAATGGGCTGGATTTTAACGCATTGTCAAACAAAAAGGTCCACCCACGTTTGAAGTAAGAAATCAATTAGACGGGACAATTAAGGAAACACATGCTAGACATTAAAGGCCAGCGAAAATTGATGAACGGAAAATTACAAAAGCAGAAAAAGGCAAACAATTACGCAAGGCACGTTATGTTATGTCTTCTCCTACCACTGACACAGACTCAGATAATGAATCAAACACAGAAAATGCAGATTTTGAGAATGCAAACGAAGAAAATGCAGACAAACCACTTTCAAAATTAATTAAATTGAATAAACACCATAGGTCAGGGTTATCAAGAGAAGATGAAATACCATTATTAGAATTAAGAAACAGAATAAGGGCGAAAAATCGCAGAGTTAAGCGTGAGAAAGGCGAGAGTGAGGTTAGTAGTAGTAGTAGTAGTAGTAGTAGTAGCAGCAGTGAAAGTGATGATACTGAAAATTATTAATTAGATTCAAACTTGAATCAAATGAAATCAAATACAGAAATCAAAATGGAAAGTAATTCAGATACAGAAGATTATTTTTCAGTAGGTGAATTTGAACAAAATTCACAAAATATTGACCAACAAGAGCTGTCACTGTAAGATGACAATGCCCCCGACACCGCTTTGATTTAGAAGTTATGGCCAATGTTAAAGTTTTTGGACGGAATGACGGACGGACGGACAGACGGACGGACGGACAAGTCAAATTTATGATGCCTCCCTATCGGGGGCATAAAAAGTAGAGGAAATGGAAGTAGATGAAATAAGAATTAATAAAAAGAAATAGCTCCCTAAACAGGGAAAGCGAAGGGTTAAGGTCAAGAATTTATTGCAAGCATTGTCAAACTTATTAGATTAAACTGTTAGGTTTCAATTGCATTAGCTAATAGCGATAGGTTAATGTATGTATAAAGTTTGTTGTAATCGCTTGAAGCATTTCGGATTTTGTAAGGACAAGTGTCGTATTTAGTTTAATTAAGTTGTAGTACATAAGGTGTATGTCATCGGGTAGAAACGATGTCGTTTTGAGATGAATCTCATGTTATATGTAGATGTTTTAATTATTGTTGATAGGTCGCGATAAATTTGAGTAGTTATTTTTAACTTATTGGGGACACCCTTCCTCAAATCGCTTTGCGTCTCTACTGTAAATCGGACACTATCTGTATAATTCATTATTAGGTTGTATCTTAAAGTGATACTAAATAGCCAATGATAAATGATAAGACTTGTAGTGTGATCGTAAAACACGTACGGGTGTCAACCGTATAAGGAGTTGTATTATTCCTTGCTACTGAAAGGTCTGTTGCCAGAGTAATGAAGGGTGATATACCGTGCACTCTTGTGTACTTAACCTAAGAATGGTTACTTCATATCTGGAGTAGTAATAGGATTCTTGTATTTTACAGGTTGATGTAGATGATGAGGTGTATAGCTTTATTGTTCGTTACCTTAGTTAATAGCTCATTTAGCTTTGTTATGCACGAGTCTACTTATTTTCATAATGTAGGACAATTTTCTATGTCTAGATCTAGTTGACTTATCTCATTTGTAGTAGATTAAGGAGTCTATGAGAACCTCTTAGATAAACTAACTTCAGACATTGATCAAGCATCAAAGATAGCTAATCAATTAGTAGTCAGGTATGACAAGACGGCTAATGACAGGTACTTAAGTGTTTTCACTGGGCTTAGAAATGAAATTTCGGTCCTTAGAAGCATTCATTCTGACATTGTATTAAGTTTCCGCAATTATAAATTGTTGCGTGAACCTCCAAAACGAACAAAAAGAGGTTTGTTTAATTATGTAGATGTTTTAGGTTCTTTATTTGGAGTTTTGACAGAAGCAGATATAGACAAAATTCAAAGCAATGTGATTAAATTGGCACAAAATCAATTGGGTCTTGCTCATGACAATCCATATCTATTCTGAATGTAACAAGGTTAGAAGTTAGGGAAAACAGACAGAAAATAAATGACATAATAACAACAATTGCGTATATTGAAGAAAATATAGTAAATACATTTTAATATTTATATTAAAACATTTTATGTGAGCACAATATCGATGTAAGGGAGGCAAACGCGAAAATTAATATTAAACGGGTGGTAGGGGTTATCTCTCTTCCATTATGTTTTGAGTTTATCGAAGTGGCAAAGTTACGTCCCTTTCGTGATTTAAATATAGAGTGCGCACAAAACAAACAAAAACGCTGAAGGATACTAACGACAAGCGACAATTAATTCGGTATTTATTTACTAATTCATGCAATTTGCATCATCATTTATAGACATTATGATGTAGGAAGTATCGTAGTTACTAACTGTGTACGAGTTTTCGTTCCACGAAGATTACATAAGAAGAGTTAGCGTGAAAACCTGAACATCAACAAAGGATCTATTTATAGAAGAATGATGGGAGCTAGGGTCTTGTGTTTTTATCAATTCTTTGACGAATCGTGTCGATTTGAACTGAAGACGTCGTGAGGTGTCGTGTTTACGTGACAATTCAAGATTTCTTAGCTCATTCTCGGTAGTTCACACATAAATAGACTGGAACGATATCTCCGACGGATCCATGGAGAAAATGTGTTCAAACTCTATCCGAATCAGAACGGTGGAGCCATTAATTTCTGTGGTATCTCCGGTGGAACGATCACGAACCCATTACATGTTCGTCGCTTCGAAGCTGCGGTGGCCACATTTAAGCCTACAAGATTATTCATTCAGATTGGAGGGAACGATCTCGATTCGACAGATATGGACGATAAGGGCATCAACATTTTAGTGTTGCGAATGATTTCTGTCTGTAAACTGTTTATGGCACGATATAATGTGCAGCATATATTTGTAGGACAGTTGTTATTAAGGGTAAAAACTAGAAATATACCTGTTGTTAAGTATAATGAGCTAGTGATCAAACTTAATAGATTATTAAAGTCAGAATTGCTACATGAGCAAAAGCTAAAATATTGGAAATTAAAGGGGTTAAAACAAGGAAATGTTTTCTGTGATGGGGTTCATTTATCTGAACCCTCTCAGAGAAAATATTTTCGAAACATTCGTGGTGCTTTGATCCATAAACTGCTTTCATGAATTTGTCATTCTGCTGACTGCTCAGTATGTTGTTGATAAAGGCTACAAATAACGAAATTACTGGTATGCTTCTTTTATCGATTGGCAGCGTTATGTTTTAAGAAAATTGTCTTAAATTTCTCTTTAAATTAGAGAATTTTAAATATAGAACTTCTAAATATAAATGTTAAGAACTGTGTTCTTGTCTGATACATGTTTTATAAATTGTTTTTCAGGTAAATTTGTAAAAGTCTTGATGAGATAAAAGCTTGTGAGGCTTATTGAAATTTTGAAACAAAATTTTGTCAATTGAAAGTAAGTAAAGTTTTATGCAAAATACTTTTGCACCGATACTTGAGTTTAACAGCAAACTTTATTTGAAATATGACGAATATTAGAATTAAATGTTATTTGTTTAACTTTATCTATTCGTTATTAACTACTGTATAATTTTAGTATGTTTTTATATGATTGGCAATCTGTTTAACAAATTGCTGCTGCTTTCCAATAAATATATCAATTGCAATAATGTGTAATTATTTTTACAATTTCACATACTTGCTATCAAGTCAATTTGACTTTTAAAGTGTTGTATTTTGCAACGTCACAATGCTAGTGTTTTAATCTGGAATTGCTGTCAAACCGCTTTGTTATAATTAGTTAAGAAATAGTTGCTTCTATATTGGTAGAATTTCGTGTAAATTTGTTCATGTTTATGGCTGGATACAGTACCTTACGATAGTAAGGTCTTCATCTGTAATTGCAGGTGATTTACTTTTACGATAGTAAAAGAATGTCTGCAATATATATTTTATGATATTCTAATAACTGCCATCTGTAATATACAGATGAATTTCTCCTACAATTGCAGGCAGATTGTATAGATATCATACTTTTAATCAACAATTGTTGATAATGTTTTTACACTAATTTGCCTTCTGAATTATTAATTGACATATAATATGAAATTAAAAAAGATATATTTGTAAATTTGTGAAAATTACAAAAAAAATCAGGATGTCATCCCCAAGACCAAGCAAGCGTAGAAAATCGACAAGGCCTGAGGTTGAATCATCTCAGGCCCCCCTCCCTGACTTCTAAGCAATGGTTACGGCTATAGTGCCAGCAGTCACACAATGTGTAATTAATACCCTAACTCAGATGGGCATTGTAAAGGGGCCCCAAACACAAACAGCCACTACTTTGCCACAACCGGGAACTTCCACACAGTCCGACATTAATGCATCCACAGTTTTAACCCAGTCTGATTTGTCTTCCGACCTAATTGAAATACCTTCTTTCACTGGAGGCAGTGCTGAAGGTATTAATTCAATTTCAGCAGTTTCCCCAAATGGTAATGTAAAGCCATCATCATCATCTGCCCTTTCCCCCCCCCCTATAGACCTGGGAATTGACTCTAAGCTCAAGGGAAAAATTTGGGCAAGTGAATATATTAATTTTTATTCCCTTCTGCCAGCTTCAAAAAAGGAAAAACTTGAATTAGTCGAAAATCAAGATAGCCTCCTAATGTGCAAGAAAATATCAACAGGATCCCTCTATACTCTTGACCGCTGGCTAGAGGCTTTCCACATTTTCGTTGCTATCTACACCCAGAAATTCCCTTCGGAAACTGGCAACTTAATGAAATATTCCAGCACTATTAACAAGTTATGCAAAAAGGCAGGTGATGAGGCGGCCTTACAGTACGACACCAATTTTCGAATGTGGCGCGAAAACCAACCAAGTCTTTTGCCTTGGCAGGATACGAATACTGAACTTAACAACTAAACTTTGGCTATCGGTCTAACAAAAAAGATCCAGTCAAGCGCAGATGTAAAAGTTCGACCAGTACAGGAAAAACCAAAAAAGCATTGTTTTCAATACAATAATTTTAAGGGATGTGAAAGGACCAATTGTCCCTTTCCCCACAAATGTGCAAAATGTGGGGAATCACACAGTAAAAGACATTGCCCTAAATCCTTTGGCCATGGCAGCCAACATACCCAACCAAAACCTAATCACATTAAGCGCCCTTGCCAAACAAAACCAGCACCCAATCCATGAAAGTTAAATAATTACCCCTGTCAAGGCCAGTGGCCTACAAAAATGGCTTATTAATTATGACCCTATCATTTCTAAATTTTTAGTCAATGGTTATACTTTTGGATTTAAGATTCCTTATTATGGGAAAAGAATTTGAAATCTGCTGATCAACGCATTGAAATTTTGGAAACAAAAATTAATGAACAAGATGTGTTTGTGAAAAACAAAAAACGGCATTTTTTTTCAAAGTTTGACCTTGACAGATGACCTTGACCTTGTCACATGACCTTGACTTTGGTACCAGCGGATGGGGATCATTGAGATCTATCATCATGCCAAATATAAGCTTTGTATCTTGAATAGGCTTAAAGATATTGGCAAGGTTAAGTTTTCGGGTTAAGTTTTTTCAAAATTTGACCTTGACAGATGACCTTGAGCTTGTCACATGACCTTGACTTTGATACCAGCGGATGCGGATCATTGAGATCTATCATCATGCCAAATATTAGATTTGTATCTTGAATAGGCTTGAAGATATTGGCAAGGTTAAGTTTTCAGGTTAAGTTTTCGGACAGACGGACGGACAGACGGACGGACAGACAGACGGACGGACAGACAGACGGACAGACAGACAGACAGACAGACAGACAGACAGACAGACAGACAGACAGACAGACGGACATGAGTAAAACAATATGCCCCCGATCTCTCGATACGGGGGCATAAAAAGTTAAAGCAGGCCGAATGGCTGGTCCTTACATAAAGCCCCCTTTTCCTAATTTGCAAATAAGTCCTATGGGTGTGGTACCCAAATAGTCACCAGGCGAATTTCGCCTGATACAACATTTGTCTTTCCCGGAAGGAGAATCCATAAATGATGGGATTCCACAACATTTTTGCTCTGTTCAATACCAAACTATTGACCATGCTGTCTCGTTGATTAAGCAGATAGGCCAGGTGCGCTTATGTCAAAAACTGTCCTTGAAAATGCGTATCGCCAAATTCCTATCTCGCCGGTAGATTTTGAACTCTTTGGTATTAGTATCATCTATTATGAAAAGGTTTTACCACAAGGCTTAAGTTTTTCATGTCCACTATTTGAAATTATAAGCACATCTTTACATTGGCTTGCTGAAAATGAGTTCGGCATTCCTAGTTGTGCACATATTTTGGATGATTTTCTTTTTGTTGGGCCATCAAATTATGATGTTTGCTTAGCTCAATTACATGGTTTCCTGTCCATGGCAAAAGACATTGGTTTTCCTATCAAAGAGGAAAAAACGGTTTTACCATGTACAACTATCACTTTTGTAGGTATTGAAGTTGATTCTATTTTAATGGAAAAAAGGCTACCGGTTGAAAAGCTTAAAAAATTACAAACATTATTAAAAACTTTTTGTTGTAAGAAAAAAGCTACATTAAAAGAGCTTCAATCACTTATTGGATTACTAAATTTTGCATGTTCTGTTGTCACTCCTGGTAGAACCTTTTTGCGTCGTTTAATTGACCTTACAATTGGTTTAAAGGCTCCTCACCATAAAAAACGACAAAATAAAGAAGCCAGAGCAGATTTGGCAGCCTGGTCATTGTTTATTCAACACTTCAATGGCAAATCAATGTTTTTGTCTGACCACTGGCTCACATCCACAGTTCTAGATCTGTATACTGATTCCAGTAATACTGGTTTTGGAGATTATATGAACAATAAATGGTTTGCAGGGGAATGGCCTTCTTCAAGGCTATCATTTCATATCACAATTAAGGAACTTTTTCCTATTGTTTGTGCATTTGAGTTTTGGGCAGAAAAATTGAGCAATAAATGTATTATTTTTCATTCTGACAATATGGCAGTGGTACATATTTTAAACAAACAAACTTCAAAAGAAAAAACTTTAATGGCACTTATAAGGCGCCTTGTAGTTAAGGCTTTAAAGTATAATGTTTTGTTTAAGGCTGAGCATGTTCCTGGTATAAAAAATGAATTATCTGACTGGCTTTCTCGTCAACAGATACCAGAGTTTCTCAAGAAGTTCCCTACAAGGACCCAGAGAGATTTCATATTCCACAGACCAGCTTCACTCTCTAAAATCTTTGTTGCTATGAGAACAGCATGGCAGCATCAACAGTTCTTACATATATATCAGCTATTAGTTATTACCACAAAATAGCTGACTTGCCAGATCCTACGCAGAAATTTATAGTTAAAAAATGCTTACAAGGATATACTAAAGGTAGATCATCTTTAGACAAAAGACAACCAATCACAATTGATCGCCTTAAAATATTAGTTCAATCATTATCATATACAATACCGTCCCATTTCCTTAGAACAATGGTCAAGGCTATGTACCTTCTGGCATTTCATGCGCTTCTTCGCATTGGAGAATTCACTTGTAGAACATCTACAAATGACGCATCAGTACTTCGATTTCAGGATGTAACTTTTAAATTTCATTCAAACAGTTCACCGCCTTGTGGTCTAGAAATCACATTAATTGGGTATAAACACAGCCAAGGTCATTCTACCACTTTACTGTTACAGCCCAATTCTGACGACCTATTATGTCCTGTTCAAGCCTTATGGGCATATATGTCAATTCGAGGTACACTTTTGGGGCCCTTGTTTATTTTTATTAATGGTAATGGGGTTACCCGGGCATTTTTCACTCAACAATTACATTTATCGCTTCAATGGGCAGGTTTGGACACTAAAGTTTTCAAAAGCCATAGTTTTCGCATAGGATGTGCTACTACTGCAGCTTCTCAAGGTATTTCTGATGATGTTATCACACGCATTGGCAGGTGGAGAAGTAATGCGGTTAAAAATTATGTTAGGCTTCCAATCTTAACACTCACATGATTGTTGATGCTGTCATACTGCTTTGTCATGGGGTCAAGGGCCTCTGACAATATAATTTAGAGGTAATGTTAATAGTAGTATTTGTTGTATCATGGAGTCAAGGGCCTCCGATATGTCAAATGTTCTTTATAATGTAAATATGTATATTAAATGTGTTTTTGTATTTTCATAGGAGTAAATTTTTCCTACAATTTGTATGTGGTTACATTTCATGCCAGCCAAAAAATGAGAAATAATAGTTTCTATTTTATGATAATATATTTATCATTATTGCCTGGATAGTCCAAGGCCTCTAACAATTTGCTTATGTTATTGTCATTTGCATTTTTCAATTGATGAGAACAATAAAATTATCTAGTCACAACTCATTCATAATGTGTCATGAAGTCAAGGGCTTCTGACAACTATTTCAGTTCTGATTAAGAATACTATACTTTTATATATGGATATTTTCCATTTTTTTGTCTCTATTTGAACAGTTACATGTGTATTATACTATGTAGGTAATTACAATTTAGTCAGGCTAAAACTTGAAACCATTCGTTTTATACAGAAAAATGCTTTAGTACCAATCCCATTATGCTATATATTTTAGTGATAATAGTCCTTGTACTTGTACAAGTCAATGACAGTTATCAATTGGAAAAGGTCTGCAAATATAAACATAGAAGAGATTTTATTGTTTTGCACAAAATACATGGTCATGTTACCATAGCAATATTTAAAAATTTTCATATTTGGATTGTTTACACGTTTGTTAATGTTTGTCATTGAGGAATGGTCCTCCTGACAAATACATTCATATGATTTTCTCATGTAACAATTTTGTTCTCACTAATAATATTTTGAATATGTGCTAAATCCATGTTATTGTCAAGATACATTAAAATCTTGATGCAGCTGTATAACATCACATTCTTATACTTCGTATGTGAGATATTTTGCAAACACTATCTATAAATTTGATGAAAACAGCTATCATGAGATAATAATTTTCTGGTTAATATTGGCTGTTTTTTTCTACATTTTCAATATTTCAAATCATTTTAATTCTTACACTCTCTTTATTGGATGGGGGTCATTACCCGAAACCATTGTGGTTTTACAAGTAGTGGGTTTAACCGCATTGTTTTCGGATAATGTGTGGCATAATAAATATTTCCCCATCTTTGATTTAGGTAATAATGCTAGTCTAACTATAGTTTGGATTAATGTAAAATCTTACATATAGTTGTAAATTCTTGCATATAGACTCCGTCATTTATATTCTAATAAATGGCCTTTTCAATGTCTTTCGTTGTTTCTTAGTCTTTTATTGTAACCTAAATCAAACGAGCAATTGAGAGTGAAAATAGTAAGAAAATGCTGATCGAACATAAATATTACTGGTCAACTACAAGCCAGAATAAACAGTGTTGAAAATTTAGCAATCTTCTCCGCAAAATTGAGTATAGTAATTGACAGCATTAAGAGTGCAATTTCGAGGTCAATGTATTTTTATTTACAAAAAGTTCAAATGATAACTATGCAAAGATTATCACCAAGCACAATTTCAGCAAATGATTTGAGATATCTTTTGTTAACAATTCAAGCTAGATTGCAAAAGACCATTGGTCTTCCTCATGGTCCCTTGACTAAATTATTTGAATACTACAAATTTCTTCAATGTGCTACTTTATTCGAAGAAAATCATGTTATCATAACAATTCGAATACCCTTAGTTGAAAATGCTCATAGTTTTGAAGTATATAAGGCATATTCATTACCAGTTCCATTACTTGGTACTACGCCCCACAATAAAAAGGAATTATTAGCTTTCAAAAAGGAATTATTAGCTTTCTATGGATTTGAAACAGATCATTTGGCTTTAAATTCTGAAAGAACCAAATATATGCTTTTGAATGACAATCATGCATACAGGTGCAGTGATCCTGCCTTGAAAATATGCAATATCAGGGAACCTATTAGAAATGTAAATGTAGGTAAAAGTTGCTTATTAAGTAATTTTGTAGAAGACAAAATGAAAGTTAAAAAACATTGCGATGTTTGGTTGAAACATGCTCATCTTCCAACCGCGATTTACTTAGTAAATGATGTTTATCTGATTGTAACAAACCGCGAATTTAATCTGAATATCGTGTGCAATGATGATAAAAAAAATGAAAAAAAAAAACGATTTCAAGTACATCCACCATATGGTTTCTTAAACTTACACAGAAACTGTATTGCGACGTCAAATGCATTTTCATTGATGGGATATTATGAAAGTCACTCTCTCGAAAATGTTACAAATCCAGCAACATTCATGATAAAGTCGTATAACTTTTCTGATTTCCGCGTATGGGACGATATCAGTCGACTTGACATAATACAAAACAAGACGTTGACTTTACCTAAGAAACTTGACTACTTGAAAGAGTTTCCGCTGAGCACTCTTTTAGATCATATAGAAAATTTTAAATACATAGAGAAAATGACAAAACCGACACATTTCCCTCTTTGGGGTTACTTGGTTATTATCGCTTGCATAGCAAGTAAAGTTATTATCTTTGGGTTTTTTTTTCAAAATTACAAACACAAAGTGTTTACAAAATTGTTTACATGTTCAAAAAACAAAAACAAAAGAGCTAGAAAAGGGAGACAAAGAACTATTATGCCGAATGATGAACACTGGCAAAGAGAAGAATCCACTAATCGTGATGACGTGATGGTCATGTCAAATTTGATCCAGAACGAAGCCCAGACAGAGGACTTCGTAACAGACATACAACAGAAACGAGTGTATCCACTATTGGACTCTCAAACTACAACACATATGTCAAAATAGACACTTATAACGCCTTCGCAATTGTTCAGGGTGTGGACATCCAGCCAAAACAGGACTATACAGTGGTCAACCAGGCGATCACATAAACATTTACGTCAATGTAATACTCGGTCATCTGGCGACCGACTAAACTGTAATCCAGTCGTACACATACGTTAACACATGTGTACAAAATGAGAACAAATCTGGTTGTACACGTAAGTCAACAAACATGTACAAATGAGGTCATATCGGGTCGATCCTTTGGTGAGATGTTATCATGTTGGGCTTTGTCACAATCGAGGGACGAGTTGGTTAAACGATAACGATCGAGGGACGAGTTGGTTCAACGATAATTATCGAGGGACGAGCGAACATGAACTCTTATTTACTTTAGTGATGATTCTAGTATTTTGTAAATGTGAAAGTGTAACTTCTCTTCTCTTTACACTTGCAAGTTATACAAGTAAATAAATTGATCTATTGAAATATCTAATTGAACTTTCAATGGGGACGACGCCTGCTACGATTGGAACGCTTGTTTGGTCTTCGAATGGAACAACGACTGATGCTGATGCCATTTAGTGAATAACTGAACAAAGACAATATGTTATAATAATTGTTTAATTTTAATTGTAATTGTAATTGAAATGATTATCAATATGGTAATGGGTATATATATGTATACTATGTAGTGGTAGCCAAACAAGAGAAGACAGAATTTCAAAATTATTTATAAGTAGGATTTGGCACTTTGCTCACACAGACTAAGAAATTAACAAACATATGAAATGTTAAGATAATTTCTCAGAAAATATAAGGAAGAATGTAACACTTTTATTGCACAGTGTCTGCACAACTAGGGCAGGGCTAGTTTACTGACCAGTCACTAACTTTTGACCGTGTCACGGATACTAAGTAAAGTAACATGTTACTATAGATATCCAAAAGAATTTTATTGCTCGGTCATTGTTTTGAGCTGTATCTCGATCATCCAGGCAGAGGTCCGGGTTCCTTAATAATTCATTTTGCTTTTGACCCTTGTGTCATGTGAGCAGAAGTGACGAACTAAAAGTTTTGAAATGATCATGTGATCATCAAGAAATGACTACAAGATCTAATTTCAATATATCAAGATCGCGCAGAGCGACTTGTGGGAGTTAGAGAAGATTGATTCTCAAAGCGAACATCTCTTTAGACTTTGGCGATAAATTTGGGTACCACTAACGATTTTAAGCTAAACTTCGAAAAGACTCTAAATTAAAGAAAATTCTACAACAAAAAGAAACTTTAAGTTATTTATTTAATTCTTGATTAGTTCGTTATAAATTAATCGAGGTGTAATACTGTTTACGTTCTTGCTACGGCGACACGCTAAAACGGTGCGTGTGAACCATGTTCGGGTACAAAATCACCAATCAGATGTTTGTGGACTTTATTTAGGAGTGGTAGAAAGTTCAATAAATAACCTTCCGAAGTGTTTGGCGCTATTCATAATTCGCAAATTATAATCTAGTTTTTTAAAAGAAACCCTCGAGAATAGGAAAGAGGATATGTGGTTATGTATTTATTGTGGCCCCAGATTTTTTTAGCAAGACATTCAACGAGAAACTTCATGTGCATTTTTTAATTGAAATTTGATGACTGAGATCAGACGTTTTGACGAATACGATCAGACTTTTTTGACAAGCAAGGTCAGCGTTTTTCTTGGAAAATATGTGCAACTCTTTAGATGTTACTGTCGTAGTGAAGTAGCGAAAAACTTATGGTACGAATTATGACGTTATACTTTAACCCGATTATCTCCCTTGTTGAAAAATCCACCATTTACCTTTTTGCGCGTGAAACGAATCATGAAACCTTGCGAAGAGTTTGAATTTGCGATTTAACTGCGTCAAACGGGGCTAAAGAGGTTGGTAAAGCAATTTGCGTATAAAAATGCTTACATTCTTTGCTTTTGTGCTTCTATTACGCGAGCGTTTTGCGTTTGATCTTGATATTTACGTGCGAATCTAAATCGTAATGTGTCTTCGCGCTTACTTAAAAATACCCGGTTTATTTTTTCAGTTTCGACGACAGGATTGGCGAGAAACGATATGCGGTGGATTTTTCTTCACGGGACCTCGTTAGATCTTGTCTGTACCACTCTGCCCTAATGCTTAAATGAATGGCTTGAGTCGCTCCACAGGCTTGAAATTCTTGTAAAAGCAATAAAAGTTTTGACTAGATTTTTACATATTTTGGGTTCTACTGATGTTGAAAATGATTTTCAAAGTTTCAACTATATAGAATATAGAGAAATGACCTTCGCCCATAAAATACATATTTTCCATCCAATCAATTATTTTTGGTAGACTGATAAAGGGTCACTCAAGGATCATTCAAGTGAAATTTGGTTGATAACCAAAAATTAGATTCTGAGAAAATGATACTCAAAGTTTCCACTATATAACATTTAGAGAAATGACCACCGCCCATAAAATGCATATTTTCCATCTGATCACAATGATTTTTGGTGGACTGATAAAGGATCACTCAAGGATCATTCCAGTAAAATTTGGTTGAAATCCAAACAATAGATTCTGAGAAAATGATTTTCAAAGTTTCCACTATATAACATTTAGAGAAATGACCTCCGCCCATTAAATGCATATTTTCCATCTGATCACAATGATTTATTGTAGACTGATAGAGGGTCACTCAAGGATCATCCCAGTGAAATTTGGTTGATATCAATCGGTTACATTCTGAGAAAATGATTTTCAAAGTTTCCACTATATAACATATGGAGAAATGTCCTCCGCCCATAAAATGCATTTTTTCCATCCGATCACAATGATTTTTTGTAGACTGATAAAGGGTCACCCAAGGATCATTCATGTAAAATTTAATTGGTATCCATTGATTAGAATCTGAGAAAATTCACTTTTCACCATTTTTGGAAATTAGCCACGCCCCTTTAAATCCATGTTTTTCATTGGATCAAAATTTCTTGAACAACTTTGAAAGAGGGTCACCCAAGGATCATTCCTGTGAAGTTTAGTTGAAATTCATCCAGTAGTTTCTGAGGAGAAGATTTTTAAAGAAAAAGTTTACGACCGGACGCACGGACGGACGCACGACAGACACCTCGCCATGACAATAGCGCCAGTGGCTTTCAGCCAGTGGAGCTAATAAAAACTTTGAAAAATAAAGGACGTGTTACAGTTAATTTTTGAACGTCCGTTACAGTCGAAACTCTGTGCTGGGATGAAGCTAACAGTAGTGTGGATCGATCCAAGTGCATCCAGTCTAAGGTTCAATGAAGACTGATGTCAAATTCCCTAGGATGCTAAAGTACAGAAGCATACTTTTCACACGGACAGTTACTAAGCAACAGTGTTCACCTGTATGCAGTGTTTAGCAACAGTGTTCACCTATATGCAGTGTTTAGCAACATCGTTCACCTATATGCAGTGTTTAGCAACATCGTTCACCTATATGCAGTGATTATTCCAGATCAAAGTTGTTTTAACTCGAAGAGATATGAGTGTTTATTGTGTCTATTTGATTATGAAAGCAATTTTCGAGGCCAGACTTGATTCTGATTTGTAGTATTATTCGTGTTTATAGTGTCCAGAATATTTTAAGTAACTATGAAAGTAATTGTTTTTTTTTTTGGCTGTGATTGTACCGCCAGTGACTAATGGATGATATGTTCTTAAAAGCATTTCTAGACCTTTTTCTAGAACATTTCTAGAACTCTTTTAGAATCAATAACATTTGTGTGTTAAATTAACTTGTTAGACTTAACATCTTTTGAGAAATAGCCAGACGATGGTTCTGTCAATAATTCAATGATTAACTTTCATCCAATTTTGAATTTTAAACTTAAGTTTAAGGTGGCTCTCTTAAATTAGTTTTTTTTTTGTCTGGCTAAATAGTTTTAAAAATTTAAGATAACTGATTGTTAAACTAGAAAGCGATGAATGGCTTGTGTCGCTCCACAGGCTTGAAATTCTTGTAAAAACAAATAAATGTTTTGACTAGATTTTTAGATATTTGGGGTTCTACTGATGTTGAAAATGATTTTCAAAGTTTCAACTATATGACAAATAGAGAATTGACCTCCACTCTTAAAATGCATATTTTCATCAAATCAAAATAATTTTTGGCTGCATGATAATGGGTCACCCAAAGATCATACCAAAATGTTTTGATTGATATCCATCGGTTGCATTCTGAGAAAATGATTTCCATAGTTTCCACTATAGAACATATAGAAAATTGACCTCCGCCCATAAAATGCATATTTTCCATCCGATCACAATGATTTTTTGTAGACTGATAAAGGGTCATCCAAGGATCATTCATGTAAAATTTAATTGGTATCCATTGATTAGAATCTGAGAAAACTCACTTTTTACCATATTTGGAAATTAGCCACACCCATTAAATCCATGTTTTTCATTGGATCAAAATTTCTTGAACAACTTTGAAAGAGGGTCATCCAAGGATCATTCCTGTGAAGTTTAGTTGAAATTTATCCAGTAGTTTCTAAGGAGAAGATTTTTGAAGAAAAGTTTACGACCGGACGGACGGACGCACGCACGGACGCACGACGGACACAACGCCATGACAATAGCCCCAGTGGCTTTCAGCTAGTGGAGCTAAAAATGACTGAAACAGGTGATACTGCTTCCCGAGGAATTTCGGAAAAGAATCTTGTCGAGAATTGCTTATGGTTCAATGGCCCAGACTTTTTGTGGAAACGATCTTTACCACAGAATGGGACCACCAACATGTCTGTGAATGAAAATGACCCAGAAATAAGGCAGTCATTTCTTGTAAATGAAGCTTGTATTGATACAACCTTTCCGACAAAACTTGATAGACTAGAACGCTTTTCAGGTTGGCTTAGTGCTAAAAGGTCAATTGCACATGTACTTAGATACATGTCCATATTGCAACAGAGGGTAACCAACAAGAGGGTTGGTATAATCACTCAAACTACAAACCAGCTGTTGAGCGTTGTAGACTTGCAAAGAGCGGAAGCTCTAATCATCAAATTAGTGCAAAATAATGAGTTTGCAGATGAAATCGAGCAGTTGAATACTCGCAGTAAATCTGATAATTTGTTAGATAAGTAGACTACTCACACTAAAGTTGTTCTCAAATCAGGTTCACGTCTTAGGCGTCTTGACCCATTTGTAGACTCAGAGGGTATTTTACGGGTTGGTGGTAGAATTTGCAACTCAGACCAGGCCTTTAATGCTAAACACCCTGCTATATTACCTTGGTATGGTCATATAACAGAGTTACTAGGAAGGTTTTTTCATGAAAGAACCAATCATCAGGGTAGAGGCATGACGACGATTGAGATTTGCCAAAATGGTTATTGGATTCTTGGTAGCAGTCGTTTTGTATCTTCTTTAGTCTCCAAATTTAGAATTTGTAGGAAATTAAGAACAGGCCTTCAAGGCCAAAAAATGGCAGATTTGCCATCTGATAGATTGACCTCTGCACCACCATTCACTTATTGCACTGTGGATTTATTTGGTCCATTCCTTTTAAGGGAAGGTCGGAAGGAGTATAAGAAGTACGGAGTCATCTTCACTTGCATGGGTTGCCGTTCAGTGCATGTAGAATCCGTCAACTCACTTGAGTCAGATTCATTTATCAATTGTTTGAGACGTTTCATATCCATTAGAGGTCCAATCCGACAGTTGCGATCTGACAGGGGTTCGAACTTTGTTGGTGCGGAAAGAGAACTGTATCAGTCCTTTGAAAAGTTAAATGACCCAAGATAAGACAATTCCTATCAGAACAAGACTGTGACTACTTTTCGTTCAAGATGAATGTACCACATGCTAGTCACATGGGTGGCGTATGGGAGCGCCAAATCAGGTCAATTAAATCTGTTCTAAGTAATCTTTTGACTATGCATGGACCTAAATTAAATGACGAGAATTTGCGAACTTTCTTTTACGAGGCAGCTGCAATTGTAAATAGCAGACCACTTACGGTAGAAAATATTAATGACACACTTTCATGCACTCCACTCACACCAAATCAGTTGCTCCCTTTGAAGTCTAAAGTTGTGCTACCTCCACCAGGTAATATTCAGGGAGAAGATCTTTACTCTCGTAAATTTTGGAGAAGAACCCAATACTTAGTGGATCAGTTTTGGTCACGATGGAAGGTTGAATTTTTGCAAAATATTCAGGTCAGGTAAGGAATAAATGGCAGTCTAAACGCAGAAATTTTCAGAAGGGTGATGTTGTCATTGTTAAGGATGAGAATCTCCCTAGAAATCTGTGGAAACTAGCACGGATTCATAATCCTGAAGTAGTATGTGTTGATTCATGGAGCACCTAAATCAGCGCACTTTATATGACGTCATAAGCTTCAAGTTGACGCACTTGATATGTTGATCTATTGTTTATATTGTTACCTTCTTTTTGTAAAAAAGTAAATTAGAAAGTTATTCTAATTTAGGGGAGCCATGTTACTGTCGTAGTGAAGTAGCAAAAAACTTACGGTACAAATTATGACGTAATAGTTTAACCCGATTATCTCCCTTGTTGAAAAATCCACCATTTACCTTTTTGCGCGTGAAACGAATCATGAAACCTTGCGAAGAGTTTGAATTTGCGATTTAACTGCTTCAAACGGGGCTAAAGAGGTTGGTAAAGCAATTTGCGTATAAAAATGCTTACATTCTTTGCTTTTGTGCTTCTATTACGAGAGCCTTTTGCGTTTGATCTTGATATTTACGTGCGAATCTAAATCGTAATGTGTCTTCGCGCTTACTTAAAAATACCGGGTTTATCTTTTCAGTTTCGACGACAGGATTGGCGAGAAACGATATGCGGTGGATTTTTCTTCAAGGGACCTCGTTAGATCTTGTCTGTATCACTCTGCCCTAATGCCTTAATAAAAACTGTGAAACATAAAGGATGTGTTACAGTTAATTTTTGAACATCCATTACATAAGACTTTTTGCTGGACTTTTTCTAGGCATGGGCAATATTACACCATTTAAAGGAAACGGTGCAATGTCAGTGAGAAGGATGTCGATTCAAGTCTCTTTCTCAAACGGACCATTCCTGTGATTCCCTAAATTCCTGAACTAACTAATTATATATTTTTTGGATGAACTCTCAGTGATTGGCGAACAAGATATATTTATTAAATGGACAGAAGTCGCTTTTCAGATTTCAACCCCGAAATTCGTTGCTCATACCAACTAAAATGACTTATATAAGAAGTTTTGACGAATAAGATCAGACTTTTTTGACGAGCCAGATCAGCGTTATTTCTTGGAAAATATGTGCAACTCTTTAGACTTTTTACTGGACTTTTCTACGCACAGGCAATATTACACCGTTGAAGGAAACGGTGCAATGTCAGTGAGAAGGATGTCAATTCGAGTCTCTTTCTCAAACGGACCATTCCTGTGATTCCCTAAATTCCTGAACTAACTAATAATATATTTTTTGGATGTACTCTCAGTGATTGGCGAACAAGATATATTTATTAAATGGACAGAAGTCGCTTATCAGATTTCAACACCGGAATTCGTTGCTCATACCACCAACTAAAATTCGATTGCCTCAATTGGTGCCAAACCCTTAAGACGTTAGACTGGAGGACTCGGATAAGAACCCTTGCTTCTAGACTAATTGTTTAAGATAAATACGACGGACCAAAACAAGAGCTGTCAAAGACGGATTATGCTTCCAAAATAAGGCATTGTCACTGACCATTAGACTAGGAGAAATGAGAGAAAAATTCCGTTTTACCCTAAGATCCCATTTTCCCTGATGATGCCACAAATCTAAACACAACAGATCAAAACATGAGCTGGCAAAGACGGATTATGAGATCAGGAGAACTTGTCAAATAGCTTATGGTCTTAGGCATCTGATTTGCTACTCAAATATGAAATTTTATCATATTCTGAACATAAGACCAGGAGAAATATAAGAAAAGAGTAACAAACATTTAGCCCCTCTTTTTCCATGATATATTTTTTGTACACAAATTCCAAATAGTTTATAGTACAGAGCATCTAATGTGCTACTCAAATATGGAATTTTTCAGTATATTCTGACCATTAGACTAGGAGAAATGAGAGAAAAATTCTGTTTTACCCTAAGACCCCTTTTTCCATGACGATGCCACAAATCTAAACAAGAGGGTTATGTTGTTCCTTTATCGTTTACCTTAGTAATTAATTTCATAACTTGTCAACCATTTTATAAATACCAGAGATTGTTTGATGTACATTAAGGGTGGTTTTAAAAGAAACAGATTTAAATTTCGTCCTACTGCAATTTTTCCTTTTAAATTTCCATGACAAACACTTATTGTAATTGAATTCTTTTAACAACTTTAGTAGACCTACACCTTAAGAATATCCCTGCCAAGTTTAAAATATGCCCAAAAGTTTAGGCAAAGATAAACCTTCTCAGGGTTTTTTGGCAATATTTTGACATTTCCAAAACCATGTAAACCAGAGATTTTGATTGAATAAAATTATTTTTACAGTTTTGGTAGAGCCATTCCAAAGGAACATCCCTACCAGGTTTCAGCTTGAATGGCTCAGTGGATTAGGAGGAGAATAATTTTTTTAAGATGTTCGACAATTTTTGGCCATTTTTCAACCTCTCTGTTTCCATGGAAAACAGAGTTTTTGATTAAATTAAATTCTTTAAATAACTTTTGAAAAGCATCACTCAAGAAACATCCCTACCAAGTTCCAGCTTGATTGGCCCAGTGGTTTATGACGAAATTTTTTTCTAATGATTTTTGACAATTTTCTGCCTTTTTCAGCTTTTCTTTTACCATGGAAACCAGATTTTTTGTTGAAATTAAATTCTTTTTACATCTTTAAGAGAAATTCACCCCATGAACATCCCTGCCTAGTTTAAGCTTGATTGGTCCAGTGGTTTAGGAGCCGAGAATTTTTATTAGGTTTTTAGCAATTTTCAGCCAGTTTTCAACATTTTGGTTACCATGGAAACCAGAGTTTTTGATTAAATTAAATTCTTTTAACAACTTTTGAAGAGCTTCACTCGAGGAATATCTCTGCCCAGTTTCAGCTTATTTGGCTAGTGGTTTAGGAGGATGAAAAAAAATTCTATGATTTTCACGATTTTCAACCTTTCGGTGACCATGGAATTTCCAGAGTTTTTGATGAAATTAAATTCTTTTAACAACTTTTAAAAAATTCACCAAGAGAACATCCCTGCCAAGTTTCAGCTTGATTGGCCCAGGGGTTTAGGGGGAGAAGATGTTGAAAGAAATAATTGACGAACGGACAGACGGTGAGTGATCACAATAGCTCACCTTGAGCAATTTATGCTCAGGTGAGGTAAAAACTGGGAAAGACATATCAACATAGTTTCATTGAGATTTCACATGGCAAGTTTCATATAATAAGGCCAAAGAGTTAAGGAGAAAGTACTGTTATATGAGACACAGAGAGCTAACATAAAGGTAACAAACATTAAACCCCCTTATTGCATGACATGTTTTAGACACAAATTTAAAAAGGTTTTGGTAAAGGGCATCTGAGTTGCTACTCAAATGTGAAATTTCATCAAACTCTGAACATAAGACTTGGAGAAATGAAAGAATAACTAAATTTAACAAGCTAAGGTAAAGGTAACAAACATTTAGCCCCCTTTTTCCATGATATATTTTTTTACAAAAATTTCAAATTGTTTATAGTAAAGGGCATATGATTTGCTACTCAAATATGAAAACATTCACCATTTTAAAATATGCCATGTCACCATTGCTACAAAATTGCGCCATTTATTTTGAAAAATTGGCGGCAAATGCAGAACACGCCTTTTTTTATCGATTTTAAAAAAAAATGACTATGACTATGAAACACGGAAGTTACAGCTCTGTATATACCCCTTTTGTTCATAGACATGGTTTAGTCATAAAAAGAAAACATTTCTTATTTAGAACTTCATCATTTAAACCTTCCATTACAAGATTACATGGCTTGGATTGGTTCAAAAGGGTTATATATTCCTGGAAATTGGAATGACGTTTTGAGCTGTATGATCAGTGTCAAAATATTAAACATCATCTTTCTAACATGGAGTTTATTTAATTCTTTTCTGGTCCCTGTGGCAAAATGCATCTCGGATACATACGCTGTTTACATTCCCCAGGTGAGAACATATTGATCGTGAATGACCAAAACATCGCAAATACCGACATTCAAGAAATATTAAAATATATTGGTCTCCTTTCGCCGATTTTGAATGGAATCTTTTGGACACGAATACTGAATTTTTGGTGTGCCATCCGATGGAGTTATGATACTAACCAAATGTTGTTCGTCTCGGCTCATAAAAGACATATTTTTCATTTTCACAAAGATTTTTTGTAGGCTGATAGAGGGCCACTCAAGGATAATTCATATTAATTTTGGTTAATTATTTTCTGAGAGAAGCCACAAATTACCATATATGGAAATAAGCTACACCTTCTATAGCCATGATTTTCAACTGATTAAAATTCTTTGAAGGAATCTGATAGAGGGTCACTCAAGGAACATTTCTGTGAAATTTGATTGGAATCTATCCAGTACTTTATGAGGAGAAGATTTTTAAATTAAAGGTTATTGACGGATGGACTGATGCACACACGCTGGTGGTAGACACCCTGCCCTGACAAAAGACTGCTTGCCTTTTAGCCAGTGGAGCTAAAAAGGGCTTTGGAACCCGAGTACAAAATCTTTGCTCATCTCAGCTCTAGTTCTTAATCCTGGATCTAGTCATTCATGAATTATTGAAATGTCTTCTGTATTTACGCTGTTTTGCTACCCGATGTCTATATGCAATTAGTTTTTGTTTACAAAAAAATGGTGTTTTGTCTTCGAGGTACCAGTACATTTCTATTCAGTTACCATTCTGTTTTTCACCAAAGTGGATTTTTCTTGAACATTCCTTGCCAGTGTGCTTGCTCTGCATCTTTTATTCTTTTACTCAAGAATTTCAACATTTGGTCAACATCTTTCATTTCCTGCAATCAGACAACAATAAAATATTATTTCTATGAGATAACCAATTTCATGATGTAGAGATTAGGGAATTTGTATTCCTAGTGTTTAGAGGTTGTTAATAACTCTATTGTTACTATAAATGGTTATGCCAAAAAAACTGCCAAAAATATGAGTTAATTTGGTACAGTCTTATTGACCTTTTGGCCAATACTGCTTAACAGCAGGCAGAACTGATATACTGCCCATACACAAGAAATTATGGAAAAAGAACATCCAATCAACACACTATACAAAGCAAGAGGGCCATTGTGGCCCTTAATCCCTTACCTGAGTTAACAGTCGTAAGATCTGACCTCTTAATCTAGTTTTTAACCACACTTGACCCAAATTAAAACCTGACTGAGACTTTATAAGGAAAATCAATCTGACTTATTCTCATGATGATTGGGACAAAAATTATGGCCTCTAGAGTGTCTACAAGGTTTTTCTAAGATTTGACCTTGAACCTCATTTTGACCCTTTGACCCCATTTCATAGATGACCTAAATTTCATTAAGACAGTCATTCTGATAAAATTCCAAGTTGATTGAGCAAAAAATATGGCTTATAGAGTGTCTAAAAGGTGTTCATAAATTTGACCCCATGACCTCAATTTTGACCCAGCTTGACCTAATTTAAAACCCATGTGAGATTTCATCAAGACAATCATTCTGACCAATTTTCAGGTTGATCTAGCCAGAAATGTGGCCTCTAGAGTGTCTTCAAAGTTTTTCAAATATTTGACCTCATTTTTGACCCAACTTGACCAAATTTCAAACTCATGCGGGATTTCATCAAGGCAATCATATGACCAATTTCCAGGTTGATTGAGCTAAAAATATGGCTTCTAGAGTGTCTACAAGGTATTTCGTATATTTGACCCCATGACCTCATTTTTGACCCCACTTGACCCAAATTTGAACTAGACCTTGCTTTCATCAACAAATTCATTCTGATCAATTTTCAAGTTGATTGAGCCAAAAATATGGCTTCTAGAGTGTCTACAAGGTTTTTCCAATATTTGACCTTGTGACCTCATTTTTGATCCCACTTGACCCAATTTCGAATTTATCCAAAATTTTATCGAGACAATCATTCTGACCAAATTTGAGGTTGGTAATACTGGTGCGCTATATATCAAGAGTTCATGGTAAGGTGCCCAAGATGACACAAAATGCCCAATAGGCCCAAAGGGGCTTCACTGGCACCAGCACTTAAATAATGCCTAACAGATTTATAAAAATCCTTTTTTCGAATAAATCCAAATAAATTGCAGTAGAAGTATTCAGCTAAGCCATAATCTATGTGTAAGGAGATAATCATCTAAGGCCAAGGTTGGTTAATACATGAAATAAAAAGAAATATTAAATAAACAAACAAACTTACATGAAAATCGCTTTTTCACACTAGCTGTATTACATTTCAAAGAGGTTTAATATATGAAAGTTTCATGAAATTTGTCAATTAATGTATAAGCTTTGGTAACAACCAAGAGGACCTCGATGATCCTATATCGCTCAACTGTGTATCTTTGTCTAAATCAATTATCAAATTTTCAAGCAAAAGTCTTAATTGTACTTTTCAGACTTGTGGTCTCTAGTGTGTTAAAAAAAATAGTCATCAAGGCCCCTTTTCCCATGATATGGCACAGATCCTTCCCATTTTCTAAAAGGTTCATCCTTGTGACTAAACAAACATTCTGACCAAGTTTCATGAATATTGAACCATATTTGTGGCCTCTAGAGAGTAAACAAGAAAATTGTCATTAAGGCCCCTTTTCCCGTGATATAAAACGCATTCTTCATATTTCAACAAGGTTCATCCTTGTAACCTGACAAACATTCTGATCAAGTTTCATGATAATTGAACATTATTTGTGGTCTCTAGAGTGAAAACAAGAAAATTATCATTAAAGCTCCTTTTCCCATGATATGGCACGGATCCTGCCCATTTTCATTAGGGTACATCCTTGTGACCTTAAAATTATAACTGACCAAGTTTCATGAAGATTTGACCATATTTGTAGCCTCTAGAGTGCAAACAAGAAAATGTCATTTAGGCTCCTTTTCCCATTATATGGCACGGATCCTACCCATTTTCATTAGGATTCATCCTTGTGACCTGACAGTCATTCTGACCAAGTTTCATGATGATCAGTTCATAATTGTGGCCTCTAGAGTGTAAACACTTAAATTGTTGACGCCAGATCTACGCAGAGAACGGATGACGGACATTCAATGATCACAAAAGCTCTCCTTGGGTACAAAGTGCTCAGGTGAGCTAAAAATGTTCAATCATAAAGGCCCCTTTTTCCATGACACAGCAACATAATCACAAAGAAAGAAATCAGAGAGGTCTTGATCTTAAGAACAATCCTGACATGAATCATTTGTACATGTATTTAACAAGAGCACTACATACAGGTGCCTATGCTTGGCTGTAAGTGCCGGATGGTAAAATAACTAATGGATGGTGAAAAAAACTAAGTAGAAAAAGGGGCATAATTTGCAGAAGATACTTCTAAATTAATCACCCTTGACAGGAAAGATTGCTCTTTTGATGGTGAATATGTGTGCCAAGTTTCAAGTGAATGCCTTCAGTAGAACCAAATGTCACAAAAAATGCCAAAGTTTTTGCATTTGTTCACAAATTTGACCTTGAGAAATGACCTTGACTGATGACCTTGAACTTGGTACTAACAGAAAGTGCTTGTCCAAGGCAATCATCATGTGAAATTTGAAGGTCCTATCACTTACCATTCAAAAGTCATAGTAGCATGTCAAAGTTTCTGCATTCTTTTTTTTTTTTTTTTACAAATTTGACCTTGAAAAATGACTTTGACAGTTGACCTTGAACTTGGTACCAACAGAAATGCCTTTTTTTATTTTACCATAAAGGGCCATTTGGGTGACACAACAGCCTTTAGTGCCAAATCTATCAGTCTAATCAGGTTTAAAAGAAGGAATCTGGAAGAGCAGGGCTTACCCTGCCCTTAGCCAATTTAGCCATTGGCTAAAATTCTGAAAAATTGGCTAAAAGAAAATTCAATTGGCTAAAATGCTGGCAAATGGTGGTTATCATTTTGTAAAGTCCTTAAATACATAGAAAGGAGAAATCAAAAGTGTTAAGATCATTTGTTGAACAACAAATTGAAATGATCCTTCACTCCTTTGATTGGCCTGTTGACAGTTAAAAGATAGTTGGTCACTAGGCCATTAGACCATGCATTCTTTTAATTGATGCTCTCTAAAGGCTGTTATACCCAGATTTGATGTGCAAAAATCTTAAAATTTCAATATTCTTTTGGTATTCTTCAGTCAAATCATGGTTTTGAATAAACTCAGAGAAAATTTGAAACTGCAAATTATTGGCTTTAGTTGCTGTTGTCTACATTGGTATGATGACACTCCTGTCTGCTTTTTTCCAAGTGAAAACTGTACAATTTGACAATTTCTTTTTTAAACAAGCCCAAAGCGTCTTATTTTTCTATACAGTTTATAACAGTATATGATCATTGAAAAAAAAATTATTAATTCAAATGTAATTAATTAAGTTTATGGTTGATGAAAAAATATTACAAAAAAGCATATTACAAGTTTTTTACAACTTGGGAGAATAAGATGGCTACCATGAAGTCAATTTGGCTAAAATATTTTCAAATTGGCTAAAAGAAATTTTGACCCAGGGTAAGCCCTGGAAGAGCATGCCCAAAGAAAAATGTGCGGTTAGAATAATTCTGACAGATAGTTACAGAGAAGAAGATACTTTCATATTTTACCATATGGGGCCATATTTGGATGACATAGTAGCATGAAGCACCCAAGCTATGAGCCTAATCAGGATTAAAGAATGAATCTGAAAGGGCATGTCCCAAGCATCATTCCTGTGTAGTTTGTTTATATTCTGAATGGAAGTTTCAGAAAGGAAGATATTTTAGTAATTAACCAGATTGGGGATATTTTTGGATGAAGGGACAGCCCACAGCACCCAAGTTATCAGGATAATGAAGGAATGTGAATGTTTGGTTGAATTATGAATTGAAGATGATTTTTTTATATTTCAACATTAGGGGCCCTTTTTTGTGACTGGATAACCTTTAGCACCTAAGTTATCAGCCTGATTAGGATTAAAAAAGGGAATCTGAAAGAGCATGCCCATTTCTGTGAAATTTGGTTGAATTCTGACCAGTTGTTTCAAAGAAGAAGATTTTTGTAAATTTCACCATAAGGGCGCCATTTTTTGATGACTCAACTGTCTGCAGTGCACAAGCAATCAGCCTAATCAAGATAAAAAGAAGAAATCTAAAAGAACTTGTCCTAAGCACCATTCCTTTGAAATTTTGTCATATTCCATATTTCAGAGAAGAAGATTTTCTAAGATACACATCAATGGCCCCTTTTTTGTGACTAGACAGCCTGTAGACTCGAAGTCATCAACCTAACTAGGCTTAAAAGAAGATATCTGAAAGAGCATGTCCTAAGCATCCTTCCCCAGAAATTTGATTGAGTCCTGACCTGAAGTTGCAGAGAAGATTATTTTTTTAATATTTTACCATTAGGGTTCCATTTTTTTGATGCCTGTAGCATCCATGTTATCAGCATGATCAGGAATAAAACAAGGAATCTGAAAGAGCATGTCCTAAGCATCATTCCTGTGAAATTTGGTTGAATTCTGACCAGTAGTTCTAGAGAAGACGTTAAAAGAAAAAGTTAACTGACAAATGGATGGACCTATTAACATTTGACATCAGGCCACGACAATGGCTCTGATAGACTTTGTCCATGGGGATCTAAAAACTATCTTAAAGCAGTGTTACAATATCCAAACTAATAACTTCACTTACATTATTTATCTTTGTTTCCCGTCTAACATGTAATTCGGGTGTTGTACTTTCAAGTCTCTCTATCTGGGAAATAAATAGAGGATAATCATTTTGTTTCTTTGTAAGATCAACTCATATTTGATTGAGTGAACAACAAAAGCTATATTTTCATGAGTGGCAGCGCCACAAGTGAAAGTTTAGCTTTTGTTGTTTACAAAATGAAATATAAATCAATCTTATATGAAAAATGTTACAGTTTAAAGTAAGGTAATTGCTGGGGATATGCAAATGAGAGATGCCTACCAGGAGATATTTGGTTAATGATAACATATAAAGGCAGAGTCTACCCATTTAGAGTTAAGGATCCTTTTCTCCAAATGGATCATGTCTGTCTGTGCGCTCAGTTCCTTACAATTGGTAGCAGGAGTGGGATAATGACAATGATAATGCCAGACCAGAGTTGCCTTTCCTACAGAGAGGGGGGAGGAATGTGACGGTTTAAAGGGAGTGAAGTTGCTGTGGATATGAAAATGGAGATACCTGGATATATATTGTTAATGATTACATATGGGGATCCAATGTCGACCCATTTAGGGTTGAGGATCCTTTTCTCTAAATTGATCACATCTGTCTATGTGCTTGTTTTGTTAGAAAACAAGCAAGATTCAATTCATTTATGCAAAAATAATGCAAAATGTGACATGAACAAAAGAAGGGTATAAGCTTTTGATATCTTCAATGTTAAGGCAGTGAGTTTATCAAATGATAATCTATCATTATTTCTTGATAATCTATTGAAAAACACTTAAGTAAATATACAGCTAGGTAAAGATTAACCCACTATAACAGAATCCAATGGCAAATTCTCTTCTCCAAGAATATTAACTACCATATTCAGCATATTATTAGTATTAATTAGGGACGGCAACAAATGTACTTGTGTAACATTCTAATTCAATTTTCGAATACTTGTGCCTATATTTAAGAGAAATAAAAGAAAGGGAAATTATTTCCATAATTTGACACAATTCCTCTCAAATATATCCCATCGTTTGTTTGTGAGTGTCAAGAACATAGTGGTAAATTCAATTACTATGACAGATTGAAATTCTACTTATAGAAGTGTGGCAGCGAAGCATACACCAATTATAATGTGTTAATTATAACACCTTTGGAGTGTTGAAACTTAATTGTAGAGCAAAATTATATCTAAAATCGAAGTTTGTTATAGTTATTTTTTCTGGACTCGATAAAAGTAGTAAAACATTGTTTCTACACCGCAATAAGGCAAGTGCAGAACCTTAAATGATTTACCCAATCTGTGAATGTGCGACCATTTTTTCCTACTGTTTCATTTTACTCACTTTGCAGTTATAAAGCTTTGGTTGATCATCGAGTTTTCCAGTATTTTCGAATTCTGGTAAGTCTAGTATTTTGTAACTAGTCTTTCCACTTCTATCGTACAACAATTCAGAATACATCACCAAAAAGTTCGTCTATAGTTTGAGGAATTTTAAAGCTTTTAAAAACATCAAATTTCAAAATGAGGCCAGTGATAACCAAACATGGACCATAACAAATATCTACTTACAAGAATATATTGTGTCAAGGGGTTTTAAAAATTTAGAACCCGGGGTATTAACAGAAGTGACTATACTGTTTTCTAAAGTCACATCAAAAGTTAGTATTAAGATAAAGACAAAATCAAGACAAAATTTCATTAAATGTGCTTGAATAATCCAAATAAAATTCACAATTCAACAGAGAGAGAGAGCGAAGTAAATGCAACCTGACATAACATTCAATGGTGTCTCTTGTAGTGGCAACCGGAATTTATTAATTTTAAACTTCATTTTCATCAAGCATATCTTAAGACTATATTTTTCATCGAAAAAAACCCCAATTAAAGTAAAAATTGATTCCCCCCTTTTTTATTCATAATTTGTTTTTGAAAAATAATCTTAAATGGGAAAATAATTAGTTATCTGTTATAACAAATATTGGGATATTCAAATTTGAATTGACACAAAATGAATATTTAAATATATTCAAATATTCAAAAACGAATATTCAAATATGAATTTCACTATTCGTTCCTATCCCTAGTATTTATATATAGTGTTGCCTTCTGCAATCTATTAACCCTTTCCTGTTTTACAAAATTTTAGACCTGTCCAAATTCAAAGGTTTTGCAGATGAGAATTTAAAGTGGATTTAATTTGAACAAGATGTGTTTGTGAAACAAGAATGCCCCCGTAACAGCATTTTTTTTCAAAGTTTGACCTTGACAGATGACCTTGACCTTGTCACATGACCTTGACACCAGTGGATGCGGATCATTGAGATCTATCATCATGCCAAATATTAGCTTTGTATCTTGAATAGGCTTGAAGATATTGGCAAGGTTAAGTTTGGTTAAGTTTTCGGACAGACCGACGCACGGACGGACAGACGGACGGACAGACAGACAGACAGACAGACAGACAGACAGACAGACAGACAGACAGACAGACAGACGGATATGAGTAAAACAATATGCCCCCGATCTCTCGATACGGGGGCATAAAAATAACCATTCAGTAGGGTAGAAAATAGTGTGGAAAAGAAGAAATTGCTTGTCTGAAGCCATTTCTTCTTTTTTCACAATGTTTTCTCAATCATAAAATCACAGGCTCGTAAAAAGCAGGGATTAAACAGCAAAGGGTTATTTTGACTAGTAGGTGCCCAGTTTCCAATGGCAAACCTTTTGAGAAAATGCCTATATCCCATAACCCCTAATGATTGATATCTAATTTTGAAATTCTTGGCCCCTAGGTTAAAATTTTTAGTCTTTTCCCCTGCTATGTCATCTGGAAAAAGGTGTAAAAGGAGTCTATTTCATTGCAGGCTGTATTAAATGTTCCTGACATATTGCTTCAAAATATCATACCAGTATTTTTGTTAGTTTTTTCATTTATTCATCTTCACAAGTAAAGCATAAACTACATGAGGGACAAATTTAGAACACAGTTATCTGTTAGGGGGAATGGGCAAGGTTAAGAGATATTACTGTTGCTGATATTGTCTGTTTTTTTACCATGCTCAATGTAAACACTCATACTCATTCTCTCAGTTTAAATCTCAACAAAATGACATTAAGTTAGCAGGCAAGTCTGGAAATCAAAGAGTTTTGTCAAACTGAATTTGAGAATTGCTGAAACAACAAGATGTACTTGTGTAACACTAATGGCCCAAAAATGGCATTTCTTAGAATTCTGACCTTGATAAATAACCTTGACAGATGAACTTAACATTCAACAGTGTTTACTGATATAAAGAGGAACATTCATGCAAAATATAAGCATTGCAATTTGAATAGTTTTAGGAGAAAATCTAAATCACAGGATAAGTTTTTGCAGACAGAGAGACAGTTAGAGAGACAATGGTGAAAAATATGCCCCCTATAAAAATAACTGGCTTACCCTTTGTAAAATATCAGCAACTTTCTCCTTCATAGTTTCACTATAGCTGTTGATCTTGATGGACCGAGGTTTGGCCTTTACTGGAAAGACAAATAAATAGGATATTGAATGAGTGGTCATGGAATACCGAATTTATTAAACGAGTCATCTATAAACAGATAAAAAAGAGGCTGTGCCGAGAATTTAATGAGCACAAATTTGATATTCTATTTATATGATCTGAATATCCGCAAAAAAAACGAGGGACTTACAGATATTTATTACTTCAAGTTATTCTGCGAAACATATACCCAATTTGCAAATTGACGTCATCAACACATTATGACGTCAATTCCACAACGAAAATATGACGTTGCTTAAAGATCTTAGCTCATTTAAATAGTAATTCCACTAGTGTTATAACATCCGTGTAATATCAAAAATAGTCAACGGGGTTATTTCACTCCGGCGACGTCGGTCATATTATAATGGTCTGTAAAATAGTCTCTTGAAGAGTAGTGCTGGGACAAGAAGAAATTTTGTACCCGAGATCTTGTTACCCAAGGGTACTTGAGTACCGGATGATTACTGCCCATATATTTATTTCATCAAATAAATACAAAGGCAGATACCAAATATATGTGAATGGGGTTTGAACATAATAACACTGACATGGTACTAAGGGAAAGAGGTGTTTTAAGTCTGTGACTGATAAAATAGGTAACCAAGAATCTCAAAACTATCAGCGCCTGAGGTTATAAAACTTTTTCTCATCCTCAAATCAGAATTTACTCAAATTTCAAAACCAAATTAAAGCCTTAATTCTGTATTATTTTGTAAAAGATGTACAGATATTAAAGATAATATGAATAAGTTGCTATGAAAAAAACAACTTATTTATATTATCTTTTATGTTCATAAATTCATTCAAATTCTAAGTTTGAGAATATTCTCAGTTGAGAATGATAAAAAGTTTTATAACCTCGGGCCCTGTTGTACATCTGTAGGACACTCTTGAAATAAACTTCAGAAAAGAATTGAAGAATGTTTTAAACAGTCTTCAATTCTTTTCTGAATTTAATCCCCAAAGGAACATAACGCTTATACAATAGAGGGTAACATGCAATGATTCTGGACCGGGTAGGAATCTTACCTTTCCTGATTTCATTCCCAGGTAATCGTCCCAGCTCTATTTGGGAGAAATATTTTTTGTTTATTTCTGTATTTAAGGAATAAATCTTTAAATTTGAAAACACAAAATGATTGAATTTCATGGAGTCAAAAAAGACTTGAGTTTGAAAGCTTCAAGTGAAAAAGAATGAAAAATAAACTTACTGTTTTGATGAACTTTTACCACCTCCATCATGTAAGGACTGAAGAAAAAGAAAATTTAAGTGAAACATGAACAAGATACCCATGGGGGCCTGAGACGCTCTACTGACTATCAAAATTTTCCTAAGTTTAATCTAATATTTCAGGAACTTCATTGCTTTATGCAGAATGTGTTAAGTAAATAACCAAGTGCACTTTCTCCCCTTTTATTTCTTTTTAGCAATTATCCTTAGGGCTTCTTTTTATGTGTTTTCATCAAATTATCACACAGATGCTTACTTAAAACAAAAGAATCATCCTGTGCACTTCAAGAGGATATTTTTTTACTTAATTCAATAACCAACAAATTAATTCAATAACCAACAAGAATTGTTTGTGAAACATGGATGCCTAAAAAAACATTTTTTCAAGACTTTGATCTTTACAGATGACCTCGATCTTGTCACATGACCTTGATATCTGTAGGTGCACACCATCAAGATCTATAATCATCATATCAAGTAGAAGCATTATATCTTGAAAAGTCCTGAAGTAATTGTTAATGTTGAGTTTTTTTTTGTTAAGTTTTGTAGTGATAAAGACACATATTTGATTTTTGGGCATAAAATGTTAAAAATAATATGTGTAAAATAATACATAAGATCCCCTTTTCCCATATTTTCCAAAACTCAGGCCCATTTTCAAAAAGAACCATCCTCATATTCATACAATCATCTTCTGAAAAGGTCAAGATAATCTGATAATTGAGCTTGTGCGTGACATTTCCAAAAATTTGAAACTTTCATGAGGTGCAAACATTGAGTAGCGTTGACAGCCACATAATGTAAATATAAAGTTACCTGACGGTCTACATACACTTTGAGAACTTATCTATCTACTAAATGCATGGTGAAACTCTGGTCAAACTGTGTGGATGCAGAGGCTAGTCAGAGTCTTTGCTTTGCACACATTTGAAATTGTTGGAAATCTCAGCCACAGGCTCAATTGATTTTGATACTTGAATGGTAAACCATAATATTTTTAGTGAAAATTCAGAGGGTACCTTTTCCTGTGCTTTCTGAAAAGTCAGTTCCTTTGTCATAGAAGCTAAAGACTTACTAGTTAATTCATCTATTGTTATTAACCTATCAATAGATGACAAGATTTTACACCGTTCTAATGTCAAACAAGAGCTTAGCAAAGTGGCGCATATACGCCCCAAGGGGCTTGTCAGTAACCTTGGCTTGTCAGTAACGTGAGCTTGAATGATAGCTAAAAATTTGCAAACAGACAGACAGGCAACTGGTGCCAAAACATTTAAATATTAAAATATATTTAGTCCTAAGCACAAAAAGACAACCTACAGAGTCATTATGGCAAGTTTCCTTTCATTCCCATCCATAATGTAGGAGAAAATGAGAGAAAAAGAAATTTTGTTTTTCATCAACACAAGGGCAGATAATCCAAGATAACTCTAGAATAACTGGAGCATTTTGAATTGAAAGTCTTTTGCAAAACTAGACATCATAGAGAGTAATTGTGTCTAGTTTCAGCTCATTTCAATTGATAGTTAAGGAGGAGTTGCACACAAAATACAGTGATTTTCGTTTACTTCAAGGGCAGATAATTCAAGATTTCTCTGGATTGACTTAAGCAATTTGAATTTCAAAGGTCTTATGCACAACATAGACATCATAGAGAGTAAATGTGTCTAGTTTCAGCTCATGATTCCCATAGATAGTTTAGGAGGAGTTGCACACACAAAAAATAGTGATTTTCGTTAAAGTCAAGGGCAGATAATTCAAGATTTCTCAGGAATGACAGGAGCAAATTGAATTTCAAAGGTCTTGTGCACAACTAGACATTATAGAGAGTAATTGTGTGTAGTTTCAGCTTATTCTCATTGATAGTCTAGGAGGAGTTGCGCACACAAAAAACAGTGATTTTGGTTATATTAAAGGGCAGATAGTTAAAGATTTCTCAGGAATGACTTGAGCGATTTGAATTTCAAAGGTCTTGTGCACAACTAGACATCATAGGGAGTAATTGTGTGTAGTTTCAGCTTATTCCCATTGATAGTTTGGGAGGAGTTGCGCACACAAAAATTGTTAAGGGACGGACAGACGGACAGACAGACTGACAGACAGACGGACGACTGAGGCCATAACATAATACGACCCTTGGGGCGTATAAAAAGGTGCAGATGACAATTTTTGCACAATGAAATTCTGTTTTTTTTTCGGTTTTTTTTCAATAAAGAAGGAAATGTTATGAAGAATGAAGGAAATACTTATTACAAGAATAAATTCTTAATTTTTTCGCAATGATTGAAAAGACTTTATTTTCTTTATGTGATGTCAAACAGTGGTATAGTGTTGGAATGTGCTAAACCTATTCCAGTTACATCTATTAATATCAGCTGATAAATTTGTTCCATACCTAGTACTACATGATTTAAATTTTAAATATGTGACCCGTCACATGAAAAGGGACCATCTGGATCATGCTTAAAAAGAGGACCCTAGGCAGACTGCACTGACTGTCCAATTGCAACCTCTAGTTTGTCTCTACTAGAACCCATCTCTTTTTCAAATGTTTATTTTACAGAGGTCCCATATGGTTCCTTTTTGCATGATGGGTCACATATATGATTTTTTTGTGATTTTACTGAAGCTAGCTACGGTATGATAGATCAACCAAAATTGCCTGACTAAACTAGAGCAGCTTGAGCAGCTGATTTGCATCATCAGCCTAAATCTACTGATATGATTTCAAGAGAATTGAAGTGAATGAATGAGTGAATGCTTATTTCTAGTAAAAAAGTGTTTATAAATGTCATATGCTGAAATATTTCTGCATAAAAAAAAAACATGAGATCAATGTGTAAAATCAAAAATGAACTGTACCTGTTACACACATATTTTTCAATCACAATAATTTTGTGCACTCTGATTATGGGTCACCCAAAGATCATTCTAGTGAAATTTAGTTGATTTACATCTATCAGAATCTGTGACAACGATTTTCAAAGATTACATTAAGTTATACATATGAAAGACCTCTACCCAAAAAGACATACATTGTACATGTATTTTTCATCTAATCACAATATTTTGTAGACTCAAAAAGGATCATTCAATGATCATTCCAGAGAAATTTTGTTGATATCAGTCAGTTTAATTCTGAAAAAAGTTTCCACTTTAAAATGTCCCTCAAGGATCATTCCAGTGAAATTTAAGTTGGTATCCATCAGTTAGAGGCTGAGAAAAGACACATATTACCATATATGGAAATTAGCCATGCCCATTTAAGCCTTGTTTTTCATTGGATCAGAAATCTTTGAACTACTTAGAGAGGGGGTCACCCAAGGATCATTACTATGAATTTGGAATTCATTCAATAGTTCCTGATGGGGAAATTTTTTAAGAATAGGTTTATGAATGTACAGTCGGACAGATGCACAATGGACACAGCCCATAACAGTAGCTAGTGGAACTAAAAATCATTCATTTCATCCAGAAAAAAAGGTTCACCAGTCATTTTATCAAATTTATAGGCTACACAAACATCATCAATACAGCTTATCCATTCCAACTATAGTTTTGACACAAACTTTAGTCAATCTTTAAAGATTTATTTTTTTGTTTTATGTTTGTCAATTAATTATAATAATATGCTAGTGACAGTGTCTTCAAATAACAATGTTATCTGGCCAAACTTTGGAAAATTCATCATGACAAGGCTTTGCAGAGTCTTGAAAAATGCTCACAGCCAGACCAGATAACAATATTCGCAGACAAAAAATGTTGCATAGCCGGCATCTGACTTAGCTAGTTATTGGCTAATTGTTAATACTCAACATACATACCTAGAGCTGGAATTGGCTGGTATATTAAATGTAAACGGCACTAGTGACCCTCTATGATTCCGTAACTGAAATACCACATAAAATGAGTCAATTTTAGACATCATAGGATGTAGAACTGTCAGAAAATAAAATTGAATACATTTGTCTTTTTGAGACATTGATTTTTGTCGTTATTTTTTTGCTTGCTTTGAGCTATTGCTCCAGTTCCTAAATTGTTGCCCAAAGCCATGACTCTTGATGTCAGGATCTACTAAACATTACACTTTACAGAAATTGTTCTGTAAGATTGAGATATCAAAAACAAAAGAAATAATCTGCTACCATCAGAGCACAGACCATAGGCGTAACTAGGAGTATAAAATCTAATCACACTCAGAAGGCAACCACCAAAGAATAAATAGGATAAAGGCAATATGTATACAGACTGTGACAAATGGAAATCAAAGCCCTGAAGGGCCTGAAAGTCGCTTCGACAGATGTATTAGTTAAACAAGACTTGCTTTTTATGACTTTATCAGAGAAGGTTTTAAAAAGTATTGAAGGAAATGAAATTAATATTGAATTGTATATAACAAGAGATGTTTGTCTCTTAAAAATTAGATCTATTGAACCTCTCCACAATAAATTCTATGCACCTTTGAATTTTCAAAATTGTGACCTGTCACGCTAAATGGAACCTTATCCGAACTCCAAAAATCCAAATTTTGATAAACTTGTCAGACCCAGCGCAGGTTAACCAGATCCCGTATGCGAAAAGTGAATACAGAGTAAGATAGGGTAAATACCCCAGATTTAGAAAATTACATAAAAGTGAAAAGCGTCGGCCCTAGTCTGGCTGCCCGGACAGTACAGACTGACTAGAGTCAATTTTTTTCACACATGCCATAAGGTCCCTTTGAGTGTGATGGGTCACAACTATACATGTACTTTATCAATATTTGAGCTATGTGCAAGACAAGATTTGTACATGGACGGACAGACAGGCTGATGCCAGTATAACCCCTAAAACGATCAGGGTTCTCCTAAGAATAATTGGAAGCTGTAGTGGCAGCATCGTTGGAAGCTTACAATACAGTGTTTATGCAAGTAATTGTGATCATGTGAATAAAAACATTTAGGAAAAGAATAAATTGCTCATGCTGAGCAATTTCTTCTTTTCCAATAATGTTTTTATGCATATTTATTGTACAAAATGCCTTAATTCATCAGTTTTGCCTTATTTCATTTGTTTTTGACATAAGATAACTAAAATTTCTCTATTTGATGACCATTTTGAAGAAATTAAGCGGTAGGGTAGTTTTAAAGCTGTAGGGGCATAACACTGTTTTAGATGAAGCTGTAGTGGGGCTGATACAGCTTATTGGGCTGGGGAGAACACTGACGATCGTTTTGCGGGGGTATGGTTTATTGGGGTTTTACGCCGTTTTCAACTGCTATGGTCATACCGCAGCGACTGGAGCACCAAACCATGGATTCTAGTTTTTTTCATACCAGTACTTTCACAATACCCTAACCGAGCCTCCTGCTATTCCTCTACATAGGTTCACGATATGGGTGAAATTCTTTTAGTGGAGCTACAAAAAGTTTTGCTGGGGTATAATAAGACATACTTGTCAAAACTTCTAACCCGCTTATTATTTTCTGTCACAAATGACATTTTGAGACGGGATGAATACAATCATCGGTTTTCATTGAACAGAATAAAAATTTTCGAAGTGAAAAAGATGAAAATGTTACCACTATTCTGGTTCAAGTATTTAAAAAAAAAATACACAAGTTTCACCATATCTCCTTATTTTGACTTTCAATCTTCACGAAATACCAATATATTTTACCAGATAGTGGGTCTGGTAAATTTGAAAATTTTACCAGACCAAACTTAATTCCACCTGACGAAACAACAAAACACATTGTCTTTGTGGCTAGATTTTATCAGTCAGTCGGTCCTGTATTCATGCCCAATATATCGGACCGGCATGATTTTTACCAGACATGTCAGTGGGACCTGCAGTATTTCGTGAAGTCTGGACTTTGATGGATTTTAACATAGATGGGTGGAATATTTTGTGGAAAATTTGTTCATATCTGGGAAATATTCCATAGAATCAAATTCTTCTTTCGAGAATAATGCTTCTTTATCGATTGACTAGAAATGTTGATAGATAAATTTTTAAGAATATCTAATTTTATTTGGTCCTAAATCAGAGTTTCTGTCAAAACGAAGCGAATAACAACCGATGAGAAAATGGCGACTGGATCTATATGAGAGCTTGTCTGAATTACTGCGCATGCGCGAACTATTTTTTCAATGCTTTCCAGGGCTCTCACTAGGGTTTTGAAAGTAGGATTTCAGGAATCCAACTTCAGAAAAAGTTGGATCCAACACAAAAAAGTTAGATTCCATCATTATGAGGGTTGATTTTGTACCATGCAAAACTATGATATTGAAACAACAATTTATTAACCTTTTACTACACAATCCAATGTTTTAGTCACCAGAATGGTTATCTTAAGGAAAACATTGATTGAAAAGAAAGAATTGCTTGTAAAAAACATTTTCTTCTTTTATCCCAATGCTTTTTACATTTTTTTTTATTCATTTTTGGAGATGGACAAAACTTTTCCCGGTTAAGTTTAAAACCATATAAAACCAATACAGAAGCAAGTCTTTGAAACAATCATATCTTCTTTTTGCCAGAAGTTAAAAAGAGGTCAAAAAATGTTATTGTATTTACTTAGACTTTAAAAAATCTCAACATATAAGTCAATGTGATGTTTCTCTTTGCAGATGTTGCCAATTGAGAGAAAAAATTCAGAACTCATTTTCATTACAAAAGATTGTATGTTTGAACTGCATTGGTTATCTCTCTCTCTTTTTCTTTCTTTTCTTTTTTTTAGATTGAAATAATTAAACTTTCCGAACCACTTGTCTCTTGATTTATGTTCATTTTTTTTTTTTTTTTTTTTTCATTTCAACACGTGTCTGATCAGTAGGCTGATCCGGAGCTTTCCATTTTCGAAATGCAGTATCCGACGGAATTAAACACATGCACGGCGTTTCAGAGATTCACCGGTAGTGGTAATTCGTTTCGTGTTTTTATAATTGTTTTAAGTCAAAATACCGATTTTAAAAAAGGGTAAAAGAGATTCGGGACAGTTCGAAGGACACGGACTAATCATTTACTTGTTACGAACAAATCGGGTCAATTATGTTGTCTTACGATTGTCTTCGTCTAAGTGTATATACCGTACACGCAATCCATCATACGTTTTTTATATTGGAATTAATTCAAACTTAGTTAACCTGAAAATTGGGCCCACAGGGTATGTAATCTGCGGCCTATTGTGGCTGCGGTTACTGCATTCTTTGCAGGCCTCAATCTAACACAGATCAGGAAACGGTCTTTTAAATGATATTTATAGTATAACCTCTACTTTGACTTATTAGGACATTCCCCGCATCTCTCCAATATCAACCAAACTTTACACTATCTTTGATTTAACTAACCATCATACATCCCGAACTTAACCTACTCACTATATCTATCCTCTTCAGTCTGAAATATTTCTTGTTTAATATCCCCATGTATAATGTATGTATTACTGGGTGAAATAAAGAATATGTTATGTTATGTTATGTCTAAATTGGGGCCCTGCTCGAATTCAATTACCGGTATATAATTAGTGAATCAACTGCTTCGATCAATATATTAATAGTTCACGTGTTTCGTTTATGCCTAACAATCGCCAAAACACATTGTCGGGCAGAGTCTAGATTCAATTCATTGATAGTCAGGCTCCGCCTACAAGGTCTACGAATAACCGATTACGATTGGCTGTTGGCATCAATTAACGCCACGCCTACCGCGCCCATCTATCGGACTTCAGATATGGCTATTATCGATTTTTCACGCGACAGTTAGCCTAACTTACGTAATCAATCAAATACATACATTGTATTATACACCGAGAGGTTATAAGTCGGGACGCGTGCCTTAGAAAAATTTGTCGTCCGGTGGAATCCTTTGATAGGATTTTTTGTCGTCCGCTGAGAAAAGTTGTCGTCTCAGTCGACACTACTGTCGTTTCCGAGAGCCCTGCTTTCAACGAAAACCCATTAAATGTATATAAAAACAAATAGTGGTTACGAGTTTTTCGTTCAAAACCGATGTTATTCTTTTTCTGAAACGCGGCTGTATTACTGCGCGTAGTGCACTATTTTTTCAATGGTTTACGAAAAAAACTCGTAACTGCATATTAAACAGGTGTGGTTACGGTGTTTTTGTTTGTTAGTTTTTGTTTTTTGAAATTCTTTCTCTGCCTCATATGGCGTTTAAGAAATATGATGTATATTTCTTCTACAACTTTCATACGATCGCAAAATGTGGCATTATTTTGTTATGTTTATTACCATAAAGTGCGGACAAGAAATCAGAGATCTACTTTGTCTCAAAACAGAAATACAGAAGACGTTAAGAGGTCTGTCTTTGACCTTTGACCTGTCCAGAAAACTTCGTACGGCCACAATAAGTCGCAGCGCGAGCGCAAGCGACTTAAAAAATGCCCTTTTTTATGATTTGAGTGTTGGTGAATAGTCATAACATTGTAACTACAACTAGAATTAGCTGTAGTTACAATTTCTGATCACTCACCAATGGTGTTTTTTGAAAGAGGCTTTAATTGTATAACACACTTGGGTAGTGAGTGTTATGGTTGTGACGCCCTTGCAGACCAACCATGGTCCAACCTGATATATATCTTTCTTATAAGTTTGTGACAATTACCTCTGTAAGATGTACAATGACTATGTTTTCCTAAACAGAGGTAAGAATTTTGATTCCGAAATGAATGTACAAATTTTAAATCGATTGGCATTTTAAATTTTGTTCAAGCGCATCATTTTGCATGTGGTTGCTTATTTCAACATTCATGATGACGCCATCTTTTTGGCTCTGCTTAAATGATAAGGATAAATGAACAATAGCAGGATACAAGTTTTTGAGGATTTCACTGAGGAGGTGATGACCTTATCATAATGATAATCTTCCTTTATTCTTAGATAAACCACACAAAATCATCAAAGAAATAAAAATGCACCTTGAAAACAACATCATCCAGGTTTTTGAGATTACACTTGCACAGCATGTCTTCTTTAATTTGTTCCCCTGTTTGATTATCAGAGATTTCACAGCTATATACATCGTCATCTTTTTCATTTTCTGAGGAGGAATCTGTAAGAAAACAAATTAAATAAGCCCAAGCATGACATTATTTCAAAAAAAAATTCACATGTACAGACAAGACTATTCCAGCCATCATTTCCATCAAGCAACCATTTTTGTAATGTCGATGGCTAAGTGCTCAGGGCTCAGTGCCAAACAGTTTTAACTTCCTATAAACATCAGTTACAAATGTTTCATGCTGAGCCATCAATGTGACCATTTTTTAACCATTGTCATGCTGAACTTTGGCTAAAAGTTTTCATCAAAATAAAAGGGTTAAGATCCCTTCATAGTAAGCAAAATTTCTAGAAAAGCTGGCATTCTTAAAAAAAAAGAGTTTTTTTTGTGGTTTTTTTTAATCCTACGTTGTTGGAACACATTAAATTTGTCTCAATGAGATGATTCTTACGTGTTTTTTTTTTTTTTGAATATCATGGGATTCACTTATAAATATGACAATCTATAAATGCTATTATTAGCAAAAGGACATGTCTAAATTAGCATTAAATTTAGTACTAACTATTCCTATAAGTGACTGCTTTTTTGTTGTTCCCTAAATACATGTAGTCCCTTTACATAAATTCCACTGTACATGGATTGATGGATAAAGATTGTTCTAACATCCACCAACTGTACAAATGAACAAAGATTATGGGCTAGAGGCTTTCTATTGAGAGCTTACAGAAGACTTTGATCAGACTATCTTTTTTGGGAGCTGAAACTAACTTTGCAGAAGACAATAATTTCTTCTGTTCCACAAAGTTCTACTATTATGAAATTCTGACTCCTAACTATGATATTCAACTCTTTTCATAAGTTTGGACTTCGTTACTTAAAGATATTAGTGTTGATGCCTGTGGACCTCTTAATTTAGGATTCATGAAAATATGAGCACTGTGGACTTTTAAAGGTGTTTTATGAATGTTCAAATTACAGTCATTGAAACAGTTCAGGTCCACTTTCAGGTTGAAAGCTCTGCTTGATCTAATTGTCTTGTATTTCACAATAATATTGGAATGATTTGAAAGCCAAATTATTTTTCTTCAAAATAAGCCATAGATTAACTTACTACAATAAGATTTATATAAAAGTAGAACTGTCTCAGAGCGGACTAATACCCCCCACTAGGGCATTGTCCTACCGGGGCTATGTCCAAGTATAAGTGCTTTCAGTACATGATCTTTTTGCAACATGATAACAACAAGATGATGTTACTTACCAAATTTGGTAACTCCCCTCATGGTAACTGAGTTTTACAATTTTAAATTTTGACTACTCCCCCCCCCCCCCCCCAACCTCCTTAAAAAGTTCAAAGTGGCGTAACTCTGAAACTGATGACTGGATCAGGATGAAAATTGCATGTGCACAACTTCATATGATGGTTAACAACCTGATATAATTTCAGCAAAATTGGTCCAAAACTGTGGGAGGAGAAGAATACACAAAATTTGGACTACTCCCCCTTCCTTAAAAAGTTCAAAGTGGCGTAACTCTGAAACTGATGACTGGATCAGGATGAAAATTGCATGTGCACAACTTCATATGATGGTTAACAACCTGATATAATTTCAGCAAAATTGGTCCAAAACTGTGGGAGGAGAAGAATACACAAAATTTGGACTACTCCCCCTTCCTTAAAAAGTTCAAAGTGGCGTAACTCTGAAACTGATGACTGGATCAGGATGAAAATTGCATGTGCACAACTTCATATGATGGTTAACAACCTGATATAATTTCAGCAAAATTGGTCCAAAACTGTGGGAGGAGAAGAATACACAAAATTTGGACTACTCCCCCTTCCTTAAAAAGTTCAAAGTGGCGTAACTCTGAAACTAATGACTGGATCAGGATGAAAATTGCAGTTGCACAACTTCATATGATGGGGAACAACCTGATAAAATTTCATCAAAATTGGTCCAAAACTGTAGGAGGAGAGGAGGACACAAAATCATTTCTACAGATGGACGGACAGACGGACAACCTGATTCCAGTATACCCCCTCATAACTTTGTTGTGGGGGGTATAAATATAGCTTAATTCAAGAGACAAAACTGGACCAATTCCAATCCAATTGAACCAGTTTAGAACATGGGGTGTTACCTATGGATTATAACTACCAGGGAGAGTTTCAAAAACTGTTTATCTGAGAAATGCTGTTCATTGATGATCAAACCAGATGTTGTTAAGTCATAAGGCCTGCTTACCTACATATTTTCTCGCTTGCTAGCAATAGATATTAAAATTGTTAACATTTATTGTTTCTCAGTTAAATGAATATTTTTGCATATCTTTAATATGTTACGTGCCAATGTAACACGAACAAAGAAGCCAGCAACAAACTTTACAATTAACAATATTTATTGACAATAATACCAGAATTATTGACAATATGAAATTAATACAAAAACAATTTACAATACCTTGAATGTTTAATCCTAAAGTTTTAATTTTAGATCCAATTTATTTAAGTTCCTGGTCCACAAATAATAAGTCCAATAATATCTGAATTTAAAATTAAACACGCTTTCAAACACACTTTTAAGATATCAAGAAATCCCCTTTTAGTTTAACACAGTACTACTAAATGAAACCATAAGTCTAAATCAAGTGAACCAAGAATGCTGTAGGAATCCCTTTATATAATACTATAGAACAATCTGGAATAGTATAGAACATAAGAATACTCTAGAGTCTGAATCACCTTCCAAAAGGCCTTTCTAGAAAGATCTAAAATCTTCTACATCTATTACCTTAAAGTGTCAAGAGATATTGGAAAATCCCCAGACTAATTCTAAAAATAGACATGGTAAATACCATTAGGTTTATTTATAGATTATACATAACACTTTCCCCCTTGAAAAAAAAAAGGTTTATGAAATAAATCTTTCTTTTTGAATTATCATTAGCATTTACAATGATAATATACATCACATAATTGTTAATATCATGATTCGTTGCAATATTTCAGCACATCTAGCATGAAAATACAAACAATTTTCATCAAAAGAATTGAAAAAGAGTTATATAAGCAAACATACATACATATATACAAAAAATATAGTAAAATGTAACTGTTAAATTCAATGTTTTATTAAAGATATGACAATTCAAAATTTTAGACTCTTGACAGAGCATCTGGTATAATGTTGTCTTTTCCTTTAATGTGTCTTACATCAAGATCAAATTCTTGAAGTGACAAACTCCACCTCAATAATCTTTGGTTCTTACTCTTAAGTTTGTGAAGAAAACTTAAGGGATTGTGGTCACTGAATACAACTATAGGAGAAGTTGCAGATGTTAAATAAACTTCAAAATGTTGGATTGCCAAAATCAGAGCAAGACATTCCTTTTCAATGGTGGAGTAGTTTTTCTGATGTTTGTTTAATTTTTTAGAATAATAACAAACTGGATGATCTATACCATCATCGTCTTCTTGCAAAAGAACAGCACCAATACCAACATCACTTGCATCAACAGCTAATTTGAAACATTTATAAAAATCAGTACAATCTAGAGGTCCCGGGTTCGATCCCCGACGGCGGCACTCATTCTTTCCGACTATTTGTCTCTCACCAATGGGTTGATAATCGTAGATCTATGTGAGATAGTAGCTGGAGGCTAGGAAAGAATGTAATGGTTGTACTGGTGAGAGAAATACCAGGAATCCATTGTTAGGTGCTCCAGCCGCCGCGATATAACTGAAATAATGTTGAAAGCGGCGTTAAACTCCATTTAATCAATCAATCAATAAAAATCAGGTGCTAAAAGAACTGATGTGCTCTTTAGTATGGCTATTAAGCGATCAAAGGCAACTTGACTGTTATCATTCCATTTGAACTTAACATTTTTCTTTAATAAATTTGTTAAAGGTTCAGCTATTATAGAAAAATTCTTACAAAACTTTCTATAGTAGCCAGCCATACCAAGAAATCGCATCAGTTGCTTTTTAGTAGCAGGCACAGGAAACTCAGAGATAGCATTGACCTTAGATTCTAAAGGTTTAACTTGACCCTGTCCCACAAGATGTCCTAAGAAAGTAACAGTAGCATGACAAAATTCTGTTTTTCCAAGATTAACAGTCAATTTTGCATCACTGAGACGGTCGAAGAATTGTTTGATTCTTTGAAGGTGGTCAGTCCATGTATCTGTATAGATGATGACATCATCAATGTATGCGTCACAGCCATCTAAGCCAGCTATAACCATATTTACAAGCCGCTGAAACGTCGCAGGAGAATTTTTCATCCCAAACGGCATAACTTTGTACTGGTACAGACCAGTTGGAGTTGCAAATGCTGATACTTCTTTAGCCCTATCAGTGAGCGGAACTTGCCAGAATCCTTTGAGAAGGTCAAATTTGGTGACATATTTAGAATTACCGACTTTGTCAATACAGTCATCAATTCTTGGTATTGGAAAAGAGTCAGTTTTTGTCACTGAGTTCATTTTTCGATAGTCAGTACACATTCTGTATGTTCCATTTGGCTTTGGAACTAATATACATGGTGAACTGTAATTACTTTGGCTGGGTTCAATAAAATCATTCTCCAATAAGTAATTCACTTTATCTTGAAGGGCTTTTTGTTTCACTGGATTCATTCTATAAGGATGTTGTTTTATTGGTTGAGAATCTTCCACAATAACATCATGATATATTTTATCAGTTCTTGTGGGGATGTCAGGAAACAAGTGTTTATATTCATTAATCAACTGTTTCAGCTCTTCTCGTTGAGATGGCTCTAAATGTGAAAGTTTGTCGTCAAGATACTTTAGTATTTCAGAGTTCTCAAGTTTAGGTGGACCAGGAACAGATTTTTCACTAAAGTCTGAACTAACTTCTGATTCAATTACATTTGATTCTTGTGGGACAGTGTTTACAACTGTAACCGGTTTTGAAATAGAGCAATCTCTGTCAAAATACTTTTTTAACATATTCACATGACACATTTGTTTATTTTTATGCCTTCCAGGAGTATTGATAATATAATTCAAATCACTTGTTTTCTTATCAATAGTATACGGGCCATAATATCTTGCCTGTAAGGGTCGGCCAGGTATTGGCAAAAGAGCAAGGACTTTATCACCTGGTTCAAATTTCCTATCAACACTATGCTTGTCATATCTTGCCTTCATTTTGCTCTGAGATGATTTAAGATTTGACCTAGCAACCTCACATGCCCTAGACAGTTTATTTCTGAAGTCAGAAACATACTGTAATAAGTTCAAGGGTGTTTCATCATCAGCAAGAAATTTCTCTTTTAAGAGTGTTAATGGCCCACGAACAGAATGACCAAAAACTAACTCATAGGGGCTAAAGCCAAGAGATTCTTGAACAGATTCTCTGACTGCAAATAATAGCAAATGAATACCTTCATCCCAATTTTTCTCAGTATCGAAACAATATGACCTTATCATATTCTTTAGGGTCTGATGAAATCTTTCTAAAGCACCTTGACTTTCAGGATGATAAGCAGATGACCGATATTGCTTGATACCTAATTCATGCATAACCTGTTGGAATATGCCTGACATGAAGTTTGATCCTTGATCAGACTGAACTGATTTTGGAAGGCCAACAAAAGTAAAGACCTTGACAAGAGCCTTAACGATTGACTTTGCCTTAATGTTTCTTAAAGGAATTGCTTCTGGAAAGCGAGTAGAAGCACACATAATTGTCAACAAATATTCAGAACCTGACTTGGTTTTTGGTAAAGGACCAACGCAGTCTATTATTATTCAACTGAAAGGTTCATCAAAAGCTGGAATGGGTTGTAACCTTGCTTTTGGAATAACTTGGTTAGGTTTCCCTACCATTTGACAAGTGTGGCAACTTTTACAATATTTGGAAACGTCCGATTTAAGTCCAGGCCAAAAGAAATGAGTCATAATCTTGTGATGAGTCTTGTTTACACCTAAATGACCAGACATTGGACTTTCATGTGCTATACTAAGTATTTCATGGCGATATGACTTTGGAACAACAATTTGGTGATGAACTGCCCAATCATCATCAGCTGAGACATCAAATGGTCGCCATTTTCTCATCAGAATACCATTCTTTTTATAGTAACAAACAGGATTCTGAGACATTTCTTTTTCGGGTAATGCCCTATCAATTAACTTTGAAATCTCAGGATCATTTTGCTGTTCCTGGATTAACTGTGACTTTGAATGCATTTCATGACCTTGGTCATTTGACCTTGGAGATGACTGACAAAATTTTGACGAGTCTGTCTGAGTATCAGGCAGACTAAGATTAAAAGACTTTTTAATCTCCTCATTGAAATATTGACCAACAAAAGTATCAGTTAAGTCAATATCATTTGAATTTTTCAAGGAAGCTTTTTTAGCCATACCCCGAGTTACTGCACATGAAGGGTACAAATCAGGTATTTCCTGCAAAATAGGATCATCTGTTTGACCTACATTAGGTGTGTCAGTTACAAGAGGATTAACAACAACCTTATCTCCAGCTAAGTCATTGCCTAGCAATAAATGTACACCTTTAAATGGTAAAGAATGTTTAACACCAACAACCACAGAACCAGTAACCAAATCTGAGGACAAATTAGCCTTATGAAGAGGAACATTAATAACACCACACTCTACACCCTGAATAAGGACACTAGTACCAGACGAAGTCTTCTCAGAAAAAGGCAGAACATCTGCTAAAATAAGAGATTGAGAAGCTCCTGTGTCTCTTAAAATTTTAATAGGGGTAGGTGGACACATATCACCTGAAAGTGATACAAAACCATCCAACATGAACGGTTCAAAAATCTCCATACAGGAATCAGAATTTGGTTCTGCCTTAACAATTGAATTTAACTCAAAAGAAGGCTGTGATTTAGGCTGAAGGCTGGTGAGCCCTGTAGGTTTGGCTGCACTCAGTTCCTTCTTCCTTTTTAATCTAAAACATTCCGAAATAAGGTGACCTGGTTTTTTACAAAAAGTACAATGTACTCGAGATAAGGGATTTTGAACATTGGTTTCACCAGTAGACTTTGGTTTAAGTGAATTCGATTGAATAGATTTATTTTGGGGATGTGAGGAAGCAGGTTTTGTTTTATTAACAAAAGATTTTTTGTGTGTAAGGTAGTAATTATCAGCTAAACGAGCTGCTTCATGTATAGTTTCAACATTTTTTTCATCTAAATGTAACTTAATGTCAGACTGAATGCAATTTTTGAATTGTTCAATTAATATAAGTTGTCTAAGATTATCATAATTTTGGTCTATTTTCTTAGAATAGCACCACCTGTCAAATAATTTTTCTTCGTTTCTTGCGAATTCAACGTGAGTCTGGCCAGATTCTTTTCTACAACTTCTAAATTTTTGTCTGTATGCTTCTGGTACCAGCTCATAACCTTTGAGAATGAGTTCTTTTACAGTATCATAATCATTGCTTTGTTCTGTTCTAAGTTGCGAATAAATATTGCGAGCTTTTCCTACTAAGACACTTTGAAGAAGTAAGGTCCAGTGCTCTTTTGGCCATTTCAAGTTATTTGCAACTTTTTCAAAATGTTCGAAATATGTATCAACTTCATTTTCTTGAAATGGTGGGACAAGCCTTAAATGTTTTGTTACATCAAAATGGTCATTATACATATATCTAGGCTGATTTGCTCTATCTTGAATTTCTAATTCTTTTAATCGTAATTGAAATGCTCTTTCTTCTCTTTACCTCTCTCTTTCTATTTCTCTCTCTTCTCTTTCTCGCTCTTCCTTTTCTCTTTCTCTTTCTCTTTCCCTTTCTTCCTTTTCCCTTTGAAATTGCCTTTCTCTTTCTTTTTTTTTCAATTTCTAATTGTGCTCTTTCTCTTTCAATTTCCAATTCCTTCTCCCTTTGTTGAAGTTTTAACAGTTTTTAACAATTGACTAGATTTTTAGATATTTTGGGTTCTACTGATGTTGAAAATGATTTTCAAAGTTTCAACTATATAACATATAGAGAAATGACCTTCGCCCATAAAGGACATATTTTTCATCCAATCAAAATTATTTTTGGCTGCATGATAATGGGTCACCCAAAGATCATACCAAAAATGTTTGTTTGAAATCCATCATTTACCGTACATTCTGAGAAAATGTTTTTCAAAATTTCCAAATATAAACAATTGAGAAATGACCTCTGCCCATAAAATATATATTTTTCATCAGATCACAATAATTTTTGGTAGACAGATAAAGTGTCACTCATGGAATATTTCAGTGAAATTTGGTTGATATCCATCAATTGAATTCTGAGAAAATGATTTTCAAAGTTTCCACTAAATAACATATAGAGAAATGACCTCTGCCCATAAAATACATATTTTTCATCACATTTATTTTTGGTAGACTGATAAAGGGTCACTCAAGGATCATTTACATAAAATTTTGTTGATATCCATTACTTAGGTTCTGAGAAAATGATTTTAAAAGTTTCCATTGTATAACATATAGAGATATGACCTCTGCCCATAAAATGCATATTTTCCATCTGATCACAATAATTTTCTTTTGACTGATAAAGGGTCACCAAAGGATCATTCATGTAAAATTTGATTGGTATCCATCAATTAGAATCTGAGAAAACTCAATTTTTACCATATTTGGAAATAAGCCACGCCCATAAAATCCATGTTTTTCATTGGATCAAAATTTCTTGAACAACTTTGAAAGAGAGTAACCCAAGGATCATTCCTGTGAAGTTTGGTTGAAATTCATCCAGTAGTTTCTGAGGAGAAGATTTTTAAAGAAAAAGTTTACGACCGGACGCACGGACGCACTGACACATGGACGGATACATGACGGACACAACGCCATGACAATAGCCCCAGTGGCTTTCAGCCAGTGGAGCTAAAATTAAACTAGAAAAAATGGTCAGTCCATTCTTTTCAAAAATATGTACACCTTTAAATGGTAAAGAATGTTTAACACCAACAACCACAGAACCAGTAACCAAATCTGAGGACAAATTAGCCTTATGAAGAGGAACATTAATAACACCACACTCTACACCCTGAATAAGGACACTAGTACCAGACGAAGTCTTCTCAGAAAAAGGCAGAACATCTGCTAAAATAAGAGATTGAGAAGCTCCTGTGTCTCTTAAAATTTTAATAGGGGTAGGTGGACACATATCACCTGAAAGTGATACAAAACCATCCAACATGAACGGTTCAAAAATCTCCATACAGGAATCAGAATTTGGTTCTGCCTTAACAATTGAATTTAACTCAAAAGAAGGCTGTGATTTAGGCTGAAGGCTGGTGAGCCCTGTAGGTTTGGCTGCACTCAGTTCCTTCTTCCTTTTTAATCTAAAACATTCCGAAATAAGGTGACCTGGTTTTTTACAAAAAGTACAATGTACTCGAGATAAGGGATTTTGAACATTGGTTTCACCAGTAGACTTTGGTTTAAGTGAATTCGATTGAATAGATTTATTTTGGGGATGTGAGGAAGCAGGTTTTGTTTTATTAACAAAAGATTTTTTGTGTGTAAGGTAGTAATTATCAGCTAAACGAGCTGCTTCATGTATAGTTTCAACATTTTTTTCATCTAAATGTAACTTAATGTCAGACTGAATGCAATTTTTGAATTGTTCAATTAATATAAGTTGTCTAAGATTATCATAATTTTGGTCTATTTTCTTAGAATAGCACCACCTGTCAAATAATTTTTCTTCGTTTCTTGCGAATTCAACGTGAGTCTGGCCAGATTCTTTTCTACAACTTCTAAATTTTTGTCTGTATGCTTCTGGTACCAGCTCATAACCTTTGAGAATGAGTTCTTTTACAGTATCATAATCATTGCTTTGTTCTGTTCTAAGTTGCGAATAAATATTGCGAGCTTTTCCTACTAAGACACTTTGAAGAAGTAAGGTCCAGTGCTCTTTTGGCCATTTCAAGTTATTTGCAACTTTTTCAAAATGTTCGAAATATGTATCAACTTCATTTTCTTGAAATGGTGGGACAAGCCTTAAATGTTTTGTTACATCAAAATGGTCATTATACATATATCTAGGCTGATTTGCTCTATCTTGAATTTCTAATTCTTTTAATCGTAATTGAAATGCTCTTTCTTCTCTTTCCCTCTCTCTTTCTATTTCTCTCTCTTCTCTTTCTCGCTCTTCCTTTTCTCTTTCTCTTTCTCTTTCCCTTTCTTCCTTTTCCCTTTGAAATTGCCTTTCTCTTTCTTTTTTTTCAATTTCTAATTGTGCTCTTTCTCTTTCAATTTCCAATTCCTTCTCCCTTTGTTGAAGTTTTAACAGTTCAAGCTCTCTTGAGCTCGCAACTGATGGAACATCAACAATGAGAGATAGAGCCTTTTCATCAAAAATGTCCTCATCAACAAAATATTGAATCAAAATATTCTTAATTTCATGCTTTCGCAATGAGGACTTGACTTCTTTTAATTCATAATGCTTGGCAAGATTGAGCAAATCAGACTTTTTACCCAAATTCAATAGCTCCACGGAAGGTTCGTGCGTAAATTTTTCTAAGTCAAAAGACATGGTAGGTTGTTGCTGTATTCAAATAAGAATGTAAGATTTTGATAAATAATAGTGAAAGTACACTCTAAATTTATTAAAATTGAAATATGAATTAATTTCTTAAATAATTTTGAAAAGCAGATTTAAATACAGAATTTGTTTGATTTGTTTTGTTTTGTTTGTTTGCTTGTTTGTCTGATGTTCGTATCCCGGACGAGCCCCCAATATGTTACGTGCCAATGTAACACGAACAAAGAAGCCAGCAACAAACTTTACGATTAACAATATTTATTGACAATAATACCAGAATTATTGACAATATGAAATTAATACAAAAACAATTTACAATACCTTGAATGTTTAATCCTAAAGTTTTAATTTTAGATCCAATTTATTTAAGTTCCTGGTCCACAAATAATAAGTCCAATAATATCTGAATTTAAAATTAAACACGCTTTCAAACACACTTTTAAGATAACAAGAAATCCCCTTTTAGTTTAACACAGTACTACTAAATGAAACCATAAGTCTAAATCAAGTGAACCAAGAATGCTGTAGGAATCCCTTTATATAATACTATAGAACAATCTGGAATAGTATAGAACATAAGAATACTCTAGAGTCTGAATCACCTTCCAAAAGGCCTTTCTAGAAAGATCTAAAATCTTCTACATCTATTACCTTAAAGTGTCAAGAGATATTGGAAAATCCCCAGACTAATTCTAAAAATAGACATGGTAAATACCATTAGGTTTATTTATAGATTATACATAACAGCACACATTGAAAAATTATTGGCTTTCATTACATGTCATTCAAAGATTTCGTGCTCGAAATAAGCCCCGCCCTGCCACGCCCATATTTATGAGCCAATCATTTTTTTGAAAAGGGTCACCCAAGGAACATTCTGGTAAAAGTACATTGAAAATCGGCCCGGTGGTTTATGAAGAGGAGATGTTGTTCAAAGATTTCGAGCTCAAATAAGCCCTGCCCTGACACACCAATATGTATAGGCCAATCAAAATTTCATGAACAATTTTTGAAAAGGGTCACCAAAGGAACATTCTGGTAAAGTTTCATTGAAAATTAGCTCAGTAGTTCTGGAGGAGATGTAATTAAACAATTTTGGGCTCAAAATAAGCCCCATCTTGCCATGACCATATTTAAGGCATATCAAAAATTTGCAAACAATTTTTGAAAAGACATCGCCCAAAGATCATTCTGGTTAAGTTTCATTGAAAATTGGCCAAATGGTTCAGGAGATATTGTTCAAAGATTTCAAAGTGAAACAAGATGTGTTTGTGAAACACGAATGCCCCCGGAACAGCATTTTTTTTTAAAGTTTGACCTTGACAGATGACCTTGACCTTGTCACATGACCTTGACTTTGGTGTACAGCTTTGTATGTCAAATACTTTTAGAGAAAAGGCAAAGTTTTCGGGTTAAGTTTTCGGATAGACGGACGGATGGACGGACAGACAGACATGAGTAAAACAATATGCCCCTGATCTCTCGATACGGGGGCATAAAAATGCCACGCCCTGCCCTGCCGAACCCATATTTATGAGCCAATCAAAATTTTGCAAATAATTTTTAAAGAGGGTCACCAAAGAAACATTCTGTTTAAGTTTCATTGAAATCTGCCTAGTAGTTCAGGAGGAGATGTCATTCAAAGATTTCAAAGTGAAAAATGCCACGCCCTGCCATGCCCATATTTATAGTACTTGGTATAGTAGAAACTGTGAGCTCCTTAAGCTTGTCTTCTATGTCTCTTCTTTTATTCATACAATTGAGATTTCTTTCGGTGCTAATTTAAAAATTTACAGACAATGGTAGTATAATTTGTACAGCTTAAGTCACAAATTAGTAGATCTCTTCTGTATCATACTTCAGTTCTCCCATGTAGATATCATAAGATATTTTAAATTGGAGAACTGATGAGGAACAGACTTTATCATCTGGCAATTTTTTCCATTTTTCTATAACTCTTTCACAGAACAAATTTTGTCTAAATGATGAATTCACACAGGGTTTGACCAGTTTCATGCTGTGACCATGGGTTACAGAATCAGCAAATTCAAAGAGTCCACTGGCAGAATTTAAAAAACTTGTATCATATCCATCCGCTGTCTACTGTACTGACTGTAGCATTGTCAAATGTAATACACATAGCCTGTCTTTGTATGAAAGTATAGATAACTAGAATTTTGGTCATTCTCTTTTGCATAATTTCAATCGAATGTATACAGACGTCACAGTAACGTTGGGCTATTTTATTAAAATCAGTCATATTTCTGTTTTAATTTGAAATAAAATCGCTGTACAGTCTAAAACAGCACATTATCGTACATCATTTTAAAGCTTTTGAAAAGCCCCATCTTATAGACACTAAATTCTGATACCCATGTGAAATAAAAATAATATACCGTAGATTTTACTATAAAACTAGAAAGCCATGAATGGCTTGAGTTGCTCCACAGGCTTGAAATTCTTGAAATAGCATATCTAAGGTTTGACTAGATTTTAAGATTTTGGGGTTCTACTGTTGTTGCAATGATTTTCAAAGTTTCCACTATATAACATAAAGAGAAGTGACCTCTGCCCATAAAAGACATATTTTTCATCAGATCACAATAGTTTTTCGCTGCATGATAAAGGTTCACTCAAGGATCTTTCCAGTGGTTTTTGGTTGATATCCATTGATTCCAATCACATTAATGTTTGGTAGACTAATAAAGGGTCACCCAAGGATCATTCATGTAAAATTTGATTGGTAACCATCAATTAGAATCTGAGAAAACTCACTTTTTACCATATTTGGAAATTAGCAACACCCATTAAATCTATGTTTTTCATCTGATCAAAATTTGTTGAACAACTTTGAAAGAGGGTCACCCAATGCAAGAATCATTCCTGTGAAGTTTGGTTGAAATTCATCCAGTAGTTTCTGAGAAGAAGATTTTTAAATAAAAAGTTTACGATCGGACGCACGCACGGACGGATGCAAGATGGACACAACGCCATGACACCAGCCCCAAGATGAAATTAGCGAAATAACTGGCGACTGAAAATACAAGCCTTGACCCATCAGCGTTATTGATTTTGACCTAGGCTGAGAGGATATTGTGTTGACACGCTCAAAAGTGACTGGCTTTTAATTGAGCAAAAGGTATGTGTGTCAGCTAGTAACCTCTTGGCTACCCATAACATTTCTGTGATTGTTTATAAACATTAACTGTCAATTAAATGTTAATTGACATTTAAATATGAGAAATAAGATAAATATCAAGTACAATTATTAGAAGAAAAATGGCTCCAAATTTGGCTCCTAAAATCCAAATTTGGCTCCATTTTTTTCAATTTGGCGAAAGTGTTGGTGAAAAGTAATTTTAGCTCAAAGAAGGCCCTGAGTTTGAATTTGGTTTATTTGCGTGTCTTAATTAAATACAAAATTTTCATGTGAAAAAGTCTGAAAAAATGTCACGCTTTTTGAAATTAAATCTTTTTTTTTCGCACCATTTTTTCGCGAGAGGTAACTAAACTCTTATTAAAAGTCGATTGAATTAAATAACTAGAAAGCCATGAATGGCTTGTGTCGCTCCACAGGCTTGAAATTCTTGTAAAAGCAAATAAAAGTTTTGACTAGATTTTTAGATATTTTGGGTTCTACTGATGTTGAAAATGATTTTCAAAGTTTCAACTATATAACATATAGAGAAATGACCTTCGCCCATAAAGGACATATTTTTCATCCAATCAAAATTATTTTTGGCTGCATGATAATGGGTCACCCAAAGATCATACCAAAAATGTTTGTTTGAAATCCATCAATTACCGTACATTCTGAGAAAATGTTTTTCAAAATTTCCAAATATAAACAATTGAGAAATGACCTCTGCCCATAAAATATATATTTTTCATCAGATCACAATAATTTTTGGTAGACAGATAAAGTGTCACTCATGGAATATTTCAGTGAAATTTGATTGATATCCATCAATTGAATTCTGAGAAAATGATTTTCAAAGTTTCCACTAAATAACATATAGAGAAATGACCTCTGCCCATAAAATACATATTTTTCATCACATTTATTTTTGGTAGACTGATAAAGGGTCACTCAAGGATCATTTACATAAAATTTTGTTGATATCCATTACTTAGGTTCTGAGAAAATGATTTTAAAAGTTTCCATTGTATAACATATAGAGATATGACCTCTGCCCATAAAATGCATATTTTCCATCTGATCACAATAATTTTCTTTTGACTGATAAAGGGTCACCAAAGGATCATTCATGTAAAATTTGATTGGTATCCATCAATTAGAATCTGAGAAAACTCAATTTTTACCATATTTGGAAATAAGCCACGCCCATAAAATCCATGTTTTTCATTGGATCAAAATTTCTTGAACAACTTTGAAAGAGAGTAACCCAAGGATCATTCCTGTGAAGTTTGGTTGAAATTCATCCAGTAGTTTCTGAGGAGAAGATTTTTAAAGAAAAAGTTTACGACCGGACGCACGGACGCACTGACACATGGACGGATACATGACGGACACAACGCCATGACAATAGCCCCAGTGGCTTTCAGCCAGTGGAGCTAAAATTAAACTAGAAAAAATGGTCAGTCCATTCTTTTCAAAAATATACAACAATCTTTATTTTGCTCAATGCGAGAATGCTGAAAAAGTCTGAAAAATGATACGCTTTCTCACATGAATGACGTTTTACGTTGCGAGTCTTGCCTTGAATAGATTATTTCGAAATTACTGGCAGAAAAATGATATACTAACAGGTTTAATTTAAATAAGAAATTCTCCGCTGTTTTGATGAGTTTATAGTTTTGCAAGACCAACAAAACCTCCTCTCTTATCTTTTTTATATACCCTTTTTAAGTTATTCGGAAATTCAATGCTTTTGTTTGCAAAATTGATTTTGTTTAGTAATTACAGAGATTCTACATCCTGAAAAAAGTTGATGCAAACCTGAACATGATAGTTATTCACATTTTTAATCTACCCTTTTGATATAATGCAGAATATGGCATATGGTTGTTTCATATGGAACCTGTTTTTTTTTTCTCTCCAATTTTATTAAAATAACATCAAAATATGTTACGCTTTGTAGCTTCAGTTTGCTGCGACGTCTCATATCCTATTATCTCTTTAGAATCGGGAACAATACAGTATTACCATAATCAAGGATTGGTCTCACTTATGTCTTATACAGAACTAATAACGATTTTTCATCCAAGTAAGAAAAGGAGCAGAATTGAGCAAACAGTTTTTAAAGAGGCTCACCCAAAGAACATTCTCGCAAAGTTTCATTGAAATTGGCCAAGTGGTTCAGGAGAAGAAAGTTTTCAAAATTGTTGAGGATGGACAACAAATGACCGACTCATGGTGATCCTAAAACCCCATTGAGAATGTTGTGCTAAGATGGGCTACAAAGGATGATTTCATCTTGAATTTTCAGGCTACTTTAATAGTTGAATGATGCTTTTAAAATGACAAGCTATGAGCAAGGTCTCCTCTTGATTTTAAAATTGAGACAATTCTACTTGATATTCATGGTATGCTAGGATATGCAGGAAATCAACACTGTGGATGCCGGAGAATCGCTTAAGTTTTTGGATTCAGTTTTGCGTATGCTATATTTGCCTAATTCTGTGGGTATTTCTAAAAATAGCTCAAGACAACTGTGATGACATCATCTTAACAAAGAAAATTGGAGCTAGAAAATAACTTGCTCATTTTGTGTTTATGTTGACACAGTTTACTTATCTGTGACTTCCTAACTTTAGGAATAATTGAATATTTTGATAAGGAACTATATATTACAGATGAAAAACTCGGTTTTCCTTTATCTGTGGCCTGTCAAAAAAGTTGGTTAAATTAAGCACAATACTTGGGTGACACCTGAAGAAAATGGATGCTACACATGCAAAGTATGTCTTCAGCCTCGTCCTTAAACTTGGACTTTGAAACAAGAGGACCAAGATGGTCCTAGATCGCTCACCTGAGTCTCTTTGACCCCTGGGAAATCACATTAATTGAATAGGCAGATGTCAAAAAGATGATAATTGCCTAAGATTAATACCATGGAACGTTTTCAGCGAAGAGCAAGACAGATATGCCTTTTTGCTCTTTGATTCTATGTAAAAAGGGATGCGCTCAGTCGGACCCCAAATGTGACCCAAGGGTCTTGATATGGAAAACTTGGAAGAGGTCCATAAGATGATGCTACATAATAAATATGAAAGCTGTCTGCCTTCTGGTTTCAGAGAAGAAGATTTTGAAGGTTTTCCTATTTTCACCCATCGTGCTCAGATGAGCTGAAAGGGATGCGCCAAGGTGGAGCCCAAATGTGACCCAAGGGTCTTGATATGAAAAAACTTGGTAGAGGCCCACTAGGTGATTCCACATACCAAATATGAAAGCTGTCTGCCATCTGGTTTCAGAGAAGAAGATTTATAAAGATTTTTGCTCTTTGATTCAATGTAAAAGGGTTGGGCACGGGCAAAGCCCAAATAAGACCCCAGGGTCTTGATATGAACAAACTTGGTAGAGGTCCACTAGATGATGCTACATACCAAATATGAAAGCTGTCTGCCTTCTGGTTTCAGAGAAGAAGATTTTTAAAGATTTTCATATTTACACCCTTTTTGTTAAGGGTGTCTGCCTTCTGGTTTCAGAGAAGAAGATTTTTAAAGATTTTCATATTTACACCCTTTTTGTTAAGGGTAAAGAGAAAGTTAAGGGTGGATTTCATTTATTTGAACAACTTTGATAGAGCTTGACCCAAGGTAGTTCCCTGCCAAGTTTCATCAAGATTGGCCCACTGGTTTAGGAGGAGAAGATGTTTAAAGAAATTGTGGACAACGCACGACTGATGACGAACATTCTACAATCACAACTTTGTGCTCAGGTGAGCTAAAAATAGGGTTGGCAATTATTGACCGGGGCTGTTTTAACCGGGTGGTTTTAACCGGTTAAAATCGCCCGGTCAATACTCTTGGAAGTGGTCAATACTGGTCAATACTGGTCATGTAAAAGAACAAGAGGACCATGATGGTCCTATATCGCTCACCTGAGTATGTCACTCATAACTTGTCAACCATGTTATGACTAGAAAGCCATGAATGGCTTGAGTTGCTCCACAGGCTTGAAATTCTTGTAAAAGCAAATAGATGTTTTGACTAGATTTTTAGATATTTGGGTTTCTACTGATGTTAAAAATGATTTTCAAAGTTTCAACTATATAACAGATAAAGAAATGAACTTGGCTCTTAAAAGACATATTTTTCATCAAATCAAAATAACTTTTGGCTGCATGATAATGGGTCACCCAAAGATCATACCAAAAATGTTTTATTGATATCCATCAGTTACATTCTCAGAAAATGATATTCATAAGTTTCTGCTATTTAACATATTGAGAAATGACCTCCACCCATAAAATGCATATTTTTAATCCGATCAAAATAATTTTTGGTACACTTATAAATGGTCACTCAGGGATCATTCCAGTGAAATTTGGTTGATATCCAACACTTACATTCTGAGAAAATGATTGTCAAATTTTCCACTATATAACCTATCGAGAAATGACCTCTGCCCATAAAATACATATTTTTCATCCGATCACAATGACTTTTTTCTAGACTGATAAAGGGTCACTCAAGGATCATTCCAGTGAAATTTGGTTGATATCCATCACTTACATTCTGAGAAAATGATTTTCCAAATTTCCACTACTTAACATATAGAGAAATGACCTCCGCCCATAAAATGCATATTTTCCATCCGATCACAATGATTTTTTGTAGACTGATAAAGGGTCACTCAAGGATCATTCCAGTGAAATTTGGTTGATATCCATCAGTTACATTCTGAGAAAATGATTTTCAAAATTTTCACTATATAACATATAGAGAAATGACCTCCACCCATAAAATGCATATTTTCCCTCCGATCACAATGATTTTTTCTAGACTGATAAAGGGTCACCCAAGGATCATTCATGTAAAATTTGATTGGTATCCATCAATTAGAATCTGAGAAAACTCACTTTTTACCATATTTGGAAAATAGCCACGCCCATTAAATCCATGTTTTTGATTGGATCAAAATTTCTTGAACAACTTTGAAAGAGGGTCACCCAAGGATCATTCCTGTGAAGTTTGGTTGAAATTCATCCAGTAGTTTCTGAGGAGAAGATTTTTAAAGAAAAGTTTACGACCGGATGCACGCACGCACGGACGGACGGACGCACAACGGACACAACGCCATGACAATAGCCCCAACGGCTTTCAGCCAGTGGAGCTAAAAACCAGAATTTGTTTAAAGTACATTAAGGTTGGTTAAAATTAGTCCTACTGCAACTTGGGTTTTTTAAGTTTCGTAAAATTCAACTTTTCATTTATCATGGTGTATTCTTTTAACAACTTTTGAAGACCTTCGCCCAAGGAACATCCCTGCCAAGTTTCAGCTTGATTGGCCCTGTGGTTGAGGAGGAGAAGAATTTTTCTAATATTTTCAGCCATTTTCGGCCATTTTTTCAGATTTTCCGTTACCATGGATTGGCATGGAAACTAGAGTTTTTGATGAAATTAAATTCTTTTAACAACTTTTGAAGACCTTTACCCAAGGAACATCCCTGCCAAGAATCAGCTTTATTGGCCCAGTGGTTTAGGAGGAGAAGAATTTTTTCTAAAATTTTCGGCCATTTTGGGCTATTATGTAACCATGGCAACCAGAGTTTTTAATGAATTTAAATTCTTTTAACAACTTTTAAAGAGCTTCACCCAAGAAACATCCCTGCCAAGTTTCAGCTCGATTGGCAGAGTGGTTTAGGAAGAGAATATGTTTAAAGAAATTGTTGACGGACGGACAGACTGATGGACGGAGGGACAGACGGTGAGTGATCACAATAGCTCACCTTGAGCACTTTGTGCTTAGGTGAGCTAAAAAACCAGAATCTTCTCTTTTTAAAACACTACCGTTTTTGAATAAAGAAATTCCGAAAATTTTAGATAAAAGATTGATTATGTTGAATTTTGATGGACCAAACTCATTTTTCAAAGCAAATTTGATCAAAACATATGAATGCCTTCTCAGAATAATCTGTGCAGGAATTTAATGTTTCCTTTCTTCCTTCATTATTCTTTTTATCCTGGTGTCCCATATTTCCGTGTATGTTAATAAGTACTGTCAAAATTTTTCAATCAGGAAGAGACCTTGTTTCAAACTTGTCATTTTTAAAACATCATGCAATTGTTGAAGTAGCCTAAAAATTCAAGTTGAAATCATCCTTTTTTAACAAAGTAATCTGAACATTCATAAAACACCTATTAAAACCCACAGTGCTCATATTTCCATGAATCCTAAATTAAGCAGTCTGTTAAACACTACTGGAGTTATGTATGGCCTCAAAATTTTCGTCATAAATCACAATCATTTCTAAGTGGAATATGAAAATAACAGACACATAGGGTCTAAAGTTATTAAAACTAAAATTTACTGTTGCAACACATAATCATTTCTAATTGGGATATGAAAATTACAGACACACAGGGTCTTTATTTTAAGATTTACAGTTGCCTAGCACAACACATGTACTTAGAAATAAGGAATTTTAGAGGATTTTAGAGTTTTACCGATTTTATTTGATTCATGAAGATTTTTTTTTTTCACAGATGTTCATTTTTCTAGATCTTTCATCAAAATATAGTGAAAATATTACTTAAATCACAGAAAGTAACTCTAATTGACAATTCACGGAGATATGGTCACTTACGAAATAGGGTATCATGATAATAGCCACGGATAAAAGACAACTCATGGCTTCAGGCATACCAACCATACAGACTATCTACTGCTTAACTCCCCTTTCGGGTATTACTGGCAGGCGACTCATTCTAGATGTTATCAATTATTGCGAGAGAAATTTCGGGGTCTTACTATTTACACCAGGAACCCCGGGAAACCCTGGGAACTCGGAATTACCCCGGGAAACCCAATATTATTATACAAAGGATATGTTTGTCCTATAAAATGCACTTTGAACGAGTGATTAATGAAAACATCTCTTTTGATTGAAAAAGATTTCAATATACTCATGTCTTGCCACTTATTTACGAAGAAGGCATGACGTTTTCTCCTGGTTTTACAACATTTTTAAGTAGGACCCGGGGTAATTCTATCAATATTAGAATCGTTTTAAATTTCAAATTTTAACACCGGGATAGTTTCTACGTCTTTAACAATGAACTTGTTTTGCCAAAGTTTATATTAACAGTATCTTATCTCAATTAATAATACCCCGGGAATCCGATTTCAATTATGTTAACACCAAATATAAGGCATTAATGCATCAATGAAATCACTATGAACCTACCCCGGGAAGATTTTCTAAAATGGTATCGCCAACTTTATGGGACCTGGAATAATTCTAACATCACTGAAACCGAGGGTAACTTAACCTGGGAATATCACCACAATTATTGAAATACTAAATTGATGACCGGGATCTGTTGTATTTCTTGCAAAACTGTTCAAACCGCTTACACACTTACCCCGGGAATATATTCTATGATTTAAACACATCCTCGACAGGACCCGGGATAATCTAGCACAAATGAAAACGCCATGAAATTACCCCGGGAATCTCCTTTATGTTAAGAAAATAAAAACAAGTGCATGTCGTATTGCGATGCAATACAGGAGTCCCCCACCGGATTTCAAAAAATCCTTTCTTATAATATATCTCCTACTTACTAGATATATAACTGTATACAAAATTTGAAGTTGCTAGCACATTAGGTTTTGAACAAAATGTCCCAAACAAAAATAGAAGAGTAAAAACAACCAATGGCAAAAACTCCAAAGGTAGGCGGAGAAGAATGATTCTTGTACATGCCACTTGTCCTCAATGAGATCTATAAGTGTACCAAGTTGGAAGTTGCTAGCACTGATGGCTCAGGAGATATGGTCCGGACAAAAATGTCAGGATAAAAAACAACAACGGACAATAACTAAAAAAGTGTATGTGGCAGAGTAAGAGTTCTTGTGCATTACACTTCTTCTCAATGAGATCTATCAGTGTACAAAGTTTGAAGTTGCTAGGGCTTATGGTTTAGGAGATAAGTACGGGAAAAAAATGTAAGGATAGAAACAACAAAGGGCAATAACTCAAAAAGTGGACATGGCAGAGTGACAGTTCTTGTACATGACACTTGTCCTCAATGATATCTATAAGTGTAGCAAGTTTGAAGTTTCTAGCACTTATGGTTTAGAAGATATGTTCCGGACAAAAGGTAAAGGTAAAAACAACAAAGGGAAATAACTACTGCACTTTTAAGAGAATTACCCCGGGAAGCTATGTATCCGACGAATGGTTGTTGTTCATAGTTACCCTAGGAGAGTTTATCAATATGACCTAGATTAATCCTAAACATTCATGGGGATAAGCACATGAATTAAGTACAATTAATCATTATTGGGAAAAAAGGTCCAATTTTCTTTTAAAAAAACTTAAATATGAATAAGAATAAATACACAAGTTATCGTTATCGCATTTTCTCTCGCCTGCGTATGCAATTCCCGGGGTAACTAGTCTTTTTTTTTTTTGTATACACACAGGAGACATAAGAGTCCCGGGGTAATTAGTCACATATTAATGAGAAATGTATTTGGTCTATACGAAGGTTTAGCCCAAATACAATACTTATCTTCTCAGAGGTAGTACTTATCTGTCCGTGGAAGTCGAAGCTCTAAAGGAAGAATCGCAGACTGAATGACCTAGACTGATTCTTTGTCGAGCAAAACTTCGTTACAGTACAAAACAATTCTGTAGTTTCGATATTTTTATCGTCAATGAACCAATTAGCTTCACCAATCACTCGATTAAATGATTGTAAATAGGTTCTTTTTAGATTGATCACCAATTGACATTATGACATCACCTGTAATCAAATATTCGCTCATAAAATAAATCGAGATAACATTCGCAAACATGTTGCCATTCTACACGACGACCAAATGGTTTGCGAATGTAATTTCGATTTATTTTATGAGTGGGTATTTGATGACCTGTACAGGAATGATACCGCTTCATATAATTAAATCGCAATTTGTTTGAAATCCTCAAATAAGCAGTATCCGTGATGCAAATTAATTGCTCAAGAAGAACTGAACTTAAGGGCGACCGCTACGATGCTGATTTCTTTTTTCATGAATAATTAACGTTTGCAAACGTTTTAGCATCCGGAACGCATGACAGAATAAGAATTGTAATTTATTAGCGAAAGGTTGGTCGTTTCATATATCAAATCATTATTTACAACATCAATAATTTTGGACAACAAACAAAAAGTAAATGGTGAGCGGACAGCCTTAACGTCGTAACAACAGTTAAGACAATATTGGCATGCAGGACAGAATATGAATTACAAATTCGGGCCTGCGTAAATATGTTCAGACGGACACTTTTATTTGTGTATACATGTAGTTTGATTCAATTAAACTGATATTGACTTTAACTGTCGCATTTAATCAATGTACAAAAAAACCCGAATGTTGATACTGAATCTTCGAACAATCTTTTGGGACCCGGGGTATTTCACACAATAATGAATGCACTTAAAACAATACCCCGGGAATATTCTCTGAGTGCATTTACATAGACGGAATGTAGAAAATAATAAATATCGATAGTACAATCCACTGAAACTTCCACTTGCGGGATCCGGGGTAATTCTATTAAACAATATACCTAGGGAATCCTACGGAACGTTAACTTCTAGGGACCCGTGGTAATTTAGATTGAAATAGTTGAAACAAAGTCTCGGTAAATAGTCATCGCAAAACATTAAAATCAGGATAAGAACAGTACCCCGGGAATTTTCCCTGAGATAGAATCTTTTACTTCGTGGTACCCGGGATAATTGAAATCGATATATCTCACCCGGGAAACGTTTCTACGCTTGTCTGTCAACATAATGGGACCCGGGGTAATTCAGGAAATACCACGGGAACATGATACATATATTAACTTCGGGACCAGGGGTATTTCAGCCCATACTTTTTAAGAATCAAGGATTTCTACATCCAAAGATATGTCTCCCTTTAATGACTTATAAACTAGGTTAATTCCTATTAACATTATGATGAAGAATATCCTAGTGGCCTTTGTACACTGATGGGGATTCCCGGGGAACGAGGTTTTTCAACATAACCTTTTCGTATAACTTTCATGTAGAACATTAGAGTTTTATTATGAATTATAAAAAAATGTGTTTTTTTTTAAATGAGTGATAGAAATTATTGATACAAGATACCTTTTTATATATAGGTTTCCCGGGGTAATTCCGAGTTCCCGGGGTTTCCCGGGGTAAATAGTCAGACCGGAAATTTCGAGAGGCAGTGGAATCCCTTTTTTTTTTTTTTTTGAAGGGTTTTCATCCACTGCTACCCATTTATAGCTGGGTGGACTGAGGCAGTGACTTTTAAGTTTCTTGCCCAAGGAAACACCTCGCTGTCACCAGTACTCGAACCCCTGACCTTCGGATCTGGAGACCGACGCCCTAACCACTGAGCTATTGAGGCAGTCAGACAGTGAGACTGACAGACGAACACCAGTAAATCAATATGCCTATGGTCTTATCGATGCTGAGGCATTAAAATTCATTTTGAAAAATAGTAGATTATGCTGATTACCTAAATCTTTTCGTAAAACACGAAACCAAATTTTCTTTTTTGACATTTTGTTGACTTCCGGTGCTAATGATAAATCTAGAATTTCCAGTTAATTAGACTAGATCTTTAATACTACGAACGTTGTAAACTGGAAACAACTCCCATCTTCGATTATGAATCTCAATTAAGATAAGGACAGGTTTGCGAGTCAACTGAACTACACTTTTTGAACCTGAAAAGAGCTGTCTAAAAAAAAAGAAAGAAAAGAAAAAAGTCAGGGGTTATGAGTGCACCAGTGCTGTGTCTAGCAGTTATTCAGTTAGCATACTCACGTTGATCGGATGATTGTGGGCTAATGTCGAGTTAAGCTTCCAATTAGGAATTTCTACAACCCGGCGAAAAAGCTCTAGCCCCGGTTTTTTTTTTTTTTTTTTTTTGTTTTTTTGTTTTTTTTTTTTTTTTTTTTTTCCGTAAAATACTGCTATACCACTCAGGTATCTTTTTGAAAAAAAAGAGAGAAGAAATATGCTCAGTAACAATCACGGTAAAAGCAGGATCATGATTTTGGGTACTGAAGCCCGGCACAGGATATGGTCGGGTTGTTTGCGTATGTACATTATACGAAAATCTTTTAAAATCTTCATTTACAAAACCATAGGGCACACAACTCATAGTATTTGGTATGTAGCATCAACTAGTGGAGCCCTACCAAGTTTGTTCATGTCAAGACCCTGGGCCCCACGGTCATATTTGGGCTCCACCCGGGTGCAACCCTTTTAGCTCAACAGAGCAGGACGGGTGAAAATGGGAAAATCTTAAAAAAATATTCTTCTTGAAACCAGAAGGCACCGTCTTTCATATTTAGTATGTAGCATCATCTAGTGGACCTCTGCCAAGTTTGTTCATATCAAGACCCTGGGTCACATTTGGGCTCCACACGGGTGCATCCCTTTCTACATAGAATCAAAGAGCGAAAAGGCATATATCCGTCTTACTCTTGGCTGAAAACATTCCATGGTATCGATCTTATTTAGAAATTATCTCATTTTTGACATCTGCTTATCTAATTAACGTGGCGGAATCGACTAAGCCTTTAATTGATCTGACGCTATGGTTAGTTTCGGCATAGCAATCTACTGTTCACTCGGCTCTGCCATTGCAGTTTTTATGGTTGATTGATATAACAAATCAGAATCGAGAAATATAAATCTATGTATTTGAGATCATAATTTGCATTTGATTGACATGAATTAATGGTATATATGGCTTTAAAAATGATTATATCGGGTTATTTTGTGAGGCTGTGTCAAAGCGCCGGAAGATCTAAATCGGTGTCAGGAGGTGTCTAGAGACCTAATTTAGCATCATGAAACAGATATTCTGGTATTTCAGATGATAATTTGCTTTTAAATAACACTGAGACCCAGGTGAGCAATCTAGGACTATCATGGTTCTCTTGTTATTTTTTCATTCTTAATCTGCCTATGATTGCTCATGGAAATATCGCATGTATGTCTTTAAGAGACAAAGACTAACTAGTGCGTTTCAGTATTTCAAGATTACTATCCATGCAGACAATCCCTTCTTCCTTTTATAGGCTTATGCGTTTCGGTTTTGATTTTCAAATGTAGAAAGGGCAGCACATGTGCGTTTCAGTACTTCTTACAATAAATGCGCACACGATTCCTTCCTACCCGGCTTATTAGTGCGTTTCAGTTATCAGTTTCAAATTTCTACCCGTGATTATAATACTGAGCTACAAAAGAAACGTTGCTCTACAACAATTATATTTATACAGTTATCTTTTGGAAAAAAAAGAACTTTCAAACTTACCAAATTGATGTAAAACACAAAGGTTAGTAAGAGTTGATATAACGGGGATACATTCCTCCATGGCGAACTCCAACATAGGACTCTGCAGGTATGGCGAAACTAAACTTACTTAATCTAAGTTGTGGTTTGCGAGGTGGTCTCGGAATGAATGCGTGTGTCTAAAGACAGGATCAATGAAATTGTCCTTTACATCCGTAAAAAATTTGTAGATCGTCAAAAAAATGATTAATTCCAAAAGAGCTCGCAGATGCTGCAGATTGCCCATTATTAGAAAATGAAATAAGTAGTTTGGAATTTATATCCCGCTTTGCACGTGTCGTCGCGTGCAAAGCGGGGTATAATTTGCAAACAATTTGCACAGTTTTGTCATCCTGAACGCAGCGGCTGGAAATAAAAAAAATATCTTAGGTTTCATTATGAACAAACAAACAGAACTCAGGGCGGATATAACATTTTTCGATCGGGAGGCGCCACATGGACAAAAAAAAAGAAATGGGCTACATGTACCGTATTAAGATTGAAATATAATATTTGCGCACAGAAACTGACAAATTTGCATTTCTTTTTAAGTTTGTAGGAAACACTTTGTACAAACTCCACCATGCATTTATCTAGCTGTGGATACACGTTTTGGTCGACTAAAGAAGGTATCTAATGCTCTTTAGGTACTACTACACAAAATAACCTTTTAAACACTTTAATATGAGACTGTGTCTGATATTTCAACAATTTGACACGTGTGGCATTGCAAACATTGAGCAGCATAGACAGCCAGATATAGCAGTTATAAGCTTTGACCGTCTAAAGATATATGAGACCTCATCTCTCTACAAAGAGCATTGTGAAGACTCTGGTCAGACTTTGTGGATGCACAAACTGGCCAGAGACTGTGCACATTCAAAATTGTTGGAAATGTCACGCACAGGCTCATATGATTCCGGTAAAGTCCTTTGGCTCTGAAATTCAGTTTTCTTATCAGTCACAAGTTCATAAGTTAAACAACCATTTAATAATTTCCCGAGAATGAAAAGAAAACTGAACATTTTTTACTCTGAAAATATTAATTATATATTTTTACTTTATTTCATTTTTAATATTGTTTTATGATTTTCAATCGGTTTAAAATCTGGCTGGCCAAGTTGTTGATCTTAGCTCTTCAGAAAGACAACCAGAATAGCTGAATTGATGACGCAATTCCGTCCTTCCGTCTGTCTGTAAACGATTCTTGTTTAAGAGATAAATTCCACAATTATTATCGAATTTTACTTGAATCTTTCATATAATGATTGTAGGGGAATAAGGAATTTTCCTTTCGAAAACAGCACTGATTCACCGTAAAACACGGGGAGATGGGGCCCATGGATGTTCGCTCCAAATATCATCGTCTACGCGATAAGTCCATAACTGTTATCGGATTTACTTGAAACTATCACATGATTACTGAAAGGTGCCCCAAGGAAAGTTCTTTTCGTTAATGGGATACATAAGAAAAAAATGAAAAGGGAACTTTATGGATTTTCCTCAATATATTTTTGTTTATGCGTTAAAGTCCAAAATATTATCGAATTTACTTGAAACTTTCACAGGATAATTGTTTGATCATAAGTAACATTCCTTTTGTAAATGGGTCTGATCTGTTTTAAAATGGGAAAACAGACTTTATCGATTTTTGCTCGAATTATTCCAGTTTACGGAATAAAAGCCAAAAAAATATTTGATTTCCTTGAAACTAACATATAATGATTGTAATGCCATAAGGAATGTTCCTTTTGTAAATGGGGCTGATCTGATGGTAAATATGGAAAAGGGGGCGGATTTTTCCCGGCTCACCAGATAAATTTCTACGTCTTGCCCGATAAATTTTTCCATCTCAAGTCACCAACCATCTATTCTCTATTTATCATACAGAGTTCCCAGATGTCCCTTGGTGACTGGCCAAGTGAATAGATAAGTTAGTAAGTAAATAAATAAGATAAAATAAATAAATAAATAAATAAATGAATAAATAAATAAATAAATAAACAAACAAAACTTATCATTTTTATACAAATATCTTGCACTATTATTATCAGTAGATTCAGGCTTGTGGAGCGAAACAGGCACTCAAGCGAAAGGTTCACACCTCTCTGAGCTGCCATCGTCACACTTGATACGCCTCGCGCGACAGTATTGATTTGCTTCGCCGTCTAACGCTGGCTTTGTTATGCCACAGATACGCGTAATTGACGTTACGTGACGTAACGTAGAAATGCGCTCGGTTACCGCATTTCCGGTAATGGCCGAAATTTGAAAATCACACGAATCTACAGTGCAGTGACGTTTTAACTCAACATGGCGCATATCTATATTTTTCTCCTAATGTTTGCTGTACTAGGTGCTAGCGGGTAAGTATTTTTTTTCTTCTCATTTTGTCTGATTAAGATGTCGGAGAAAACAAGAAAGAAATTACTATTCTTTTTCTGTCTATTCAAGGATGAAGAGCGTCGGTAAAAAAAAGGTGAAAGTATTGTGTCCCAGCTACGAATTGGTTACTTGAGACTTAATGAGTATTTAACAAATGCAACTTGAGTGAGGACAATCGCTGCCAATGTGGAGAAATCGAAACTGTCAGACATTACTTGAATTTAATGCCAACATTTTGAAAACGAAAGAGATTATGAGAAAGAATTTATTTTAGCGGTGTGGAATCATCCATGTAGACACAAGTGTTTTGTTTGAAGCAAGAGAGGACGATGAGCTTAAAGTATGTAGAATCACAATTCTATAAGAATTAGAGACATTTGTGGTTAAAAGCGGACGTTTCACCACACCAGCCTTTAACTAATGTTGCACAGCACCTTAATACCGCGAGAAAGTACACGTGACTGATTTTATACTAAAAAAAGATTACCCGTGAGGTTATGTGGCTGAATGGCCGAATACCGAAAATACCGACAATAAATTTCATGAAGATATGAAACGTAAAGCAAAACAACAGACTAGGTTTTTAGTATAATAAAATTTAATAAAAATCTCTACGGGTAGATTTTTTATCGTGCCCCGGTTGTTTGTTTATGGAGTTATAGCGCATTCATTAAATCATAATGGAATCTAGTACAAATACTGGTCAGAGACGGATTCTCTCCGAGAATGTTTTTTCGCCAACCACTCCGATTCACAGTGAAGACGGAAAGGAAACAGGCCTTTTAAATTGGAGGTTATGTAGACAACAACTTCTTCTATTCAGAAAATACTTTGTTTTAAATAAATATTGCGTCTTTACTGTGAAAATGTTGAGTTGGCGAGAATTGGTTTCCAACCGGTCACTTTTTAAAGTTTTAGAGCGAATTTGAAAATTCCAAAAACTGCTCCAAACTCATTGAAAAAGGTATAACCAGCATCTTCAATCAAAATAAATTTAGAAAGAAAAAATCGGGATATCACTGAAACAATTGAAATTGTAAGCGTCTGATATGTTCTTGAAGAAATCGGAAGATATTTATAGAACTATTTTATAAAAGAGAGGTAATAGATATCGCCAATTATTTTCATCCTGAGCAATATTAGCGATATTGGATTACCCCCCTTTAATTCAACAAAAATCGCTCATTCCACACATTCAATTTCATACCAAAATCATTCCAAATAATTCACATTGTCAGTTTCACGATGTTGCTTACTGTAACTAGTAAGTTAATGAAAGTTTCGTTATCCTGAGTACGGAGGTGCGTTCGTTAGAATGATTGTTTGAATGGAGTTTTACGCCACTCTCAACACTTTTTTCAGTTATATCGCGGCGGCTGGAGCACCTATCAATAGATTCCTGGTATTTCTCACACCAGTACCACCATTACATCCTTTCCTAGTCTCCAGCTGCTATCTCACACAGGCCTACGATTTTCAACCCATTTGTGAAAGACATACAGCCGGAAAAAAAATGAGTGTTGCCGTCGGGGATCGAACCCGAGACCTATAGTTTGACTGTCCGACGCGCTACCAACTGTGCTATGACGGTGGAGAGAATCTTAAGATAGTGGACCCGTAATAATTCCTCAATGTTCGGAAGAAATTAACTTTAACAGTGTTAACAGAGGTTTCCTAATGATTTTCATTAGGAAACCTCGGTCAACATTATTATTGAGGATCTATTACGGGTCCACTACATTAAGATTCTTATTAAGATTTCAAAGATAAAGCGTTCAGTAGAGCGAGATTCTTAAGCCGCTAAATGAGAATCTTGAGATTCCCAAATGAGGAAACGTAGATGGATTTGCGTTGGCTAAAAACGAGAAGTCATGTTTTCACTCAAATTATAGAAAATCGTTCACTATGACGTCTTGAAAAATCTAACACAGCGGAATTTTACATCTTGCTTTAAGGTAGTGGACCCATAATAGCTTTGCAACATCTCAGAAGTAATGAACTTTAACAGAGTTAACCGAGGTTTCCTAATGAATTTCATTAGGAAACCTCGGTTAACTTTGTGAAAGAATATGTGGTCCGAAATGTTGCAGAACTATTTCGGGCCCACTACCTTAACGTACGCACCTCAGGACAGGGCCGTCAAAGGGAATGACAATACAACTTTTATTCATTGCAGAGAGAAGTTGAGCGGCGCAGCAGCATGCGAAGAAGCGTCATCACTGTTAGAGACGGTCATGTTTTTCCCGATGTCCATGTGCGGAGGGGGAGACACGGAGACGCCCGGGTCAGAAGACACCTGGTTCAGCAGCCTCACCGTCAGTAGTGATACGCTTATACAGGTTCTATACTCTGCGAAATCTTTGAGTAAGTGGCAACTTTCGTTAGACCTCGTTTATCAGTGGATTACTGGCCCCGCCTCATGACCTCCGCCATAACACGACGTCTCAAATATGAGCCTGTGCGTGATATTTCCATCAAATCGACATCTGCGTGAGGTGCAAACATTTAGCAGGTCAGACAGTTACATAGTGTAAGTAGAGTATTGCCTTACTGTCTGCAGATACCTTACGACCTTATCTGTATACAAATTGCATAGTGAAGGCTCTGGTCAGACTGTGCAGATGCACAGACTGGCCAGAGTCTTTGCTTTGCGCTCATTTAGAACCATTGGAAATGTCACGCACAGGCTCAAATCATTTTTTTCAGTAAACTACATGGACATGGACATTAATCTTTTTTTTCTTATATCCGTGGTAGGCGATCTACACGTTGTAATTACAAGCTGTAGTTAGATTCTTTAACACGCCAACAAACTAACATTTAAAAAAATGCGGAAATGACTTTGGTAATCTCGATAGGAATTTGTGCTTTGATTGGTCAATGGGACTTTTTGACTGACAGTCGTTTTCTACTTATAACAATAGATCGTTGCTTCAGTTATTTTGATATGTTACACGTCATGCGAAAAGGGACAATCTGGGTAATGCCGAACCCAAGTCAGACTGCGAAAACTGACTAGGATCGAACTTTTTCGCACTTTGATAATTTTCTGAATCTAGAATGATCAATCTTCCTTCCTGTGAAAATCAACCGCTGGTTGCTTCTGTAATATTATCAATTCTTTTTTTTTTTCAAATATCCATTTCACAGAAATTCCAGATAGTCCTTTTTTTCTTGACGGGTCACATATGTTATAAAGAGAGCGGGTCTTGATAACTTCAAAGGGAGGTCGAAGAATCAAACGAAATTCAGATAAATACAGAAAGTGAAAACTTTTCTTTCTTTTTATTTTTTTCCCCACAACCCTGAACATTCTTCGCAGTCTGATGAGGATAGAAACCTTCTGTACTTACTTGTTAGTCCATTTTCTTGCTTTTTTTTCTATATTATTAGTATTTAAAATAAAGATTGTATCCAGAGAGGTTAAAAGTCCATTCGAAATTCAGAAAACTCAGAAAGTGAAACTTGTCAACAGCTGACTTTCTGCACAGTTTTTTTTATAGGAATGAAACTTGTCCGCACTTTCAAAATCATGAATTGGAGCTTTATCGCTCGACGGGTCGCACACCGTTTAGAATCCGTCTTGTGAAGTGGATTTTAAATATACACCATGCAGATCGAAATATGGCCAATATTATTGGCACTTTCTAGGTGGTCCCTCCTTGTTTAACGGATAGTGGACCCGTAATAGTTATGCAAAATTCGGAAGTAATCACTTTAACAGTGTAAACCAAGGTTTCCAAATGACTTTCATTAGGAAACCTCGGTTTATATTGTCAAAGTTAATGTGTTCCGAAATGTTGTGGATCTATTACGGTTCCACTACCTTACGTATGTAGGCCTAGAATAGAGGTCTACCTAATAATACTTAGTACTTGATGGCTGTAGAACAATCATTTTGACGCCGAGAACGATAACGCGACACTAGAATGTAACGTCAAAGGATTGATCATCAATTGCGTAGCGTCAAGATTTTTTTGAAGAAAAAGTAAAACGTAATTACAAATATTTCTTTCTCTACCCAAAATCTATTGTAATGGTAGCACTTCACAATGCATTTTCCGACAAAATAGAATTGGGTAGAATGTATCCCCTATTCACCGCCGATCACGTACTTTTGTTGTTTAAACGTTAAACCGGGCCTCCCGTGAGACCGTGCTTTACACCGAGGACGATTTAGAGCCATGGCGAATCTCAGCAGTAGCTTTGTCATGTATCCTTGCACTATCCTCCGTAACAATAAACCGTCTTCTGGGAACATCGCTCATATCGGAATATGCTACGACAGCGACGATAAATAAACGGAGATAAACAAACGTCACATTTACGCCGTAGGGAGCAATAACTTCATTTTTATTTTCATTGCATCTATTTTTATATACTTTATGATTTCAACGATTGAACTTTCATTTTACTGTTTTCAGTCTTGCATGTTGTCGATCGAGCTGGAATCAAAGGCTTCAAAATTTACTTGGAACATATGAGTAATATAGGAAAGGAAACAAGAGAAAAGATGACGTCATACATGGCAAATTATCTAACTTATATGGCAGAAAAAGGACGGAGTGTGACAGAGCAATTCAAACAAATCATAAACAGTGCTAAGGAGATGATTTCAGAATGTACAACGAAGATCGGCCGTGCATCAGAAAGGATCGTCAACAGCGTGATGCCGTTTATCTCCAGGGCATCAACATTCTGGCGAGTTATTGGAGCATCCCTATTTGGTTTATGTGATATGACGTTGACGTTTAAAGCCTGCATAATGACGGTCCTAGATGAATGTTTTACGTCGTTTACGTATTCGGCGTCTCTATACGTCAGATACGTCCTAGCTGGAATTCTTCTGTTGTCTTTGCCGTTCTCTATTTACAATCTTGGTAAGTTTATCGCGACATATTCCTGAATACAAATCTTCTGCAGAAAGTATAGACTAACATCAGCCTGCACTGACTTGACCCAAGTCTTCACAGTGTGATTTCTTCTAAATGGGCCTGTGTGTGACATTTCAAACAATTTGAAATGTTCGTGAGGTGTAAATGTTGAGCAGTGTAGACAGCCACATACTGTAAATATAAAGTTACCTGATTGTTTACAGAAACCTTGAGATCTTAACTATCTTTAAAGCACATAGTAAAGATTCTGGTCAGAATGTGCGGAAGCACAGGCTGGTCAGAGTCTTCTCTTTTTGCATTTTTGTTGGAAATTGCACGCACAGGCTCAAATGATTGTGTTAAAAACATGAGCCAGCTTGTTTTGAAAAAGACGTCCACATATTATATTTTTGCCAAAGAAAATGTAATTCTACGATAAAGTAACATTTATAGAGATGTTTATAACTGAGACAACTAGTCGTAATACATGTATAAAAAGTAGTTCTCTTACTATCAGTGTTTCGATTGACAGGATGAAGTTTAAAGAAAATAGTAATAACTTTTAACATGCTACTATTTAAAGTTATTTTATAGCCGATGATTTCTTGCTACATCCCATTTTGGCAATATTAGAAATAATGAAATGAACATGGTTTTTTTTTGTGTGTTAATTTTACAGTGAAAGAAAAGCAAGCAAGTAGTACCAAAAGAAGAGTGAATGAAAAATCACACAGAAAAGACGACAAAATTTCGAAGAGTAAGTTGAATCAAGAGACTAGCTCTTGGACAAACCTGTTAAATCTGGGACAGATTTCTTATTTTACTGGATATATATTTTCGTCAAACGAGGCTCACAATGATGAAAGACAGGACAGAATCTTGAGGATGCTCCATTACAGAATGTGTGAAATATACGACGGGTGTGATTGTAATTGCGGGGGCAGAATTAGTCCAATCAGTGGAATGCGAAATGATCACGTGACCAGATTCAAACTAAAGCCCGCCCACTATGCGATGTGTGAGTACTATGACAAGATGGCATGTAATTGTGGGGGATTTCTGCGGAAATCTCCGGTACCCGCACAGATACCAAGGCGATACTACAACGGTGTTGGTACAGACACAACAGACACCCGTGATAATGCAGTAGATAAAGAACAACAGGCCGTTGTACATACGCCATCTGCAGATGAAAAGATAGTTCTAGAAATGAGTATCAAGGACGGAGAACATTGTGTGGAGAAATATGAAATTGCCGACCAAGATCACAACAGTACTAGCATGTTCACCGATGTCAGCATGATGGACGAGATCGAAAACATTGAAAAAGAGATCGGTCACCCGAAGTTTAACTCTAGCTTTATCGAGGATTCCCCATACGCATCGACACTGTCGGACAGCGCTTACTCAGACCGGGCTAGCGGGGATGGGCCGATGCTCGTGATAACAAGGCGGTCGCCGAGGAAGGAGTGTGGTATAAGTTTTATCGAGGATGAGAGTGTGTCATATCTTGACGATTCTGCAACAGATGAGGACGATAGCCTACTGGATGTGTCTGATATTAATAAGAGTCTGTCATTCAACAGCGGCGATGGGGTAAGTCTTGTAAACGTAATCCATGAGTGCAAGAATATGCAAGAGATGTACAAGTAAGATTGGGTGATCAAAGGTCAATTTTCTTTATACAGGTTTAGAGAAAATTGGTCTTTGATCATTCACGTAAATTTGTTTATCTACTTACAACGTTGTCTATATCATTAGTTTACAAAAAATGCAACACAAAGCAGTCCGTTGGGTATATTTGATATTGTTAACTTAAGGCAATAAAAGCCTACACTGTCTGTATCGCGTAATAACTTTGAAAAATTATCAAATAGAGGATATATTGAATGAATGGTCATTTAATACCGAATTTATTAAACGAGTAATCTAAAACAGATAAAAACGAGACTGTGCCGAGTTATTATGAATCTTGAAAATATCATGAAATATAAAGGTGACTTATAGGCCCATCGGGCCGGGTGTTTGAAACCAATTTTTTCATATGTTTGTATTTTATATGTATAACACAAGTCACTATAATAAACAAATATTTACTTTACTTTACTTACTTACTACTACCTGCTTAAGGTGACAAGTTTAATAAATTCGACATTTGATGAGCACGAATTTGATATTCTATGTATAATATGACCTTATTTTTGTGATAAAACCAGGAAATTACTATGTTTATCGATTCCAGTTATTCCGCGAAACATAACGTCGTTTGCAAAATGACGTCAGCAAATCCATCATGACGTCATTTCACAACGACAATATAACGTTGATCCGCTTTAGCCCATTTGCATAGTTACTAGTGTAATAACACCCGTGTATTATCAAAAATATTCAACGGGTTATTTCACTTTCGCGACATAGGTCATGTTATAAAAAAAATATTTGCAAACAAATATCCAGAAGGAAACCGGAGATGCTAATCTAGCCACTGTATAACCCAACCATTGACTTTATTAATAACAGATAAAAAGGGTTACATAGAACTAACATATCTGAACTTTTAAAGCAACAGCTAAAATATACATGTATTTGTACTTAAATAATGTAAAATCTTTATATTGCTGTTCGTTGAAAATTGCTTCTCCTTGGATAGGTTTTGATGTCCATAAAAAAGCTCACTTGGTAGACTTAACTTGCATTTTTTTCCCATAGGAGCCTTCGGCACATAGTAACGGCCTCCAGTAATATGTATTCTTTGCCTTTGTACTTCAATTTAAAAGAAATGTAAGTACTTTGAACAAACAAAATGGTTATTGCCGTTTGCGAAACTTAGACCTTCTAAAAATCAACTCGTTTCGAGGCAGATTTGGTTATTTTAGATTTTTTGTTTTGTTTTGTTTTGTTATGCCTTTTTTTAATTTCGCCGTGAAATAGACTTGTTGGCGTATTTATTAATCCTTTATTCATCATACAGGTGTACGAGTTCGTCATCTTATGCGCCCTACAAACCATATTCAGGACAGCGAAGCGTATATTCCAAACCCCAAGGCCCAAACAGTTGGACAACTCTCAAACAAGCATCGGGGATCTTTCACAGGACACGTACTTCGTCATATCTAGAAGGAAATCACGATCTAGGCACGGAAAACAAAGTCTGAACAAGAACCATTCTGCAACGACCAAGGTCAAAGACGAACTAGACTCTGACACGGATACATCTGTAACAGACGACTCTCTGACTGACTACGATAGGGCATCCGATCTTTCGGAGTGCTATGGAGATACGTCATACCAGGGTGTTCCAAACGAGCTCGGATCGTGGTCGCTTTCATCGAGCAATGATTCCAGCGGTTTGTTACACAGCGGAGACGAGCTAAAGACTAATGAAGTCTTCGATCATGAAATAATTGAAAAGGACCCTGTAATAAATGATTGTGGTTTTGACCTACATACAGACAGTGAGGTTGTAACTACCGGTAAAGACACTTTACAGAATGATTTCAATGGTAATTAGCTGATCGCCGGCCTCACCCATTGACCTTCATGACGACACACCGTCTCAGGCAAAAGCACGTCATTTTTATCTGAAATATTTGGTTACGATCACAAAACAAACAAACAAACAAATAAATATATAATACGTACTAAGTGTTTTGTATTAAAAAATATATCGAACTCGGTAGGGGAAATTTTAAATTGCCGAGGCTCTTCCGAGACAATTATCAATTCCAACAACCGAGTTAGACGTTGTTTTTTTTTTGGTTTTTTTTTCATACAATACACCAAGTGCGTATTATAGTCATCTTAAAACCTCTATTTGCCTGGTTTGCGTCGATGTTTATAACAGAAATGCAAGTTTATAAAAATAACCGGGCTATGTCATTGTTCTAAAAATGTCCATGCCATACCCAAAAAAAAAATATATATATAATACGTGATGTTATTACGCGGATATTTGAATATAAGATAAAAGAAAATAGAAACAAATCGGCGTCTTTTGCGAGTTGTAGTAACGGTCCCAACCAACAAAAGTGTTTCATACAAAAAAGCGAAATAATGGCTGAAGCTTACAGTCACCGTGTGGCATGAATAGATTATTTGATTGGCCGATCGATTTTTCTTTCACAACAGCGATCTGTCAATTTTCAGGAACAAAGTCAGTGCCAAAGACTATAAAAAAGAATTGCTCTCAACTGAGAATTTACTCAAACTTAAAGTTGGAATAGATTTTCAAATTTTCTGTCAATTTTAAATAACGATTTTGGAGTGCATAGATATTTTTACTTTTATGCGAATTAGTATTTCTTGTAATATTCAAACTAAATAAATATGCAATTAAACTCTGAGTATGAGTAAATTCTCAGCGTCTGAGTAACAAAAAAACTTTCTTACCATAGGGCCCAGAAGTTATCAAACGAGACGACAACGATACATAAATATAACGTAATACGATAAGTCATCATACATTCGAGTCGTGTTAATCTTTATGTATTTTATAATTAGTAGAACTAATAATAAGTAGAACCGTAATAGTTCTGTATCATTTCAGAACGCAGTATCGTTCACAATGGTGACCTCGGTTTCCTAATGTAATCATTAGGAAACCACGGTTAACACTGTTAAAGCTTATACCTTCGGACATGTTTCGGAACTTTTACGGGTCCACTGCCTTAATTTTCTCATAGAAACCTCATTTTATTTTCTCAATGGAAACAACTAATGACGAAGTCGTCACATCCATGTGGAAATGAAGCCGACCGAAGTTCCCACTCAAGGCATCGAAAGATGTAAAAGAAAATCTAAGCCGATATATAACGCATTAGCTCGAATATACTCAGCTTTAAAGCTTCACTTCATTAAACAGACATTCGCCACGATCAAACCATTCTTAATCGCTCAATCAGCGCTTCATTTATTCCTTTTAAAAACTTATTCAAACCATTCAAGACTGCTCCGAAATCACTTAAAATGATAACAGAAACAACTTCTTTCAAAATAAAACTCACGATTACACTGGCTAAATTGAATTTGTAACCGACTGATTGATTCATGAAGACAAAGGAATAGAGGATATTGAATGAGTGGCCATTGAATACCTAATAAATTAAACGAGTCATCTATAAACATATAAAAACGAGGCTGCGCCGAGCTTTGAGCTCATTTTCATACTTATTCCACTAGTGTAATAACACCCGTGTAATATCAAAAATATTCAACGAGGTTATTTCACTCCCGCGAAGTAGATCATATCATAAAGCTAATTATGAGCTCCACTGGCTGAAAGCCACTGGGGCTATTGTCATGGCGTTGTGTCCGTCGTGCGTCCGTCCGTGCGTCAGTGCGTCCGTGCGTCCGGTCGTAAACTTTTTCTTTAAAAATCTTCTCCTCAGAAACTACTAAATGAATTTCAATCAAACTTCACAGGAATGATCCTTGGGTGACCCTCTTTCAAAGTTGTTCAAGAAATTTTGATCCTATCAAAAACATGGATTTAATGGGTGTGGCTAATTTCCAAATATGGTGAAAAGTGAGTTTTCTCAGATTCTAATCGATGGATTCCAATGAAATTTTACATGAATGATCCTTTAGTGACCCTTTATTAGTCTACAAAAGATTATTGAGATCGGATGAAAAATATGCATTTTATGGGCGGAGGTCATTTCTCTATATGTTATATAGTGGAAACTTTCAAAATCATTTTCTCAGAATGTAAGAGATGGATATCAACCGAATTTCACTGGAATGATCCCATAGTGATCCTTTATCAGTTCACCAAAAATAATTGTGATTGGATGAAAAGTATGTAATATATGGGCGGAGGTCATTTCTATATATGTTATATTGTGGAAACTTTGGAAATCATTTTCTCAGAATCTAAATGATGTATATCAACCAAATTTCACTGGAATAATCCTTGAGAGACTTCTATCAGTCTACCAAAAATTATTGTGATCGGGTGAAAAATATGTATTTTATGAGCGGAAGTCATTTCCCTATGTGTTATATAGTGGAAACTTTGAAAATCATTTTCTCAGAATGTAATTGATTGATACCAATGGAATTTTACATGAATGATCCTTGAGTGACCCTTTATCAGTCTTCTTAAAATTATAATGATCGTTTGAAAATATGCATTTTATGGGCGGATGTCATTTCTCGATATGTTATATAGTTGAAACTTTGAAAATCATTTTCAACATCAGTAGAATCCAAAATATCTAAAAATCTAGCCAAAACTTTTATTGCTTTACAAGAATTTCAAGCCTGTGGAGCGACTCAAGCCATTCATGGCTTTCTAGTAGATAATATAGGCATATTTTCCTAGATAGAGGGGGTAATAAATATCGCTGATTTTGTTAAATTTCGAACAAAATTATCGATAATATATTACCTTTCTTTAATTTCATTCAAAACTTATTCATCGCACTCATTCAATTTCACTCCAAAATCATTCTCAAATCATTTACGGTGCCAATTTTACGATACATTGAACAGTATTATTACATTGCATCGTCATTTGATATCTTCCCTGTATGTGTCCCAGGAAGAAATTGTTCGTGAGCGCCTTTTTTATCACGGAGACAGGACTAAGTTAGTGTTGTACAAATCAATGTGGAAATGAAGTTATGACTCGATAACGATACTTCAATTCCTTATTTAAGTAATGTTTATCACATAAGTAAGAAAGTTCAGGTCATGTATCTGTCCACAGGCTATTGAATACTTCTTAAACTTCTCGTTTTACAAATTTAAACTTTTCCTGGCCTTCGGTACTATGATTACTGTTAATGCTTAAGAGTGGGCTTTGTGAAAATGTAGTATTCAAAATAGTTGAAGAAAATTTGTCCTAGTTATGGAATGCTCACTTTGTAATGGCCGTAATTGAATATTTTAAGTTTCAAGATGGGTGGTTAGAAAAAAAAAATCGGCATTTGTTGTGCCAGTGAGACAATTTCTACATCAGCGGAACCCCGTGACCAGAAAAGCCCTTGCAATAGATTTGAAATGCATGTCAAATAATTTTAGAAAACCTTATTGTAACTTTTTATATCATTGCGCACAACTAAAAGTTTCAGAATTATAGTCGTGATTAAGATCGGAAGTTGTTTTTATGTGGAAACGGCACACTATTTTAAAAAGTATAACTCTTTACGCAATAAATAAACGACATTGGAACAAAGCGCGTTTGACGTGCTCTGTAGGATACCCATAAGTACGAGTGGCGCTAACTGATTTATCACAGAGCTACAAAAAGAGGGTGTATTTTGGATTTCAGGCAACTTGCATTAACTCTATGTTGTGGATACTCATTGGAATCGTCTGGTCAAGACTATTCAAATGAGTACCCACAACATAGGGTTTCATTGAGAATTAAAGATTTTAGACCGGCTTTACCCCCTCTGTATCATTTGAAAATATGTCGAATTTCAAATCAACACAATTTATTTTTCGTGCCTGTATTAAATAATACATCGGCCTTTTCCATGTACACGTTAATCATTAGGTTGGCCGAGTGGTGTTTCGAATGAACAGCAGCCCTGCGTTCAGGATCACCAAACGGTGCAAACAGTTTCCAACCATCCAGCACTCAATAGCCGACTGTAGGCACCCGTAAGCGGTGCTCTGGTTTTAACTTTTGAGATACGCAGATTGAAAATCCGATGAAATGCGTAAGCTGCAAACCGGATTATAGAGCGAAGACACGAGGATTTTGCAACCTTGAATCGGAACTTTTAGGGGTGAAAACCTACTTCATTTACTTCCGAGTTGTGATTCAAAATTAGCGACGCGTTCCCGCCGTGATAAAGTTATCACCCGTTATCAGCTGGAAGAACCGTCAATTCTGAAATGAATGATCGCAAATGATCACTTACGCCTTATTTCAAAAGATGGGCTCTTAGTCAAAATAGAAAATTCTTTGATAACATAAGTACGCGGCGTAGCGAATATTATGTAACCGCCGAGTGATAGTTCTATTACAGCTCCTTGTAAAAGATATGGGACTTTTCAATACCAACCGTAAATGTAAACGACTGAAACGGTAGAATAAGCTTCCTTAAAGTCCTACAAAATATACTTTAATTCTTTGAGAGTATTCATACGTGCGCATAAAACAAATATTTCAATCACTAGTTCGACTTTGTTTTTCCTTGAATGCTTTCCGGTAGAATATACTACTCAAAAGTTCTAGGCGACCACTTCACACTTTCCTCTTTTCACTCATTTGTTGTTTTTATATTAAAATTCGTATCTCGCCAATCCACACAGTGAAAACTTCGCCGACACTTTGTCCAAATGGTACATCATGGCTTCAAGAAGGAATCAGATGTCGATATCCTCTAGTTCAAAAGTCACAAAAATGGCAATTTTGGGGGGAAAATAGAAATTTTCGACCAATGAAAAACGCTGATTCTATCATTTAGTATAATCAATATCGATAGTTAAACACATATTTGCTTCCAAATTCAAAAAGAAATGCCATAGTTTTTGACGCATGTCTCATAATAACAAGAAACGTAAGAAATAATTCATCCAACAATGTTAACTTTGAAGTCAAGGGTCCTCTTACATTCGTTTTATTTTTTGTCCTTTGATGTCGATTTTTAACTGAATTTAGCTTCACGCGCCAGCGAGCTATTGTCATGGTGTATGTGTCCGTCGTGCTCCGCCCGTCCGTCCGTGCATTACATTTTCCTTAAACATCTTCCTGTAAACAGGTAGGTGGATTTGAACTAAATTGGTATGAATGTTCCCTAGGTGACAGACTTGGGTAACTAGGAAAGATAAAGAATACCGTTCAATATCGTATTAGACAATAAATAATTTGGCAACATGATTCAAATAAATGGGTTTAGAAACTGTGTTACATTTAATTTTTACTTCCGAATGTAAGTAGTCGCTTAGAAGTTTTGAGGAGTGTGTATAAAAGATAATCATTTTGTTCAATATAAAGGTTTTTTTTATTTTCATTTTTTTTTTCAATTTTTATTTATTTTTTTATTTACTGTTCTATTTCACTGAGTGAACAATAAAAGCTATATTTTCACGAGTGGTGGACATACGATGATTCTATTTCTGTAATGCAAAATTGAAACAAAATGTGAAAGTTTTCGGACATTTTTTTTTTCTTTAAATTTTAAGCGCGTCATTTTGCACACGTGATTGCTATGCAAACGGTTTATGATAACGTCAATTATCGGGTCCCGTTTAAATAACGTTAGATAGCTGGGATCAAATGAACAAAAGCGGGGTAAAGATCTAAGTTTTTGATGACTTGTAAGGAGGTGAGTATATCAAATGATAAATATTGACCTGTGCTTGACATTTTCAACAATTTGACATCTGCGTGAGGTGCTAGTATTTAGCAGCCTATGCAGTTATACATTATAACTAGAAGATAGTCTACCTGTCTACAGATATTTTAAGATCATAACCATCTATAAATCGCAAAGTGAAGACTCTGGTCAGACTGTGCGGACGCACAGACTGGCCAGAGTCTTTGCTTTGCACACATTTGAAATAGTTGTAAATGTCACGCACAGACTCATATATAATACGTACTTAGCGTTTTGTATGAAAAGCAATATCTAACGAGGTTTGGGGAATTGATAACTGTCGAGACTCTGTCGAGACAATTATCAATTCCCCAAACCTCGTTAGATATTGCTTTTCATACAATACACTTATCAAACTGATAAATATAAGTGTGATATAACCTCTATTTGCCTTGTTTTCGTCGATGTTTCTAACAGAATTGCAAGTTTTTTAAAATGACCGCATTATGTCATTGTTCTAAAAATATCCATACGATATTATAAAAAATATCATATTATTACAAACAAACTGTCCTCAACTTAAGCATGCCTGAAAATTATTGACGAAAGCCGGTGTCGAACCCCCGATGACAAGTGATCTTTAAATTATTGGTTCAAAGTCCAAATGATGCGATAAACACTGAGCTAAATAAGATCTTCCCTGACGCAGATGTCAGACCGTTGATTGTACATGTATTTAAACCGAAGAAGCTATGCAGGACAGCCATGAGAGTGGTATGGGATGTTATCACACGGATAGATGAAATCTATCCTTATTTCTCGATAATACACCGAAAGGCATTTAAGAACGAGAACTATCAGTAGATGGTCACAGATACCGGTTGTTGTACTGTATTTTTCTATTAATTTTAAAATACCTTTCATTGAAGAATGACACTGAACAATCATTTTCAATAAGCGACTGAAAAATCTGAAAAAAAATTTAATCAAATCGAACCTTCCTGTAACACCTTTTTAAGTTGACATAAAAATGACGACAGAGTTGAAATGATATAGAATCTAACTCCTTGCTTTAATATGAATACTTTTAATTTATCTATTCTTCAGTGCACCCTACCCCTCTATATGCTTTGTTAAGCATATTCATTCATGTCGGGTTACGCGAAAATTTCCCATACATTCGTAACATGAAAAGTCCCTGTGGGTTAGAAACTCAACATACACCATGTATTTAGGTTTAGTGATGTGAAAGGGTACCTACAAGCTAAAATATTGGGGCAGAACGATAAACTTGGACACTCGTCTTATTCTAAGTATTCAAAAATAGCTTAAATTACTTTGAAGCATTTTAGACCCGTGGATTTTAGACTAGTCTTGAAAATATACGAGACCCATTTAAAGGTATCGTTTCATTTGGGTATCAAAACTTACCCGGCGTTCAAAACGAACCCCTTAGCGAAAACTTGCTCCACTTTAAATATGTACTTATCAGCAAAGCAGGGTTCAAATCATCGTCGCTCGCAGACGTTTAGGCAACCTGAAAAAGGGGCTAAAAACAACGGCTTCCGATGCGTCATTTTTAACTGCCCTATAAACTGCTTGCCTTGCTGCAAGCAGTATTGAAAATGAATATCATGCTGAATAGAATATAAAATACATATTTTTAGTTGCAACCACAAGGTATTCATTGCCAAACGCGACTAAAGGGTAATCATTCCATCGAGGCCGTCTCGCCAAATGACGAAATATAAATGAAAACTAGATAATGCTTAAATTCGCCCTCCCCTTTTTGTTTTCAGCGATTTGATTGAATAATATATGACGCAACAAAATTGACTGACATCATTGATTGACGTAAAACTCACTGGAGCTAGAGTTATTTGGTGAAAATTAAGCCGATCGGTAAAACAGTTATAGTTCATATTCTGACAATTTACGCGTATAACCTTGCGCTCCGCTAACGCTCCGCTTAGGTTATATCGCGTAAATTGTCAGAAATGAACTATAACTATTACATACCAAGCATATTCAATGCGATCATTCCAGTCTTGCGACGTCGGTTACATTAAAACTCCAAATATTTAAATGATTATGGGGCCTCTTCGATGCATGCAACTATATATACAGGTGGAGATCTACAGGCGTGAAAAAAAATATTTAATAGATGAAGAAATTATTTGTTGAGTTCATGAAGATATGAAACAATGACCAAATCACACTGTATTAATAGGCGAAGCGGATTCATACATTATTGTGGTTACGTTTTGAGTTTCATTCCTCTGTAAAATCAACAAATAGTCAAAGTTTATTTATCTTATAACTGTAAAAATATCCGTGTGATAACATCCCGTATGATATTTTTCATGATATGAGCCTGTGCATAAGATGTCTAACTATTTCAAACATGCTCAAACATGCATCCGCACAGCCTGACCAGTCTTCACTAGTGCTTTGTAGATAGATAAGGTCTTAACGTATCTGTAGATCACGAGGTAACTTTAATTGAAGAGTTTGTGGTTGTCTATGCCTCTCTTTGTTTGAACCTCACCAATATTTCAAATTGTTGGAAATATCACGCACAGGCTCATATCATATTCTAAGAACAATGATAAAATGCGGTTATTTTTAGAAACTTGCATTTCAGTTAGAAACATCGATGAAAACAAGACAAATAGAGGTTATAAGATAAATATAGCACATACTTAGTGTTTTGTATGAAAAAATATTTATCTCGGTTGAGAGAATTGAAAATTGTCTCGGCAGAGCCTCGACAATTACACGGGTGTTATTACACAAGTGGCATAATTATGCAAATGAACTCAGAGCGATTAGCAACGCTATTTTGTAAACGCGGAAATTACATTATAATGTATATATTGTGACGTCAGTTTTAAACGGCGTTATAAGTTTCGCGGAAAATTGAAACTTTGACACTCAAGATTTTTGACGATTTTTCGAAAAAAATCGGGTCATATTATAAATGGAATATAAAATTTGTGCTCATGAAATACCGAATTTATTAATCTCGCAGTCTCGTTTTTATTTGACTCGTTTAATAAATTCGGTATTCAATGACCACTCATTCAATATCCTCTATATATCTTATAATTTAACAACATTAAGCAAAACATGTCAAGATTTGTCAGAATACTTCTTGAGGAAACTTCAAAAGATCTGAGTCATCATCAATATTTTCAGCCAATCGAGATACAAGAAAATTGATGGATCAAATGGCCATGTTCATTAACCCCTTTTGATTGTATGATGGGGATATTTACACGCGTTAGCGGTAATTGCCGATTCATGACCTTTTGAAAGACCGACGCGCTAGCAACTACGCTATGGCGGCTCATACTGAAATGAAACCTTGATTCTGATTAATTAAGGTGCTAGATGTACTTAAAGACCTGGTTTAAGGAATTTTGTATATTCAGGAGGTGTCTTCCCGATTCTCCCGCATTTGAAAATCCAATAATACCATATACCTGGTGGGAGACGGAGGTAAGGGGAAATGTGTGATTACAGTCAGGTTCAAATTGTATTCCAGTTCTTTTACAAGTCTTAATCGATAATTGCGAACATTACAGTATTAGGACGGTTTGTGCGATTAGTCCAATCAAACCAAAAACGGTCTGTAAAAATAAAAAGTCGGCCTTTAATTATTCTTACGAAATTCAGCTTTCAAAGTTTAAGTAATGATCAAGTTAAATTTTGTAAATATGGCGAAAGTAAGAAAAAAAAAGAAATAGGAATGTAATGTAAAGATTGAACGTGTGAGAAATAGTAAAAGATAGAAACGAATAATATGGGCGATAGAGAGGTTAGAAGTAAATAGAGTGGTAAGAAATGGTGGACTATCTTTCAAGCCCACTGTACAGAACAAACGGGGATATACATAGATTGGAAGGACGCGCGGCACCACTACCTCTGGTACCATGAGCAGGCGTAGAAGATGTATGGTTTGAAGCACCTACAGACGTTGGTCACTTGGTACTACCGACTATCGTCGAAACATATATGGACTACGTCACAGAATACATGTACTGAGTTGAAGGCGCAAAGGAGACATGGAACCACTTCCAAACACAAGGACCCAGAACTACGAACCACCTTGAGGACTGACACAGTATGCTGAAGAAATCCGAACATCGATTCGTGCTATTACCAGAGGTTGGGGGCCTTTCCCGTATTAGGAAAATACAATACATGTATGCATCCATGGAGAACAAGGCCCCTCAAGAGAAGAAAGTATCGACAGAGCGCTTGGCTACCCCGAAATTCAGACTCCGTGAAGAGACTTTGACGATAGTCTAGTATGCTGATGCATCTTCGTATCTTTAACATTTATAGATATAGAGACGCTCTCAAACTGTAAGACTATAGAAAATATAGGATCTAAGACTTTATCTTATTGAATTTCTTACTATTTTCTTTGAATCAAATATAAGAAATATAGTTAAATGTCAATTTTTGTGATTTACTTTTTGCGACAAAGAAAGGTAGAATGACAAGGAAATAACAATAAAGCCAGTACTGTCTTTGTCTGCGATACGCATTTTTCATAAATCACTTTTCGAATAATGTATTAACCACAGCATATGTATGGTTGAAAATTTTGATTTTGTGATTTAGTCATTCTTCCTTACTTTCTCTGTCGCAAAAAATTGTCATCCACACATCATGTCGTCTGGTGACCACAAATATCTCGTAACTGCAATTGGAAAACGTAAGCCAGAAAGGATATGAAATGTTGTGAGGTAAAAGAAAGTTACTTGGGATAAACAACTGTTCCTTTTATTCTGACAAGCAATTTCTTCTTTTTCCATACCATTTTCTACCCTACAGAATGTTTATTTTTCAAATTAATTCTACTTAAAATTTTCGTCTGCAAACTTTTGAATTTGGGCGGGTCCAAAATTTTGTAAAACAGGAAAGGGTTAGAGGAGGTGCAACGTTGACTACTGATGAGTAAGACCAGCGACTCTCAATGTACATGAATCTGGATTCGTGATAAAACCAATCAATTGAGTATATCTTGTGTACATATTTCGATATCCTCCCTTATAATCCCGAAATAATTTTAATTCAGAAACAAAAGTTCAAGCAAATTAAGTATTTAATGGTATTTTTTTTTATCTCATGTATTTAAAAATGATCAAGTAAAATTTTAAAAGGGACAATTAAATAACTGTAGCATATTTAAATTTACATAGATAAAAGGAAAATATATTTTATGATTTTATCTAAAGTATTTATCTAGAAATACACAAATGTACATCATTCTATTTGCCGGGTTGTGCTTTTTTCGTGGATAGAAACAAAGATTAAGATATTCGGAGGATATATCCCAATGAATGAAATTTATTGATGCAGGTAGCGAATACCATTTGTACGAATTTTTAGAATGACGAAAAAGAAAGTCAGCCGATTTCAACCAATCAGGGTATTGAAATTATTATCATCTCTTGACGGGGTCCTGTCTACGAAACAAACCGATTTGTTTTCCAGCGTTTCTTTTCAAATAAATTGATAAGAATGGTAACAATCATTCCACTAATTTGAATGTAAAATGTTTTAAATATACAGTTTAGTTTTGGATGCATAACCCTTTTAATAACGACGTTCTCAAGAATTTATTTTTTTCACCCCTCCCTCCATCTTGAAAACCAACATTGCGCAGAAAGTGGGTGGAGAATTTCCGCACTAACATTTCCTTACATGAAACATTGAAATTTTCATTAAGATATAGAATGTCCAAAGTATGTAACGCACCTTAATTCCGGAACGTGGCTTCTCAATATTTCAGAAAATGTCAGTTTATGTGAACGCTGTTGGAGGACACTTTTCCTCATCATTCTAACCCCACCCAACATTGTTTACATGATGCTGCTGTTTTCTGGTCAGAGGTCTACATAAAATAGGTTAACACTAGTCAAATTTGTTCATTCTCAAGGAAACCCAGTGTTTTGATTAACTCTTTCAGGGATTATTTTGGGATTGGCCATACTGATGTTGAGTACAAACTATTTGTTTTAGACTAAATCTGATTACAGTTTTGGATGGGCCCCATATGTAATCTTTCCAAATCTGATGCTTGTTTTAATCTAGGGTAGGTATTAAGGAATCTTGGGCACACCACTTTTTCCTAATAGCCCATAAATTTTGCAGATGGCCCATTAAACAATCTTGCAGCAACCTGACATTGCAGCATTCTAAAGGTGTCTAGATTCTTTCAAGATAGTGAGCTGCCCCTGAATGACCAAAATGTGTTTTATTAGATATTTTAGTGTAACACTCACAATAACTTGAACATTTGGCACCCTAACTGATGACTAGTTTTTAGGGCCAGACTATTGAGTTCAAAATTAGTATCATGATAGTATTGTGATAGTAAAGTTGCAATAAGAACTGTGTCACAATATTCAGTAAACTATTACAATAGTTGTTTTTACTGAAAAATTAGAAATACTCTTCAAAAAAAGTTCTTTGACATTGAAGTATATGTTTATTACGACAAAAATATCTATAGGTATGTAGAATAAATCGAGGAAGGTGAAATTCGGGCATCTTTTACTAAGTTAAAATAGAGTTACTGATCTTAGGTCTACAATTTGCAATGATGGGTCCATTAAGACAGGCAGGTTGAGAATGTCATGCCGAAGCAAAGCTTACCTCTAGAATGTGGTCCCACACTTTCTGTTTGGAGATTCTATGCCGTCTAGTACTTAAAATTGTCTTTTAAGTTACAATAAGAGTGAAAAAGCCCAAATATCGTTAAGGTATTCGCTGTGCTGGACGAATGTTGTTTAACCTGTCAGGCTTATCTAGCTCTATTCATAAAATAGTGAGTCGCATTAAAGTGGTGCCAGATGTTGAAGATTTTGGTCCCAAAAGTACAGTCATTTAGGACGACTTGTTGTAAGACACCTGCATTTTGTCAACCTATAGCTTTCTGACGTTGTAACTCCATACATTTAATTATTTTTCATGTCAAATCCCTGCAAAGATGTCTAATTAGAAAAAAAGCATTTAAGGAATGGCATTTCATTCAAAACATAATGAAGAACTTTCTGGACTATCCAATCAATGTGAAAGTGCACATGCTGTTAGAGAAGTGCAGATTTTGTGTAATTTGACATTGACATCAATATGCAGAAATGCTATCAAGTAACCCATCGCAAATTGCTTGAATTTCTTTAAGTTACTTTTATTGTTCGCTGAACAACCAGCAGTCATCAATTCTTTGTCATATTTAAGAAAAAAATTGAGTTTTGATAGGCGTCAAAGAACTTATTTTGAAGAGCATAATTTTCAAAGTTAAAGGGTCATGCTTTTTATTAGGCACTAACTTTATATTGTTCTTGTAAAATGCTGTTTACCTTGACATTGGCAAGTAAATGATCAAATAAGTTAATTACAGAAATTTCCTTAAAAAGAATTGGATTTGACCTCATTCTCTGATGAAAACATGCAGAAAGGCAGCATTGTCACTATTGTGAAACATTGTTGACCTGTCACTCATTATTTTTCATAAACTTTCGTTAATATCCATGAGGTTTTTAAACTAATTTCCTTTTTAGATCAAATAAATTACTGCAATTGTTATAATTGGGTCTGTAGCCCATTGATCTAAACCGTTCACATATGAACTAACAGACCCGGTTTGAATAGACACGCAGTCGGATACAGTTAGAGGAACTATTGCGATATTTATTGACTTGAAAAAATGCTATCAACCTATTGCTATTGCAATGTAAAATATCACCATACAGCGATAGTTCAACCTATTGTTACAACACTTATAGTTTTTATTCCAGCACAGACATGCACCTGTCAGTAATAACCTAAAAGGGAGTTAGGCAGTATATAGATAGATAGATTGGAAAAGTAGTTTTAAATTTACCAAGTAATGCTACTAGCTGAAATAAGATAGTGTCTGAAACCCAGCAAGTTGTCTGAATAAATCATCAAAGTAAAGTTGTCCATCTGGTCAGATGGTCTCTGTTTTTGTAAATGTGATTTACAGTCGCTTTGAACACTTTTACCTCGTCTGTTTTTCGAGAAAACCCAAGGTATTGCTATAGCCTTGGTATTGTTGTTGTAGTGGTGAAATATGATATTTTGTGATATATCTAGTTATATCTATACATACTGCCTTACTCCTCTTTTAGGTATTACTGGCAGGTGACTCATTCTAGATGTATTCAATTTTGTGTGAGAAATTTGAGAGGCAGTGGAACCCTTTTTATGCTCCCCAAAGGGAGAGCATATAGCTGCCGCTTCGTCCATCCTTCCGTCCCCAGCAATTTCTCCATAACACTTTGGCCAAAACAAATGAAACTTACCATGTGCACTCCTATGATATAGTGTTGATGCATCTGTCTCAGTTTTTGGATTTGAGGCCTTGTCACAGGAAAAGGGGACTTGGGGTAAAATACAGTTTTTCTCAAATGTCTCCTAGACTTATGGTCAGAATTTAATGAAATTTCATATTTGAGTAGCAAATCAGATGCCTTTTACTATATACAATTTGAATTTTTTTACAAAAATTATATATCAGGGAAAAAGGGAGCTAAATGTTTGTTACCTAAGCCTGAAAATTACAGTTATTCTTTCATTTCTCCTAGTCCTATGTTCAGAATTTGATGAAATTTCATATTTGAGTAGCAAATTAGATGCTCTTGACCATTAACTATTTGAAAATTTTGCCTGATTGGTCACATTTCCCATTAGCAAATCCCAAAACCTATAGGAGCAGTCAACAGCAAACTTTTTCCATTCATTGCATACATTTTATTGTGACAATGCCTTATTTGGGGATCATAATCTGTCTCTACTTTTACCCAGGTAGAAAAACCGGTGTCAGGCAAGTCAGGCATGGGCATTCCACACTCCTGCTGTTGCCATTTTGAGAGTTCACAAGTGATAATTTTATCATTTTATATTTTCAGTGATCAGAGGAAGTCTAGAGCCTATAGTATGGATGGCCATATTTCCTTGATTCCTGATGGAGTCTCGATGCAAATTGTTGATGGTCATATATACGCAAACACAATACATGTAAGTATATTAGTTGTGTTCCCCTTCATCAGACGTCATGCTTCAGCTGTCGTAGTGCCGTTGGAAGCGTATTGGACTATCATTCAAAAGGTCCCCAATTTGATCTCTGATGGTGGAACTCCTTCCGTCTGACTATTTGTTTCCCAATCGGTCGATTATCACAGAATATGTTGTATAGCAGCTGGAGGCTAGGAAATGATGTAATGGTGGTACTGGTATGAAAATTACCAGAAATCCATGTACTCCAGCCACCGCAATATAACTGAAAGGTTTTTAAAAGATACAAACAAGGGGACTAAAACAGCCATATCATTGCATTATGATTTTTGAAGAATAAGAAATGGTTAGAAGCAGTGTAAACCGGTTGAGAAAGAATATTTTTAAGTTTCCATTATCGTCCACTGTCATTCAAAGAAGTTACCTCTCCTCACATAAATATTTATGTATATTTATGTATACTGTAAACGGCTTTATATTGGCGGTGTCCACATTTGGCGGTTTCTCGATTATGATTTATTGGCGGTGATTTATTTTGGCGCATCTTTCTTTAACGCCAAAATTAAACGCTTTATCTATATTCTACATTTTTTCGTCGTTTAAAACAACGTAAGTAAAAAGAAAGGCAATTTCTAGAGTTATGTCAGCTTTCTTCAAACTTGACAATATATTATTTTCACACCTTTTGTTATAGTTATAACGCGTGTATAAGTTTTCACACTTTTTCGCTGTGATTTTCATAACAATGTATCAACCAAATTGGATCTGCAATCTTGAAAGTGAGAGATCAGTGCATACTATTGTAAGTGCCTATAATTTATAGGCACTTACAATAGTATTGCACTGACCCGTCGAAATGTCAATGTTGTCAGCATAAAAATAAGTATGGTCTGCATATCTTTGATATAAATTTAATTAACATTGACTAAAATGATTTCATATCTATCATAATAAAGAAATTTCTTTTTTAATAATGACAAATATTGGCGGTGGATTAATTTTGGCGCATTTTAGCTTGACCGCCAATATAGCCAAAATAAAACCACCGCCAAAATTATCCGGTTTACAGTATTTAATATAAGTTGTTCACAAATTTTTTTGCAGACTGATGAAGGGTCATTCAATGATCATTCTAGTGAAATAAGGTTTAAATCAGTAATTAATGTTAAAACCAGGACAAGCTAGTCTTGGAAGTGTACTTAATGGATCAATGAGATGATTTATCAATATGTTTTATCAAAAGGCTAAAAAAAGCTTTAAATGAAGAAAAAGCTGTAGTTCTCCATTTTCTTCTTTAATATCTATATTTTCTCAATATTTACCGATTCCTATTTTTGCGGACAAGTTTGTTTACTCCTGGACAAGTAAAAAATCATCTTTTACTTTTTTGGGGGAAAAGTTAAATAAATGAGCCTGTGCGTGAGATTTCCAACAATTTCAAATATGCGCAAACCAAAGACTCTGACCAGCCTGTGCATCCCCACAGTCTGACCAGAGTCTTCATTATGCACTTAGTAGAGAGATAAGGTCTCAAAGTATCTATAGACCATCAGGTAACTTTATATTTAAAGTATGTGACTGTCAACGCTACCCAATGTTTGCACCTCACGATCATTTCAAATTGTTGTAAATGTCACGCACAAGCTCAAATGATTATATTACCCTTCTAAATCCATTGTATTTTATGTTTATTAGGTGTCTGCAGAAAATGTCTGTGTCTCCATAGATCCAAGTCAACACAATTATAGTGCTCCAAGTCCCACAGAACATTTTATTATAGAAGAGGCTGTTCAAGATGGATCAGAAATTGTTATAGAAAATGACGAGTCTGGATTCCGAGTTTTACATAATAATGATGTAGAGGACGATATAGAGCCTAGTATATCTATAAAGGAGGAGGATAGAGACCATATTTCTACCCATCTGATTCATGATCCGGTCACACCCAGTATATCACACCACGATTATGTAGCTTCCCTTCCACAAGTGATCACTAAAGCCGAGGTGATTGAGACAAGCATACATGTTCCCGATACATTCCATGATCCAGATTGCGGCCTCGTCATAGAGGAGGCTGTAGAGCAAGAAATTGAGTCTTCACATAATCTAGAAGATGAGGAGATAGTCAGAAGTAAGCCCCTAACAGCAATGTACCTCCAACAAAAGATACCAGAGTCTGCTTACTCTCAAAGTCGCCCAGTTCATAGATTGATCTCCCCTACAAAATCACCCGGTAGTTCAAGGTTCACTCTTAAGCCATCTCAAGGTACTGATCTAAGTTATGATGATACCTATTCTGACAGTGATATTGGACGAATGAGGCTGCCATATAATGATCCTATCAGTGTGTATCATCCTAACACAGGTGAAATTCATTTTAAATTAGACACTGATGTGTCAACTTTACCAAAGAAGAATCAAAGGTCAGTGGGAGCTATTCTAGCAGCTTCTGAAGCCATCAAACACCAGGATATAGCTTCTGAGGTTGAAGTTGGAACTTATGAAGAGGAAGTGAGCGAACCCAGAAAGAGGAAAAGGAAACAGACCCTAAAAGGTCGTGGAGGTATTGATGATGATATAGAACAGATACGGAAAGCGGCAAAAAATGTTGCTTTCACACTGAAAGGAATGAAGGATGGGAAAGATACAAAGAGGCGGAAAAAGCCACGTATACGGCTGACTTTGACAAAGTCCAAGAGGAAACAGAATTCAACATACTCTGATGATGATGATGATGATGCAGAGTATCAGACTGCGAGTTCAAGGCGAGGCCGTAAGAAAAAGGGCTATCCAGGGGCGCGAGAAGAAGTACCCAATATAATATATCAGTGTGAATACTGTGAAAAACAATTTAAGACAAGAGAAAAAGTTCGAACTCACACGAAGATTCATACTGAAGAACGAGCATTTTCGTGTGATATATGTGGTTCAAAGTATCGCAGACGCGAACATTTAGTGCGCCATTACCGCAGACATACAAATGAGCGCCCATACCAGTGTCTAGAATGTGGAAAATCATACATGAGGGCAGAACATTTAAAACGGCACAGTTTTGATCATTCAGGGGAAAAACCTTTTGAATGTTCAATGTGTCCAAAGAAATTTACGAGACATGATCGACTCATTAAGCACTCATTAGTTCATGATAAATAGAAGCTTAAAAATGCCCATATCATAAATTACAATCAACAAAAACAAAATAACGACACTTAAAAAGTGCTTCAGATAAGACGGGATAATTTAAGTAAAAATTTTTGAGTTATAATTTATTACAATCTGGCTACATTAATAGTTATATATTGTGCCAAGAGCTATAAAATTTCAAATTGAGAACAAAAAGCATCTTGCTTGTTTCTCTTGTGTAATCTTGAAAATGTTGTGATTTCATATTGAAAATGTTGGCATGATTATAGATGGCAGTTAAATTTTCTAAAAGTGATGCTGAAATAAAAGAAAGAAATGAAGTTACTAATGGTTTTGTCTACCAAGCAGGGAGTTGATAATACTTAAATATACTTCACGCAGAAAGGCCAAAAGTACCAATTAGATTTTTCAGTCAATAATAAGAGTTTTGATAATTTGACTGTTTTTCCGAGATCTAGTGCAAAATCAAACAAAAATAGTAGTTTCAAAACTTCAGACAGAAAAGGTATATTTTTTCAAAAATTAGCCATTCTCTCTCACATACTCCTGCTGTACACAAGGCTTTGTCAGACAGTTTGGACAAAGATCAGCCTGCACATGTGTTTGCTGATCTTAGCCTGTCCTGCCTGCGGAATTAATACAGGAAAACTTGCTTAGAGTGGTGCAATTTTTCCTGAAAAATAGCAACATTTAAATTCAGATGTTTTTAGCTCATCTGAGCACAACATGCTCAAGGGGAGCTTTGAGGATGACCTTGAGTCTGTCGTATGTCGTCTGTCGTCAACAATCTTTAAATACTTCTTCTCCTGAACCACTTGGCTGATTTCAATGAAATTTTGCCAGAATGTTCCTTGGTTGTCCCTCTTGTTTGCAAAATTCTGATTGGCCTATAATTATGGGAGTGACAGGATGCGGCATTTTTTCACTTTGAAATCTTTGAACAACATCTCCTGAACCACTGGGCTAATTTTGATGAAACTTTACCAGAATATTCCTTTGGTGACCCTTTTCAAAAATTGTTTCATGAAATTTTGATTGTCCAGAGTTGTGGGCGTGGTAGGACGGGGCTTATTTTGAGCCAAAAATCTTTGGACGACATCCTCTCCTGAACCACTGGGCTGATTTCAATGAAACTTTACCAGAATGTTTCTTGGTTGACCCTTTTCAAAAGTTTTGTGCGAAACTTTGATTAGCGCATAATTATGGGCGTGGCAGAGTGGGGTTTATTTTGAGTTGGAAATCTTTGAATGACATCTCTCCTGAACCACTTGTCCAATTTTAATGAAACTTTTCCAGAATGTTCCTGTGGTGACCCATTTCAAAAATAATTTGCAAAATTTTGATTGGCCCATAAATATAGGCATGGAAGGACGGGCTTATTTTGAGTCTTCTCAGTAATGAATGGGTTGGCTGTGTCTATACTCACTTTTAAACCTTAAATCTCCTCTTCAATGATTAGGCAAATGTGAATGAAACTTTGCCAGAAAGTTACTTGGATGAGCTCCAATGGACCAATAAATTTCATGGTGAGCATGGCCCTCTTGTTATTCTTTTAGTATCTTATGTTTTTGGTTCTCATCACAATTATTCAAGACTATTTAATTGAGTACCCTAGCTGCTGTTATAGTGTAGTAGAAGTGGGTTGGACTATCAATCAAAAGGTCCCAGGTTAGATTCCAGCAGCACTCATCCTTTGCTACTATTTGTCTTCCACCAATGGGTAGATAATTGTAGATATATGTATAATAGCAGCCAGAGGCTACAAAAGGATATGATAGCACTGGTGTGAGAAATACCAGGAATTCATTGTAAGGTTCTCCACCTGCTGCAATGTAACTAAAAGATTGTTGAAAACCAGAAAAGTTTTAAAAACTTCAAATTTAATACATTCACAATAGGAATATCCAGTTTTTCAACAAGGTAATGCTGCCTTCATAGCACAGTTGGTAGCGCATAAGACTGTCATTCTAGAGGTCCAGGGTTCCATTCCAGACTGCGACACTCATTCTTTCTGACTCTCGTACCAATGGGTCGTTAAATCGTATACATATGTGGTATAGCAGCTGGAGGCTAGGAAAGGATGTAATGGTAGTACTGGTGTGAGAAAAGCCAGGAATCCATTGTTAGGTGCTCAAGCTGCGACGATATAGCTGAAAGATTGTTGAAAGCGGCGTAAAACCCCATTCAAACAAACAAATCAACAAGGTAATATTTTGTTTATCCAAGGTTTATCCAGCATGACGAGAGTTGAAAAATGCGGATAAAATCTGCAAAGTCAAACAACTTTCGGGCTTTGTGCAATACTTTTCTAAGTGCCTATTTAAATATAGGCACTTGAAACAGTTTTGCATTAAGCCCGTCAAAATGGGATTGTGGTAATATAAATAATATGATATAAAATTGATAACAAACATTGTCTTCGTATTATACCATATGTTTGTTAATTGGATTTATATAGGTGTTTGTTGAATGAATAGAGTTTAATGCCGCTTTCAATATTTTTTATTTATATTGCGGCAGCTGGAGCACCTAACAATGGATTCCTGGTATTTCTCTCACCAGTACAACCGCTACATCCTTTACTAGCCTCTAGCTGCTATCTCACATAGGTATACCATTATCAACCCATTGGTAAGAGACAAATAGTCGGAAATTATGAGTGCTACCTTTGGGGATCAAACCCAGGGACCTCTAGATTGATAGTCCGACATGCTACCAGCTGCGCTATGACGGCAGCCTATAAAGTTGATAAAAAGCTAAGGCATGTTGTCGGAGAATGCCCCCTTTTTGGAAATTAAAAAAAAATCAGGTGTTTACAATGTATGTCATCATGAGTTGAAGTGCACTTTGTTCAGGATGACAAATCAATGCTAACTCTCGCAAATTATATCCCTCTTTGCACTTTGCATTCCTCTTTCAGAGAAAACCAGAGATATTGTGATCACCTTGGCATCATTCATGTTGGTGTTGGCTCTACAAACTTGAACCTTGGTCATATCTCTGTTGTTATAGAAGATATCTTCGTGAAACATGGCATGTGTGTTCACCATCACAAGAGCTAGCAAGACTATCAATGTAGATAAATGGTAGCATTTTTGTAAGAATTTTGCTCCCTTAGAACTCACTAGTTTTTGCATCATCCAGCACCTGCAACCAACTTAGATTTTTTACATCATCCAGCACCTGCTACCAAGTGTTGCATCCATAGGCGAGCTTTTGTCAGGGAGTCAAAACCCTTATGTATGGGTCAAACACAAGCCCTGGTCAATCAACAACTTAGAAAGGGTCAGTTGACAATAACCTTTTCAAATTTATTCATTTGATTTATAGGTTTGACCTTTAAGAGAGCTTATAGAATTCAATAGTCATATTGGTCATTGAATTCTGAATTTGTAATGCTAGCACAATCGGAGTTTGAACAGTTAAGGCCATTTAAGTAACATATTTTTTGGGTGGGGTACCTCAACCTTTTACAGTAAAAGGTCCCATACAGGCCCATGTTCTAAAAAAACCTTGTCCCCCTCTTCGGAGGGTGAAAAGGACTATTTATGCCCCCGTATCGAAAGATCAGGGGCATATTGTTTTACCATTGTCCGTCCGTCTGTCTGCAAAAGTTAACCAAAAAACTTTACATTGCCAATATCATCAAGCCTTTTCAAGGTACAAGGCTCATATTTGGCATGATGATAGATCTCAATTATCCGCATCTGCTGATACCAAAGTCAAGGTCATGTGACAAGGTCAAGGTCATCTGTCAAGGCCAAATAACTCAAAACTTTACCAAAAAACTTAACATAGCCTATATCTTCAAGCCTTTTCAAGATACAAGGCTCATATTTGGCATGATGATAGATCTCAATGATCCGCATCTGCTGGTTCTAAAGTCAAGGTCATGTGACATGGTCAAGGTCATCTGTCAAGGTCAAACTTTTTAATAAAAACAAAAAAACATTCATTGTTCAGTTTATTCAAGCTTAATGTAGATACCCTGTCTTATAGTTGGCATGATGAAAGATCTGAGTGATGTACATCTGTAGGTATCAAGGTCAAGATCATGCTAAAAGGTTAAGGTCATTTGTCAAGGTCAAACTTTGAAAAAAAAAAGCTGTTACGGGGGCATTTGTGTTTCACAAACACATCTTGTTTTGATGTGGTTTTACAAACTTTTGAATCCTCAAACAAAGGCCTATATCCACAAAATCAATGTCTCTAAAAATTCAAAAGAGGTTTTATGCACCTTTTCCCAAGTCAAAATTTTATGCAGAATTTGTTTATTGGCCATATTTAAATCATCTTAATAAATATCAATGGCTTAGCATAAAAAAGTTGTAACTGCCTGTCTTTAGGTAGTTACAACAGTTTCACACAGTGCCATGGATATTAAGAGTAGCCTCTTCTAATGTAAAAACGATGATTCTCATAGAACCCCAGCTTTTACTGCACTTACAGCTTTGTCAAATCTGCAGTTTAGGGGTTTTGGTTGCGTACTGATTTGACGCTCTAAATTTATAGATCAACAAAGTGAAACAAATACTTTTAACTTATTTTGAATGATATGCTTTATTAAAAGTTTATTGATTGTTTCTCTGATCATGATGATATAGATTAAAGATAAAAAATTTGAACTTTTTAGATTTTTATTAGCGCACCTGAGCACGAAGTGCTCATGTAAGCTATTAGGATCACCTTTCATCCGGCGTCCGTCTGTCAGTCATTGGACGTCGTCTGTCAACAAATTCTCTAAACGACAACTACTAAAAATAACACCAAATTTAACAGAAATGTTGCTTAAGTGGTCCCCTTCCAAAAAAGCTAAAAGAATTGAAATCCATGAAAAACCCTGGTTGCTATGGCAACCAAAGGTGAAATTTTAAGAAATCTTAAAAATTCTTATTACTTCTCAACCAGGAGTCCTACAGACTTAAAATTTGGCATGGATGATCAGTTCAAAGAATTAAAATAGGTAAAATCTTATCTGTTGGGTGACCAGGTGGGGAGCAATAGGGGGAAGGGGGTAGTACTTTGGGTAAATTTTGTAATCTTTAATTATGCTCCCCGAAGGGAGAGCATATAGCCGCCGCTTTGTCTGTCTGTCCGTAATTCCGTCCGTCCGTCCGTCCCCACCTATTTCTCCATAACCCCTGGGCCAAATTGAATGAAACTTACCATGTGAACTCCCTATGATATAGTGATGATGCATCTGTGACGGTTTTTGGATTTGAGGCCTCGTCACGGGAAAAGGGGACTTAGGGTAAAAAACAGTTTTCCCCAAATTTCTTCTAGTCTAACAGTCAGAATTTAGTGAAATTTCATATTTGTGTAGCAAATCAGATGCCCTTTACCCTAAACAATTTGAAATTAACTTAAAAAAAAATATATCATGGAAAAAGGGGGCTTAATGTTTGTTACCTTTACGTAAGCGCGTAAATTTCAGTTATTCTTTCATTTCTCCTAGTCTTATGCTCAGAATTTGATGAAATTTCACATTTGAGTAGCAAATCAGATGCTCTTTACCCTAAACTATTTGAAATTTGTGTCTTAAAATATGTCATGCAAAAAGGGGGTTTAATGTTTGTTACCTTTATGTTAGCTGTATAAGATAACAGCTTATTTGAGTCTTTGAAATCTGACCACAGAGCATATCTCCTAAAGTATAATAGCTATCAACTTGAATCTTTATGAGTGGATAGATCTCATTGAGGAGAAGTGCAGTGCACAAGAACTACAACTTTGCTTGCATAATTTTGGAGTTATTGCCCTTTGTTAATTTTGATACTTAGATTATGTCTGGAGCATATCTCCTAAAGTAAAATAGCTACCAACTTGAAACTTTATGGGTGGATAGATCTCATGGAGGAGAAGTGCAGTGCACAAGAACTACAACTCTTACTTGCATATTTTTGCAGTTATTGCCCTTTGTTATTTTTGATACTTAGATTTTGTCTGGAGCATATCTCCTAAAGTATGATAGCTATCAACTTGAAACTTTATAGGTGGATAGATCTCATGGAGGAGAAGTGCAATACACCAGAACTATAACTCTTGCTTGCATAATTTTGGAGTTATTGTCCTTCGTTATTTTTAATACATTTAATAGGAGGTAAATCTCTGACAGTACAAAAGAATCTTTAATCTGTTAGGCTTCAGTTTACTATCAAGCTTTTGTGGCGGGGGATGTCCATGTCCAACATGGCTCTTGTTTTTGTGACAATGCCTTATTCGGGGAGCATAATCCGTCTCTGACGGCTCTTGTCTTCTTCTTTCTCGGAACCAGGAGCCCTACAGACTTGGAAATTGGTATAGATGATCAGCTTATAAACCTTAATTAAAATAGTGAAAATCATAAATGTTGGGCCACCAGGTGCAGAGCATCAGGGGGGGGGTGCTTTGTTGAAAATTTTGAAATCGTTACCTGTCTTTTTCTGATGAACCAGAATCCCTGCAGCCTTTATATTTGACATGATTGATCAGCTCATAGACCCTATCTGAAATAGCTAAAATCATGAATGTTTGGCCACCAGGTGCGAGCACCAGGGGGCTGAAGGGTAGCTTTTCAGAGCAAATCTTAAACCTTCTTCTGATAAACCATGTGCCCTACGACTTGAAAAATGGAAAGGATGATCAGCATATGGACCATTATTAGAATAGCTAAAATCATAACTGTTGGGCCACCAGGGGAAAGGGTAGTACTTTGTTAGAAATTCTTTAATCCATAACCTTCTTCTGATGATCCAGAATCCAAACAACCTTTATATTTTACACGGATGATCAGCTCATAGACCCTACTTTACATAGCTATAACTATGAATGTTTGGCTACCATGTGAAGAGCACTGGGGGAGAGGGTAGTATTTTGGGTCAATTTTGAAATTTTAAACCTTCTTCTGATGATGAAGTAGGAACCTTACAGGCTCTAAATTTGGCATGAGTCATCAGCTCATTTACATTAATCAAAATAGATATAGTCATGATTGTTTTGTGACCAGGGCCAGAGACCCAAGAGGAGGGGGTAGTGCTTTGTGGAAAATTTAACAATTGTTAAAATTCGACTGAACTGGAATTCCTACAGCTTTTTCATTCGATTTAGAATAAGCAGCTCAGAGAACTTAAATTAAACAGCTATTATGACTGTTGGGCCACCAGGTGCGGATCAACAGGGGGCAGAGGGTAGTAGTTAAGGTCAATTTTAACATTTGAACATTTTTAATACTTTACTTTACTTAATATTTTAATACTCAACTGAAAATTTTCAAAATTTCGGTTAATTTCTGTTGCATGAAAGCCTCAACATTACATGTCAAATTAAATATTTTTGAAATACATGTATAACCTTTTCATTTGAATTTTTTTGTAGTGATTAAGTGGAAATCCAATAATTATCTTAACTTGATGCTTGGTTAAATTCTCATACGAGTCCAAAAACAAGTTTTATAATCTCGGACTAACTTGTTAGCAAAGGCACAAACCTTTGACATCATTGCAACAAGAACTAGAACTGTCGCAAAGCAGACTTATTATCCCGACCAGAGGTTTGTTCCTCTCCTGGAAATGGTTTACAAAGTTAGTCGTGTCCTGCCACTGTCATAGGGCAGTTGGTAGCGCGTCAGACTGTCAATCTATAGGTCCTGGGTTCCATTCCCGACGGGGGCACTCATTCTTTCCGACTATTTATCTCTCACCAATGGGTTGATAATTGTAACCTTTGTGAGATAGTGGCTGGAGGCTAGGAAAGGATGTGGTGGTTGTACTGGTGAGAGAATTACCAGGAAACCATTGTAAGGTGCTCCAGCTGAAACAAGAGGACCATGATGGTCCTAGATCACTCACCCGAGTCTCTTTGACCCCTGGGAAATCACATTAAATAGGCAGATGTCAACAAGGAGATAATTTTAATATCATAGAATGCTTTTCCCCAAGAGCTAGAAGGATATGCTTTTTCGCTCTTTGATTCTCTTTAAAGAGAGATGCACCTGGGTGGAGCCCAAATATGACCCCAGGGTCTTGATATGAACAAACTTAGTAGAGGTCCACTAGATGATGCTACATACCAAATATGAAAGCTGTCTGCCTTCTGGTTTCAGAGAAGAAGATTTTTGAAGATTTCGCTCTTTGGTTCTACAGACAAATCTGTGTGAGCAGCCAACTATGCACAGCGGCCAATCTGCCGACCACTCGATTCCCCCCTGTGCAAATTCCTTCTTTTATTGCACTGTGAATAGCGTGATCTCCTGAAATGCAGCCAGCGGTCACCTAAATTGGTCTAATTCCACCTGTATATCACACGTATACAACAGTCATCTGACAAAACACGCGACTTAATTAGTCGTGTTTGAAAAAATCGATAATCACCACTATAGTAAACGGCCGAAGTCGTTATTAACAACCAATTATTGATTTATTCCCGTGTTTTTGATTAAATGACGTGTTATTGGCCATTATTATTTATTTGATCTACTTAAATGATGATAATAAATTAAAGGATATGGAATTTCTGTTTTCGGGTCTCTTTAAATAAAATGAACTGAGTATTACAGGTTGTTTACACATTTAGCAAACTGATTTCTCGAGGTCTTTAAAATGGACGAAAACCTGCTTTTGATATCAATTCTAGCCACAATGAAAAGTAACAATGCAAAATGAAAAAGCACACATAGAGGGAAAATATTGTGCACAAGTTAAAAATACTTAAAACAAGATATTTTCACTTATTTTCACAAGATTTTTTATGTTAAATGGTATAATTCCTTATTCTTTTAATGACAAACACTTAAAATGAAACCTTGGAATTGCTTAGAATTTGGAGAAGTCTACAGTTTTGCGATCTGGTAATGAGCTTAACAAAAGTGGTACAAAAATATGGCCACCCTAAGGATACTGTGAACAGCAGCTAATCTGTGTACAGCAGCCAATTTAGCCCTCTCCCTTGATTGGCTGCTGTACACAGATTCGACTGTATGTAAAAAGGGTTGTACCCAGGGTGAGCCCGAATGTGACCCCAGGGTCTTGATATGAACAAATTTAGTAGAGGTCCAATAAATGATGCTACTTACTAAATATGAAAGCTGTCTGCCCTCTATTTTCAGAGAAGAATATTTTCCTTTTTTTACCCTTCGTGCTCACAAGAGCTTAAAGGGTTGCGCCTGGGCAAAGCCCAAATATGACCCCAGGGTCTTGATATGAAACAAACTTGGTAGAGGTCCACTAGATGATGCTACATACTAAATATGAAAGCTGTCTGCCTTCTGGTTTCAAAGAAGAAGATTTTTGAAGATTTCTTTGATTCTCTGTAAAAAGGGTTGTGCCCGGGTGGAGCCCAAATATGACCCCAGGGTCTTGATATGAACAAACTTGGTAGAGGTCCACTAGATGATGCTACATACCAAATATGAAAGCTGTCTGCCTTCTGGTTTCAGAGAAGAAGATTTTCCCATTTTTACCCTTTTTGTTAAGGGTAAAGGGAAAGTTAACCCTTGTCATGCTGAACCCGGAATATTCCTGCTTTGGCAGGAGCCATAGACAAACAACAGCCTGCACATATGTGTAGTCTGATGTTAGTCTACACCACCTGTTTCTCACATTCAAACCAGAATTGTCGACCTACAGTTAGTACTTTCAGTGCTTTTTGCCCTTTGATTTTGATGAAAAATTTTAGCCAAAATTTATTCAGCATGACAAGTGGATATCATTCATTTGAACAACTTTGGTAAAGCTTGACCCAATGAACATCTCTGCCAAGTTTCATCAAGATTGGCCTACCAGTTTAGGAGAAGATGGACGACGCATGACTGATACTGGACATTGTAAAATCACAATAGCTCACCTTGAGTACTTTGTGCTCAGGTGAGCTAAAAATGTTGAAAGCAGTGTTAAACTCCATTCAATCAATCAAACTCCATTCAATGAATCAATTATTTGTGTCCTTGACATTTGTAACCTAAAATCAATAGGGCACCTCCTTTATCCTAAACCCATATAGATTAACATGAACACAGGGGTGTGGAAATACATATTTTCTCTACTTGTACCAAGTTAAAGATGATTTTCTACTTGTCAATGATCAAAAAAGAACTTTTCCACATAGGAGGAAATAGATAATATTTGAGAAACATTGATTTTGAAGAAGAAATTGCTGAAATCCAGCATTTTCTTCATCAAAACCCATGTTCTCTACCCTTTGCTTTATATGTTAGGCTGATAAACCTCATTCATCTATAGAGTGTCATTCCAAGATTTTCCCTGCTAATATTTTGTCCTTGGACATGTTGCTCTGAAAAATGTACTTGTCCGCTGGTAGAAAAGCCTATGTCGAACAAGTTGGGCATAAGAATTCCACACCCCTGTTGAACACATTTCATCTTTGGGTTTATTATACACCCAGTATGAAGGAGGGATAAGTATAGGATAGAAAATGAGAGCCGTGGTATATGGGAAATAGACACAAGCTTTAGCGAGTGTCTATTTCCCATATACCGCTGCACGAGATTTTCTATCTGACTTAGACCACGCTTTTCTTACACTTTCTGTATTTTTTACCCGAAACTCTAAATAATGAAATAGAGTAAATCTCGCTGTGATATTACTCTAATCAAGTGTGAAATTCTGAATTTACTTATGAATCTATTTCTGTTACCATTTTCAGGTCTTTTTCACTTTTGCGACTGTCGAAATTCTTTAGGAAAATAGAGCTGTATAAAATGCTCGTCATCTTTTTTAAATGACTCGGCCTCCAAAACCTGTCGAGATTCACATGCAAGACACACTGCAACCGTATATCTGTAAATACAACGTTCGGAGTTGTATCTGTGATATATCCTTTTGAAAAACTGTTCTCTGATTGGCGGATTCGCTTCAAGCGTGGTCTTATACTGGTTTATCCTTTCTATCCATTTGTCTACACCAAAATGTCTCATCTTTCTCAGCAAACAGGAATCACAGCAACTTGAAACTTTGTATTGGAGCAAGGGCATAACTTCCATTACACAATTTATACAAGTGTGTAAAAGAATTAATTATCTGTTGGAAAATATTTTTAATGAATACAATGTCTGACAAATGCTTCAGGGAAGATTTTCTTTGGCTCAGTGGTTAGCGCATTGGACTTGTAAACCAAAAATTTGAATGTTACTTTCTGTGAGGGTTCGAGGCTGGCTCACAACTGCTACTTTTCAGCTATACTTTGGTTTAGGACAGTTCTTTTGTAATAGAAAGATTATGTTGCTTATCGAAATTAGGTCTGCTGAATATCATTGCCCACAACAATAAATTGGGGGCAAATTGTTTTTGACCTATGTGTTTGTTTATCTATTTATTCTAAAAAAAATTTATCATTGGCCACAAAATTTTGATTGGCAAACGATAGAACAATATGATTATTGCTTCCAAGGTCATTTGTCAAGGTCATTTTTCTAGGTTAATTACCTTGAAAAATTCTGACAAATGTCAGGGGGGGCATTGTAGTTGAAGAAATACATCTTGATCAAAAGAAAATTTGTCACTTTAAAGAAATGGAAACATAGAATAGAAGCAGTAATAAGTTTTGTATAACAAATTTATTTCATCAAAGTTTTCATAGTGTAATAATTTCAAAGTTTCATGAATCTAGCTCACATACTTAACGAGATGTCTCTTGGACAAAAAAATGTCTATGGATGGACAGAATGACTGACGGATAAGTGCAAAGCAATATACCCCCTTATCTTTGAAGGGGACATTATGATCGATCACTTTAAGCAATAACATTAGAGGCCCTTTAATATAAATAATTAAATGTAACAATCAGATCTATAATTTCTTCATTACTAAACTGTCCAACTTGCCATAAATGCTTAAGCAAACCAACACACCAAAACATGTAGAAAGAAGTGCATTTAACCCTTATCCCACTAAATTGAAATTTTGATAAACACAAAAAACAAATTTTTGGTGTGCACATTTTAAGCAGTTTTGCTCAAGGTTTTTCTAATTTATTAAACGAAAAGCAGACTTACAAGGCTAAAATAAAGCTGCTTGTCTGACAGACATGGGGTTATCATAACCACTTATTTAAAACTCATCTATGCAGGTTGATCTTAGCCCATACTGTCTGCAACACTTTGTTAACAACAGCAATCTGTCAATTCACATGGTTACCCTTGGATCAATAGATAGACTGGCATTTCGGATATAAGAATTTCTTCCAAATAATATTGACACAAAACCTGTGTTGTTGGTAGTCATTAGAATTGTCTTATTGAGACAGTCAAAATGAATACACACAAAAAAGTGTTTGATGGAGAATTAATGATGAGAGAATAACATTATCCCTCTTTATGTAGACCTTGACTCATTTCATTTGCCCAGTCTGAAGTCCTAAATTATATTACAACATTTAGACTGGTATCACATTCATCAACATCCTCCCCAGGTTAGTCTGGCCACATGGTCCGTCTTCCTCTTTGTTGGTTTGATAAAGCCCAGGAATTGTAGCTCCGAGACAGCTCGAATAAATCTTGCTCTGATAGAGAGTTAAGAATTTTTAGGAATAAGTTATAACCCAACCCCCCAACCCCAAGCTACAGATTGAGGGGTTATTTTGTATTTTAGATGGCAGTATTTCAATACTGATAGTACAAACCTTATGCTTTTGGTACTCATTTGGATCGTCTTGTCAAGACGATTTAAATGAGTACCCACAACATAGGGTTTCATTGAGAAATAAAGATTTTAGACTGGCTTTACCCCCTCTTTTCTGTACCTCTATCACCGGTACTTTGCTTTGTCCCAGTACTGTTTTTGGACAGAATTCAATTGTGACCTTGACCCCAAACCAATAGGGTATCTGCTTAGGTCATGAGTAAAATTATTGAAGTAAATTAGAAATATGGTTGCATACCAACATACGAAGACTTACATTTTAACTAAAGCTTAGTATGCTGGTGTAGTGCATGCTAGAGTAAGAGTCTAAAAATCTACACATGGAGGGACAAACAGTCAGATGGATGAACAGACAGACATAAAGATTAACCCTACTTCATACATATGGGGATGATAGGATATGTGGCTTGATAGGACGGTGGCTCTTTTAATAGTGAAGATATATTATAAATTTGAATTCTTTTAGTATATACAAGAAATTTCATAAGAGTTGAATTTTTTCACACAAAAACATTCAATATTTCAGCAATATTTCAGGTCTTCTCTAGCAACAGATGCAATTACATGTATGTAGTTCTTCATCATATTGACCGCCAATATAGCCAAAATAAAACCTCCGCCAAAATTACCCCAGTTTACAGTACTTACATGTTCTTCATCATGCAATCATTTTTCAGTGCTTGAGTTTGATAAACCCTTAACAAGAGGCCCAAGAGGGCCTGTATCGCTCCACTGGCTTAAATCTCAAGACTTATTATTGCAAATAGAAGGTAATGAAAGTGAACAACATTCAGAAGGAATTAAGACATTTTCTAGGTTGAAACTGACTTATGAAGGAATGAACTTAATTAACTTATATGTAAAATTACAAGAAAGAAAACTATTAAGATGTAGATTGAAACAAGAGGACCAGAATGGCCCTAAACTGCTCACCTGAATTTTATTGATCCAGTGGATCTCATCCAATCCAAATTTCTTGAACATCTTTAGATGAGGGTCACCAAAGGAACATTCTGGTAAAGTTTCATTAAAATTGGCCTGATGGTTCAGGAGGAGATGTCATTCAAAAATTTCGGGGTCAAAATAAGCCCCACCTATATTTGGGGGTCAATCCAAATTTCTTGAACAACTTTATATGAGGGTCACCCAAGGAACATCCTAATAAAGTTTCATTGAAATTGGCCCAATGGTTTAGGAGGAGATGAGGTTCAAAGATTTCGGGTTCAAAATAAGCCCCGCCCTGCCACGCCCATATTGGGGGGTCAATCCAAATTTCTTGAACAACTTAAGAAGAGGGTCACCCAAGGAACATTCTGGTAAAGTTTCATTGAAATTGTCCTGATGGTTTGGGAGGAGATGTCGTTCAAAGATTTCAGGGTCAAAATAAGCCCTGCCCTGCCACGCCCATATTTTGGGGTCAATCCAAATTTCTTGAACAACTTTAGAAGAGGGTCACCCAAGGAACATTCTGGTAAAGTTTCATTGAAATTGGCCCAATGGTTTGGGAGATGTCGTTCAAAGATTTCAGGGTCAAAATAAGGCCCGCCCTGCCACGCCCATATTTGGGGATCAATCCAAATTTCTTGAACAACTTTAGAAGAGGGTCACCCAAGGAACATTCTGGTAAAGTTTCATTGAAATTGGCCCAATGGTTTGGGAGATGTCGTTCAAAGATTTCAGGGTCAAAATAAGCCCCGCCCTGCCACGCCCATATTTTGGGGTCAATCCAAATTTCTTGAACAACTTTAGAAGAGGGTCACCCAAGGAACATTCTGGTAAAGTTTCATTGAAATTGGCCCAATGGTTTGGGAGATGTCGTTCAAAGATTTCAGGGTCAAAATAAGCTCCGCCCTGCCACGCCCATAATTGGGGGTCAATCCAAATTTTTTGATCAACTTTAGAAGAGGGTCACCCAAGGAACATTCTGGTAAAGTTTCATTGAAATTGGCCCAATGGTTTGGGAGGAGATGTCGTTCAAAGATTTTGGGGTCAAAATAAGCCCCACCCTGCCACGTCCATATTTGGGGGTCAATCCAAATTTTTTGAACAACTTTAGAAGAGGGTCACCCAAGGAACATTCTGGTAAAGTTTCATTGAAATTGGCCCAATGGTTTGGGAGGAGATGTCGTTCAAAGATTTTGGGGTCAAAATAAGCCCCGCCCTACCATGCCCATATTTGGGGGTCAATCCAAATTTTTTGAACAACTTTTAAAGAGGGTCACCCAAGGAACATTCTGGCCAAGTTTTGTGAAAATCCCATCATTGGTTTAGGAGGAGAAGATGTTTCAAGAAAAGTTTACGCACGCACGCACGGACGCACGACGGACACCTCGCCATGACAATAGCTCTCTGGCCTTCAGCCAGTGAAGCTAAAAATCAAAGAAATTCAGGTCAAAGTGTATGCAAATTGTTTCTAAAATAGACTGCCTGATATCATGTTTTGTTATCAGACGGGTGATATCAGGTCAATGCAGGCTTCATTGCATGATAAATTAGAGGGATACTGTAGTTCCTTTGTAGGTTTATCTGTTAAATCTTCCTCGTCTCTTTCTATCACAGTAAGGAATGCCTGAAATAACACAGAAAATACATTATTTAAGGGTTTTTTCATTATTTTTAGGGTATCAACATTTACATGCACCTGCAAAATGGTTTAACAGTGCAGTGCAGACCACAAAGGAGTTAAAAGCGCTGCAAAAGATAACATTGCATAAAAATACAGATTGAAGTTGAAAATTTTGAATAGACCAAGCTTTCTATGGCACTTGAGGGATTGAGCAATAGTGAAAAGTTAAACTGATATTCTACAATATCATGGTTCTAATTCTCTCTTTTTCAATTTTCTATCAACTGATCCTTACAAAATTATATCTGCCAAGTCGTAAATAAATATCTTCTTGCTTATAAATAAAATATTGTTTTGTCAAGTTATTATTTTTGATACACAGTATAGGCACTTACAACCGTCTAGCACTCAGGCTACCTTAACACTTTCCTGTTTTACAAAATTTTGGACCTGTCCAAATTCAAAGGTTTTGCAGTCGAAAATTTAAATAATTTAATTTGAAAAATAATCATTCTGTAGGGTAGACAAGAGGGCCATAGTGGCCCTTAATCGCTCACCTGAAATAACAATCTAAAAAATATTCAAGGTATTTCTAAGATTTAACCCAATGACCTAGTTTTTGACCCCACATGACCCAATTTAGAACTTGTCCAAGATTTTATCAAGATAAAAATTCTGACCAATTTTCAGGTTGTTTGGGCAGAAAATATGGCCTCTAGAGTGTCCACAAGTTTTTTTTAAGATTTGACGCTGTGACCTAGTTTTTGTCCCCACATGACCCAATTTAGAACTTGTCCAAGATTTCATCAAGATAATCATTCTGACAAAATTTTCAGGGTGATTAGGCAAAAAATATGGCCTCTAGAGTGTCCACAAGGTATTTTTAAGATTTGACCCCGTGACCTAGTTTTTGACCCCACTTGACCCAATTTAGAACTTGTCCAAGATTTTATCAAGATAATCATTCCAATTAATTATCAGGTTGATTGGGCAAATAATATGGCCTCTAGAGTGTCCACTAGGTTTATCTAAGATTTGACCCCATGACCTAGTTTTTGACCCAACTTGACCGAATTTCAAACTTGTCCAAGATTTAATCAATATAATCATTCTGACCAATTTACAGGATGATTGGGCTAAAAATATGGCCTCTAGAGTGTCCACAAGGTTTTTCTAAGATTTGACCCTGTGTCCTAGTTTTTGAACCCACATGACCAACTTTCGAACTTGTCCAAGATTTAATCAAGATAATCATTCTTACCAATTTTCAGGATGATTGGGCTTAAAATATGGCCTTCAGAGTGTCCACAAGGATTTTTTAAGATTTGACCCTGTGACCTAGTTTTTGACCCCACTTGACCCAATTTCAAACTTGTCCAAGATTTCATCAAGATAATCATTCTGACCAATTTTCAGGATAATTGGGCTAAAAATATGGCCTCTAGAGTGTCCACAAGGTATTTCTAAGATTTGACCCCGTGACCTAGTTTTTTACCCCACATGACCCAATTTCAAACTTGTCCAAGAATTCATCAAGATAATCATTCTGACCAATTTTCAGAATGATTGGGCTAAAAATATGGCCTCTAGAGTGTCCACAAGGTATTTCTAAGATTTGACCCCGTGACCTAGTTTTTGACCCCACTTGACCCTATTTCGAACTTGTCCAAGATTTAATAAAGATAATCATTCTGACCAATTTTCAGGATGATTGGGCTAAAATTATGGCCTCTAGGTTGTCCACAAGGTTTTTCTAAGATTTGACCCTGTGACCTAGTTTTTGACCCCACATGACCAACTTTCGAACTTGTCCAAGATTTGATCAAGATAATCATTCTGACCAATTTTCAGGATGATTAGGCTAAAAATATAGCCTCCAGAGTGTCCACAAGGTTTTTCTAAGATTTGACCCTGTGACCTAGTTTTTGACCCCACTTGACCCAATTTCTATCTTGTCCAAGATTTTATCAAGATAATCATTCTTACCAATTTTCAGGATGATTGGGCTAAAAATATAGCCTCTAGAGTGTCCACAAGGTTATTCTAAGATTTGACCCTGTGACCTAGTTTTTGACCCCACTTGACCCAATTTCGAACTTGTCCAAGATTTCATCAAGATAATCATTCTGACCAATTTTCAGGTTGATTGGGCTAAATATATAGCCTCTAGAGTGTCCACAAGGTAAATGTTGACGAAGCACGATGCACGACAGACAACGGACGACGGACATCAAGTAACCCCAAAAGCTCTCCTTGAGCACTTTGTGCTCAGGTGAGCTAAAAATAGTGTGGAAAAAGAAGAAATTGCTTGTCAGAAGCAATTCTTCTTTTTTCTCAATGTTTTCTCAATCATAAAATCACAGGCACGTAAAAAGCAGGGACTAAACAGCAAAGGGTTAAAGAGTAATCACATGTATCTTTCTTGGTGTCCCTGAGCTAGGTTCCAAGTAGCAATTTGATTGCTCATAAATTTATAGGCGGTTTTAACTGTTTCACAATGAGCTTCATATAGTCTCTATTGGCTCTATCAACCTTCTAGCAGCACTGAGGCATCATTCAGTATGGGGTTTTACACCACTTTTAACAATTATGCAGTTATATTGCCGGGACTGTAGCACCTAACAATGGATTTCTGTTATTTCTCACACTAAAAATGCCACTACAACCTTGTGGAGCCTCCAGGTGCAAACCAACATATCTTATATCTCCTAATATATGCGTCTGGGAGCTTTGCATAACATAGTCAGTTGATTTTATTTAGTGTGCATTTTCTGATTTCAAAAAAATCATTAAAATTTAAGTCTTTTAGGCCCTTCCCCTTTTATTTTGAGGTGAATTACCTTAAAACAATCATATAAGTCATATAAATCATATAAATGATAGTTTAGAGGAAATTCATCTCAAATTTGAGAAGAAGTCTCCAAAAGTGCATAAAAAATAGGCATTTGAAGTGGGTTTTCTTAGTTAACAATGTAGTGGTACTACTATTAGGGAGGGCACTATTATTAGAGGAAATTTGGTAGGTCTATGATTAACAACTCATTCAGAAGAGGACTGGAAATCACATACCTGCATCCAATCATATAAGTTAATCAACTGTCCACACTCTAGATGTAGTTTATACACAATACATATATCTGGCATGCTGGATGATACTTGATTATTCTCTGATTTACAACACCCACACTGAAATGTAAATAAATAATTCAATAAGCTGACCACACTCTAGATGTAGTTTATACACAATACATATATCTGGCATGCTGGATGATACTTGATTATTCTCTGATTTACAACACCCACACTGAAAAGTAAATAAATAATTCAATTAGCTGACCACACTCAAGATGTAGTTTACACAATACATATATCTGGCATGCTGGATGATACTTGATTATTCTCTGATTTACAACACCCACACTGAAATGTAAATAAATAATTCAATAAGCTGACCACACTCTAGATGTAGTTTATACACAATACATATATCTGGCATGCTGGATGATACTTGATTATTCTCTGATTTACAACACCCACACTGAAAAGTAAATAAATAATTCAATAAGCTGACCACACTCTAGATGTAGTTTATACACAATACATATATCTGGCATGCTGGATGATACTTGATTATTCTCTGATTTACAACACCCACACTGAAATGTAAATAAATAATTCAATAAGCTGACCACACTCTAGATGTAGTTTATACACAATACATATATCTGGCATGCTGGATGATGCTTGATTGATCTCTGGTTTTACAACATCCACACTGAAATGTAAATAAATTTATGGTTAAATACGTCAAATGCATCTTTAATTACAATCTGACCCTTGCCATGTTGAAGAATATTATTATGGCATTTTTGATACCAAAGCCAATTCTGATCTCTCAATATTGGACACACAAGAATAAGAATACATGTAGTATCATACACATGGGGAATAAATGTAGCTAAACTATCACAAGCTCACAACTGCCATGCATGGTTTGTTTGCTTGCTTGTATTGGGTTAAACATCACTTTCAACATTATTACAGTTATATTACGACAGCGTGTGCACCTACCCATGGTTTCTGGTCACACCAGAACAACCACAACATTTCATCCCAGCCACCAGCTATTAATCTCATTTAGGTTTACTATTTATCTTATAACTATACAAATATTCGTGTGATAACACCCCATATGCTTTTTTATGATATCATGTGGATATTTTAAGAACAATGACATAATGCAGTTATTTTTTAGAAACTTGCATTTCTGTAAGAATCATTGAAGAAAACAAGGTAAATAGAAGTTATAAGATTAATATGATAAGTACTTAGTGTTTTGTATGAAAAAATATCTAACTCATTTGTGGGAATTGATAATTGTCTCGGCAGAGCCTCGACAATCATCAATTCCCCCAACCTTAGATATTTTTTTCAATTTTCAATACAAAACGCTAAGTAAGTATTTTAAATTACTATATCTATCATACACCTATTGGTGAGAGAGAAATGAATTGTGTCATATTGAGTTTTGTCAAATGTCAGATGAAAATAGGCCAAACCCGAGTTCAAACTCATGATCATTGGATTGACAGCCCATTTTGTTACCCCTGAGCTAACCAGGCTTGTCACTGTCATGTATGGAGTATTTAGCTCAGATGTTAGCCCTTAATTGGATCAAAAGAAATTGTTGTAAAAAATTGAACTTTTTTAGGCTTGAGTATTCAACTTGGTAGACATTTTCAACTTTCTCAATGTTATGAGTCACTGTTGTCATAGGAGATACAAAATGACATTTTCAGAAAGGATTGGCATAAATAGCCAATAGTCCAAAACATCCAAGGTTTTGTTTGGCTTAAACTGGTGTTTTACACCCCTTTTAACAATCTTTCATTCACATGTGCACATCACTGTGAATTCACTTATTCAGGGTTTTAGTCAGACAACAGAACAGGGTCAAAAAGACTTGATAATTGGGATCTTAGGGGTCCTTTCTTAATGTTTGGGAGTCCATGCTCAAAAAAAAGACTATTTCTTTTAAGAACTTAACTTGTTTGTACATACATATGAATTTTCCGCTATTTCCTGGTGAAAGATGAAGAAAGTATTGATTATATTGAATTTGAAAATTAATTAAAGTCAAATTTAAACACCGTTCAAATGTTGAACTATAAACGTTTATCAAGTATATAAATTTACGTCAGTCTTTGAGAAAATGTAGATCCATCTAAATTTAAAACCCCAATTTCTTTACGAGTCACTCGTTCGGACCCTTCTTGTCATACTTTCAAGTAGACATTACGTATCTGTATGTTTTTTGACATTGCTAAGTTAACTAGTCGCCAAAATATCAATAAGAGACAATATATAGTAATGAATGTAAATTGCAGATGGCCAAAGAACAACTAAATCCAATTAAATAAAACAGTGTATTTTTCACGGAATGGGTAGTAATGACACATGGTGCGTAATTGACAAAAAGGTGTCAAAAAAAGGATCACAAGTTGAAAAGTGTGAAAATCGCCGAAATATGACATCTTGTTATTAGAGACAGACCCTTTGTTTGAAATTTTCCAGGTGAAATTTGAAGCATTTTTAATTTCCGGACTGAAGAATGTGTTAAAGACTTCGACCATCCTGCTGTATGAGTCTTCCGAGGTCAAACACTATTAATTATGAGCGAAACCTGCCAGGACTGAGATCCTTGTTAAAATTTTCCCTAGTGTTCCAGATTGCTCCTGTTTGAGAGACCGAAGTTTGACTGTGATTATTTATGATATTGACAGTATAATTATCACTTTGAAATCACACCTCGCATACTCGATGCAGACATAATTGATCATGTAACAATTATTGTGGAAAATCATATTCTTGTTATAAAGTCCAAATTTATAACAATTGCTAACTTGGGTAAATAATGTCTTTTTTTCATTTCATTGAAGATTAACTTAAGGTTTACTGACAATATTGCCTTGTGTCTTTAATGCAATGCACTGAATTACCACAGTTTGCATTTGCCTGGAACTTTTTCAATACTTTTTTCTTTGTGTATATATTGACAAAAAGAAAAATACCAAACAAAACCCATATTTCCTTAAAGCAGTCATTTTTCATTCAAATATTTCATGTGCCTAAATGTATTTTGCACTTAACCCTCGACTAAAAAAATTTTTTTCTTCCAAACAAACTGCTTAATGTCTAGCTCTAGTTTACATTTATCAATAAGTCTACAGAGGGCAGTCTCGATTGAAATTAGCCTACACATCTGTGTAGTCCGATCTTAGTCTAAACTAGGCTATAACAAAGTGGACTAATATCCCCCTTCAAGTGCTTGTAAATCATGACAAGCCATTTTTCATCAAAGGGCCTTATCTCTGTCAAAAGTCAATGGATCCTAACCATAACATCACTTGCATATCTCTGCATGATACTTATTACATCTGTAAAGATTCAATGAAATCCATCAATTAGTTACCGATAAATTGAGCAGACAAGAAAAAGCTACAGACGGACAGACCGACCCACAAGCTGACTCCTATATACACCCCAAACATATTTTATGTAGTTATAATAAGACTATACCTGTAAATAATGGTGAGGATTACTAAGCGCCATCTGTAGAGCAGATCTTGGTGAAGCATTTAAATGTCTTCTTATATTGGCAGCTGAGTTATAGTAGAATATCTCATATAGAGGCAATGACTGGGGACACGTGAGGTACTTTCTGAAATAGATTTGTTAGTTATAGGGAAATATAATATTTAATCTATGTTTCTTTTTCTTTTTAAGTATAGTCTGTTTGACTTCTATAAGGACCAACATTTTCATCAATTACACAACAAGAGGACCAAGATGGTCCTAGATCGCTCACCTGAGTCTCTATGACCCCTGGGACATCACATTAATTAGATAGGCAGATGTCAAAAAGAAGATAATTGCCTAAGATCAATACCATAGAACGTTTTCAGCGAAGAGCAAGACAGATATGCCTTTTTGCTCTTTGATTCTATGTAAAAAGGGATGCTCCCGGGTGGACCAAAAAGTGACCCCAGGGTCTTGATATGAACAAACTTGGAAGAGGTCCATAAGATGATGCTACATTCTAAATATGAAAGCTGTCTGCCTTCTGGTTTCATAGAAGAAGACTTTTGAAGATTTTCATTTTTTTACCCTTCGTGCTCATAAGAGATAAAGGGATGCACCCGTGCAAAGCCCAAATATGACCCAAGGGTCTTGATATGAACAAACTTTGTAGAGACCAACTACACACCAAATATTAAAGCTGTCTGCCATCTGGTTGCAGAGAAGATTTTTAAAGATTTTCGCTCTTTGATTCTATGTAAAAAGGGTTGGGCCCGGGCAAAGCCCAAACATGACCCCAGGGTCTTGATATGATCAAACTTGGTAGAGGTCCACTAGATGATACTACATACCAAATTTGAAAGCTGTCTGCCTTCTGGTTTCAGAGAAGAAGATTTTTAAAGATTTTCATATTTTCACCCTTTTTGTTAAGGGTAAAGGTAAAAGTTAAGGGTGGATTTCATTTATTTGAACAACTTTGGTAGAGCTTTACCCAAGGAACATCCCTCCCAAGTTTCATCAAGATTGGCCCACTGGTTTAGGAGAAGATGTTAAAAGAAATTGTGGACGACGCACGACGGACGACGCACAACTGACGACGGACATTCTATGATCTTGAGCACTTCGTGCTAAGGTGAGCTAAAAATGCGTTGGTTAAGCTATATTGTATCTTGTAATATCTTTATTTTAGCTAAATACCATTCCAAAAATTATTTTTTGAGAATAAGATATTTTCAAAATAATGATTTTGTCTATCTAGGTAATGTTGACATTTTTTGGATTTTCCGCTCTTAAACACGAGGGATGGAGAAGGCTGTTTAGTAGTAAGTAGATGTAAACATATAGTAAAAACACATAGTTTAATAATAAAATTTTGACACAAGAAATAACCATCATTCCTTTTCTGGACTCACTCATTTACATTTAGACAGTCATATCATTTCAAACTTAAATATCATATGATTATAACCCGCCTGTTAACTGGATTTTCCTTGTAGAAAATGCAACATTTGGGTCAATTAATCAATTTTGATTGGTCTGAATGAGGGAGTATGGGATTCATTTCAAAATATATGAAGATGCTCATCAATATCTGGTCAAATGGTTTTTGTACAAAGACAGGATATACTCGTCTTAATATCCATGAGAAAAAAATTACACAGACAAATTTTGGCTAAATGCTGGGCCATATAAACGTAAAATGTAGTATACATTTGTAAGTATTGTTGCTGATGTGACCTGTCTCTGAAAAAGGGACCATATGAGTATTTTTATAAAAATATTTCAAAAAGAGATTGCATCTACTGGTGGTCACCATGAAATTGTATATATCAAACAAGACATGTTTGTTAAATATTTATGCTCCCGGAACAGCACAATTTTTCCAAACTTTGTCCTTGACAGATGACACTGACCTTTTCACTTGACCTTTGTATCAGTTGATGCATATCAATGAGATCTATCAACTTGCCAAATATTAGCTTTGTATCTTGAACAGATTTAACGTAATAGGCTAAGTTAAGTTTTTCTGTAAAGTTTAGCAGGCAGACAGACAACAGTTTGTGAATGGTTAGTCAAACTTATATTTTACCTGAATGTGTTATCAAGGTAATCTAATAGCTCAAGGCGCAACTTCTCATATGGTGAAAGTTTCTTCTTTCTTTTACTTATATCTTGAAGTTGCTGAAATGAGGAAATAATAGTTCTATTTAACAAATAAATAGATATTGAATGGTTAAGAAAACCGAATTTATAAACAAGTCATCTATAAACTGATTAAACAAGAGGACCATGATGGTCCTAGATCACTAACCCGAGTCTCTTTGAACCCTGGAACATTAATCAAATAGGCAGATGTCAACAAGTAATAAATTTCAACATAAACTCAATGCCCTGAAATGATGTGGTTTCTTTCAATGTTAAAGTCCATGATCTAAAATATATCTGTTTGAGTAGTATTTAAGAAATATAAAAACTTTTTTGTTTTAATTGCATGTATAAGGTTAGGGTAAAGTGAAAGCCTACAAGCAGATGAGGTTACCAATGGAATTTCTTTGTATCAAACATGAAGTTTTTCTTTAAATTTTTTCTTAGTCCACAAAAGGTCAAGATCAAGGTCAAATTGTGAAGGACCTTGGTCTCTGTAGAAGCCTATCACCTAGTGAGTATGTGTATGAAGTAATAATGTCCCTGAGTAAAGCATTTAGAAAATATAAGCAAGGTTTTTGGTTAAAGTTTTTCAGTTTAAGTTTTTCCAAGTCCATAAAAGGTCAAGGTCAAATTGTCAAGGCCCTTGGTTTCTGGTGAAAGCCTTTCATCTGGTGACTATGTATATGAAGTAATGATGTCCCTAGGTTAAAGCATTCAGAAAATATAAGCAAGGTTAAAGTTTTTGGTAAAAGAATTTCGGTTAAAGTATTTCAAAGTTCATAAAAGGTCGAGGTCAAATTATCAAGGACCTTGATCTCTCACAAAAGCCTATCACCTAATGAGAATGTATATGAAGTAATGATGTCCCTAGGTTAAAGCATTCAGAAAATATAAGCAAGGTTAAAGTTTTTAGTTAAAGTTTTCAGTTAAAATTTTTCTAAGTCAACAAATGGTAAAGATCAAGGTCAAATTGTGAAGGACCTTGGTCTCTGGTGAAAGCCTATCACCTGGTGAGTATATAAATGAAGCTATGATGTCCCTAGGTTAGAGCATTAAAAAAATATATGCAAGGTTAAAGTTTTTGGTTAAAGTCCACAAAGGTTCAAGGTCAAGGTCAAATTGTCAAGGACCTTTGTCTATGGTGAAAGCCTATCACCTAATGAGTGTGCATATGAAGTAATGATGTCTCTAGTTTAAAGCTTACAGAAAATATAAGCAAGGTTTAAGTTTTTTTGGTTAAAGTTTTTGGTTAAAGTTTTTGGTAAAAGTTTTTTTGAAAGGGTCAAGGTCACAGTCTAAAGGTCATTTTGACATGGATGTTGGTCTAAAATGAAGCCTATGCCCTAATGAGCGTTTCTGTAAAAAAATAAAGCCTCTAGGATAAATATTGATAGAAATAAAAAACTTTAACCTAATGCGGACGCCGACACCGATGCTGACGCTGACATCCGAGGGTATGACAATAGCTCTTCCGAGACTTTCGTCCCGGGCGAGCTAAAAAGGGTTGCACCTGTGTGGAGCTCAAATATGACCTCAGGGTCTTGATATGAACAAACTTGGTAGAGGTCCACTAGATGATGCTACATACCAAATATTAAAGCTGTCTGCCATCTGGTTTCAGAGAAATAGATTTTGAAAGATTTTCGCTATTTGATTCTATGTAAAAAGGGTTGTGCCTGGTTGAAGCCCAAATATGACCCAAAGGTCTTGATAGGAACGAACTTGGTAAAGGTCCAGTAGATGATGCTACATACCAAATATGAAAGTTGTCTGCCTTCTGATTTCATAGAAGATTTTTGAAAATTTTCCTATTTTTACCATTTTTGTTTATGGTAAAGGAAAAGTTAGGGGTGGTTTTCATTTTTTTGAACAACTTTGGTAGAGCTTGACCTAAGGAACATCCCTGCCAAGTTTCATCAAGATTGGCCCACTGGTTTGGAAGGAGAAGATGTCTAAAGAAATTGTGGATGACGCACGAGGGACGACTGACGACGGACATTGTACGATAACAATAGATCACCATGAGCACCTTGAGGATTTTATCTGTTCAAGATGAAGAATTTACAATAAATTTGGTATATCATCAACACAAATTTGATATTCTATTCAAAACATGACCCAATTATTTGTAATTTACAAACTGTGCAGACTGACTAGGGTTGAAACTTTTCACACTTTAATAATTTTCTGAATCTAGAATAATCAATCTACCTTCCTATGAAAGAATTTTTGAAATATGACCTTGGGTTGTCCTGTACTAGAGTCAATCCTTTTTCAAATATCTATTTTAGGGTGTTCCCAGATGGTTCCTTTTTGCGTGACAGGTGCAATATATGAAGAAGAGGCTGATAGGTCTTAAATCTCCTTTTATTCACAGCTGTAGTAAGGAGTTCTTGTCCCCTAGTAACCAATAGTTTTATTAACTGAAATAGATTGATTTTACGAGGGTCATCCAATAAATAGTGAGACTGGTTCTATATCTCGAAAAGTAATGAAGATATCAAAATGAAGTTTTACATGTATATACATTATTTTCTCCTGCATTTATTTTTCACATCAACCAACATGTTACCATGACGTCATGTTGATGACATCACAAAGAATGACGTCATGACGTTAATAATGGCCAGATGAATACCAAAATAACCAAAATGTTACGTCTTTTCGGTGTTTAGTTTCTGAAATTTGAAGAAGATGGGAACGCCGTTTTGCTATGAATATTATGCAGGGATACAGTACTTTCTCACTGTACCACATTTTTACTGAATATTTTTTTTATCAGTGTACAAAATTCAATTTTAGCAAAAAATCTCCCTTTTTGCATGATTTTGATCGCGAAAACATTATTTTTCAAATAAAATATTTGTATTTTACAATTTCATTAATATTTGTTGTTAAAGATGTCATCTAACATCTCCAAGAAAGACATTAAATGCAAAATCTTTTGTCAAAACTTACGAGAACATCAATGTAGAATTGCATTCTGATACCTTCCCATTTTTTAGAACGACGTTGTCAGATAAAAGAAAGGTATTCCTTAAGTAATTTGACGTCATTTCTTTCAAAAATTGTACAACCATTATCTACCACCTAGATATAATACCATAAAACATTTATAAATGTAATTGGGTAAAAAAACACAACAAGGTAGCATAAAAAGACGTTTTTTTTAAACATTGAAACAACAAGGGGTTGATGTGGCCATTACGACATAAGGCACCTCCTTCTGCTGCCTAGCAACAAGGGTTCTATACAATGTATGTATGTAAGAATCTACCAAACATTGAAGGAGATGTTATGCTAAACAATGGTGGAACAATAGTCTCATATTAATGAACTAGTTAGGCTTTATAACAAAAGTCTCACTATTTATTGGATGACCCACATAACTAACTATGCGCGATGGTTATTGTTTAATTAATACATGCACTGGGACTAACGAAATATTGTCAGCTAGTGGCCAAATTAATACAGATTCTTTATAATGCAGTTATGCTGTTTTGGTATCAGGCAATATCATAGCAAATTAATGAAATGTAGCTTCATCATCTCTTTCGAGAAAATAAAGAAGTGTGCAAATGTACTGCAACTTGTATCTAAATTTGTCAAATCTTATTCATAAATATTGGCGAGGAGAAGAAATTCTCATTTTTGTCTCTTGTCAGACATCTTGGAGCAGACAAATTTTTTGGTAAAGATAACGAGGTCACCATTTGACTTTCCAGAGTGGTTATTTGCTTTTAATGATGCATTTATTATTACCGAATTACAAAGCATAAATTACTAAGATGCATTGAAGAATATATGTTTCGATTGGTCAGTCCTGTTGATTTACTTTCAATTATTTCTTACTTATATAAAATCATTTACATGATCTGCATCCATCAAACAAGGGAATTCTGCTAACATCATTGTCTAATAATCATGATACATGTTGACCTCCCCTATTCTGAGCACTGTATTACAACTGCATATCAATGGTAAGAAAATGGTGTTGCTATATGTTCTAAGCTCATTTGTATAGGTTTCAAATTTGTGTAATATCCCCGTATAATATTAGATACAAATTAGTCTGTAATGTGATCTATCATGTGACCAGTCATGTGACTATTTACCTGTCTCAGGTGATGTAAGGATGTTCTAGGTAGGATATTAGGTTGTGTTCACTCCCCCTCTTTATCTATTTTCTATAAATAACTTTGTCTGTCATGTGATCTATCATGAGACCTATCATGTGACTAGTTACCTGTCTCAGGTGATGTAAGGATGTTCTAGATGGAAGATTGGGTTGTGTTTCCTCTCCCTCCTCCTCCTCTTCTTCTATTATATCTATAAAAAATGTGAAATTTTTACTCAAAAGTTAACAAGAGCATTGCCTTTGGGTACCAACACTCAGCTGCAGGTGCTGGAAAATGAAAAAAAAAATCCCCAAAAGGGCAAAACTCTTACAATATTTATTGATTTATCCCCCTTAATAGTCTTGATAGCTCACATGATGGTGAACACACATGCCAAGTTTCATCGAGTTATCTTTGATCACAAAGATACGACCAAGGTTAAAGTTTGTCAAGCCAATGTCACCAACAAAAAGGCAAATGGGGATGACAAAAAGGTGATGGAGATACTGAATTTTTTTTCTGAAAACAGCCAATCCAATAAAGTAAGCTGGCTGAAAAAGGATAATAACTTCTTGCTTATAATTTCTTTCTGAATTAAGACAAGTCATCCCTTTTTACCATACCCACACTAATTTACCTATACACCTGGGCCTATACACTTTATCAGTTTCCTTGTCCAACATTTTTATAGAGCATACCTAAAGATGTTGCTCTAAATCCCGCATTTAATTTTGTGACGTCATAAATTAACCAAGCAATGTCGGTATAAACAAGATGGACGGTGTAATGCATGATGGCATATAAGTAGGTTTGTAACTGGTTTTAAATCGTTTCTATGAAATTATTTGCTCTTATCTATCTTTTTATGCAATAATAGAGTCAATTCACATTTTTGAGGGCTTCACACTCAGGCTTTAAACCATTTTTCGGGTCTCTACAAATGTTATCACCCTCAAAAACGTGAATTAACCCTATAAAATCCTTTGCCAAATTGCAAAGCCTCATCATGATCATTTCTTCCAAACTCAACCAGATTACACTGATACTAAACGGCACTTAACTATTTTCTGTATGATATTTTATAATAATGGCATAAAAAGCAAAATCATGATGTTAAAGGCATTTATGTATTAAGGATACTGATTATTTGATTGAAAATAAAGTTTACCTTTTTTTTTCCTTATGTAGTCAAAGCAAGTTTAGATTAATAACCATAACTTTTAATTGTTATTGATTTATTTCTATATTATAAAAGATCAAACTCTTACCATCTAGGGTATTAAATCTGTGTAGAAACTTGTCTATATCACTTTTTATATACAATAACTCCTTAGGTCCATCAGTTATTGGTTGTAAACACAGGTTTATCAGGTCTTCAAGGTCATCTTTAGACATTATCCTGAAAAAATGTATTCTGATTAAGGAAGTGGAACTGTATTAGTTTCGTAACATCTCAGAGGTAATGAACTTTAATGGTATTAACGGTAATAACCGAGGTTTCCTTGTGATTTTCACTAGGAAACCTTGGTTAACATTGTGAAAGAATATGTGGTCCAAAATGTTGTGGAACTATTATGGGTCCACTACCTTAATTGCTATCTCTAAAATTTAGCTACGGTGTGTAAATCTGTTTAAATCTAAGTAAACTATAACATTGACACCAGTGGTTTTCTTCTGCACAATCAGACAAATGTATGTATACATGTATACATGTCTTTCATTGGCAACTTGAGCTCAAATAATCTAATAGTGTTTGAAATAGGTGATATACTGTACCTTAATTTCTTAAAATCTCTGGATGTTATTGCACAGGATGGCTCGAGTTATGATGAATGTAAGTTTCATATTGAAGAAATGCCTGATCCAAAGAAGTAACAAAGGAATTATGCGACTTACCAACAGTGTTATATTATTTTTGACATTAAATGAGATTGAGTAATGTTCTAACTCATCTTTTCAAGTCGCAGAAAAAAGCAAGTAGTTGGAGTCTGACACTCATAATGTTTGAGCCTTTGCTTAGCATTTCCAACAAATTCATACCTGTGCAAGGTACAAATGTTGAGAAGCGTTTACAATAAACAATGCAATAGTCATAAATACTGACTGCATCTATCAATATCTCGCATACTTAAGTTTCTGGTCAGACTGTGTGGCTGCACAGGCTGGCCAGAAACTTTGCTTTGAGATCTTTTGAAATTGTTGGAAATGTCATGCACAGGCTAATTTATTTGTTTCTAACATTTTGAGAGTTAGTGAGGTCTAATTTCGACCCCTAGTGCCGTGTTCTTACTTGAGGAGATCCATAGCTTGTTTATACGAGGCTGTGTCATAAATACTGGATTCCAGGGCACAGGAGTACACTTCCCTCAGCTGAGAACGAAAGATTTTAACAAATTCAGTGGTATTCTCTAAGTGAATTGGTGTAAAAAGGAATATTAAATGATGTCCAATGAAATTGAAGACCAACTAGACTTTTGGACTCGGTATAAATACAGTGCTATATGATGTGGGTTAAATCATGTATATAAAAAAAAGAGAAGAGATATACAATCAAAGCTATTCATTTTATATTCAAGTGGGAAAATTTTCAAGCAGTGTTCTGATAATCTCAAAGAAAAGTCAACAGGCCAAACAAGGCCTGTATTTCTCCACTGTCTTTTAGATGTTCAGATCCTATTTGGAAGGAGAATTTTTATGAAGATTGGAAATCGAAATTGGCCACGGCCTGCCACTTTCATATTTGTACACCAATAAAAATTTGAAAACAAATTTTTGAGAAGGTTTTAAATCAGCTGATAGGTGTGGGAATAGAAACTGTTTAAATGAAAAGTTTATGCACCCAGACACAATGGACACAAAGCCACAGAGCTACAGACAGGGGGGGGATTTTTTAATTTCATTGTCATGTATTACAATACTTCTTTCAGATATCCAAAGATTCATTTTACTGCACATCCCACATCGAAGGTGCACATATTTCACAAAGCACTCATATTTTTCAAATATGTCAGTCCCTGGGATGCAAAATTTTAGCAATATTCGGAACATCAATATATCTTTCATATTGAAGTGTTAAAATGACCAACATTTTGTTACTACTATACCAGTAAAACAAGTTATCTAAGCACCTGTGATATAAAATTAACAGGATGTGTTTGTGAAACACGAATGCCCCCGTAACAGCGATCTCTCGATAAGGCAAAGGTTAAGTTTTCGGTTAAGTTTTCAGACAGACAGACAGACGGACGGACAGGCAGACAGACAGACAGACATGAGTAAAACAATATGCCCCTGATCTCTCAATACAGGGGCATAAAAATGAAATAACCCATAGATTAGAGTGAGCTCTGAATTTATTATCTGAATGTGCCGTATTCCTACAGGCTTTATACTCATGTGCAGCTGGGTTAATAAGGTTGGGACTCATTGTTTCAAATTATGAGATTCCTAGGGACCCCTTCTTTCAAATTTCAAAATAAATCATTGGATATCTTATATCACAGGTCCTTTTTTAAATCGTCTTGTCAAGACCATTCAAATGATATAGGGTTTCATAAAGAAACAAATATTTTAGACCGGCTTTACCCTCTCTGTACCTCTGAAGCCATGAAAATAGCTCACAGGCCAGAGCTACATATAGAGGGGGTATTCTGAATTTTAGATCAAAATATTTCAATAATTATAGCACCAACCCCATTTTGTTGGTACTCATTAGAATTGTCTCGATGAGACAATTCTAATGAGTACCAACAACATAGGGTTTCATTGAGAAATTAGAACTGTCGTAGAGCGGACTAATACCCCCCACAAGCGCTTTGTCAGAATGCAAGTGCTATAAGTGCAGGATGTGTTTGTAACTAATATTGAGGTAATATGTAGCATTTGCATGAAGTTTCCTGATTCTAGGTCACTTGGTATAGGAGTTAAGAGTTCAGAAATGAAAATTGAACAAAAATTGACTGTGACCTTGACCTTTGACCTATATGAGTCAAAAACAATAGGGCACTTCCTTGGATAATAAGCAACATTTGCATAAAGTTTCATGCTTGTAGGTCACTTGATTCTGGAGTTAGAGTCCAGAAATGAAAATTGAACAAACATTTACTGTGACCTTGACCTTTGACCTATGTAACCCAAATACAATAGGGCACTTCCTTGGGTCATAAGGAAAATTTGTATAAGTTTCATGATTCTATGCCACTTGGTTCTTGAGTTAGAGTCCGGAAACGAAAATTGAACAAAGGCTGACTGTGACCTTGACCTTTGACTATATGACCCAAAAACAATAGGGCACTTCCTAAGATCATAAGGAACATTTGTATAAAGTTTCATGATTGTAGGTCATTTGGTTTTTGAGTTAGAGTCCGGAAACAAAAAGATCTACGGACGGACGGACGGACGGACGGACAGATGGACGGACGGACGGATGGACAGACATGGTGAAACCAATATACCCCCTCTACTTCGTAGGTGGGGGGTATAATAAAGATTTTAGGCTGGAGATACTGTAATGTTATGAGGTAACGAGCGCTGGTTCTTCGATATTTCCTGGGGCTGATGAAGGTGGAGCCACGAATAGAGTACTGTCCAAGAGTGGATATTTGGTATGAGAATGAGGGGGGAATGGGGGGGGGGGTCTTATATTGATGGACATTTTGATTTTGCATATATAGCCTGGTAATATGCTGCTGCAGGGGAGAGAGGAGAATGATATCTTGGTGTTATGTTGTATCGTTGTTGTAATTTGTGTAAGTAAAGATGCAACATACAGAATACTTGAAGTCATCGTTTTAATCTACGAAAATCCGGTCATCTATTTGACTATACCACAATACCCCCTCATATCTGTACCTCTGACTGGCCTTTTTCTAAGCTGAAAAATGACTACCAGCAGATACAATTCCTGGTATCATGTGCTTGAAAATTCATTTATACTAAGTGTTCTGCCAGTTTAGATTATTAAATTGCTATAAATGATCATTTATTCAATACTTCGAGAGCATGCTTTATTTGATTCCAATTATATCAAAAACATTCTTCCACGATAACAAGACAGCGCTATGACATTTCCAAAAGTTTTTCATCTAAACATGGTAGAAGAACATGTTGGTTTGACAAAAATGCTGATGACATAATAGCAAGCTATAAATTGTGACCTGTCATGAAAAAAGAGCCATCCATGAATTCTGTAAAATGAATTATTGAAAAAGAGATTAGAACCAGCATAGGTCAACCAGAAGTCACAGTTCAAAAATTCTTTCACTGGGAGGTAGATTGATCATTCTAGATTTAGAAAATAAGCATGGTGCAAAAAGTTTCAACCCTAGTCAGTCTGCGCAGTCCGCACAGTCGGACTAGGGTCGACACTTTACACACTAGCCAGATGGTCCCTTTTCGCATGATGGATTACAATTATATCAGATAAAATAACTCACCTGCTTCCCTAGTGGATAGCTGGGTAACTTGGCCACCAGAGAGTGAAGACATTTTAACACAGGGAAAAAACATTCATGGTATTGATGTATCTCATTCAATAATTGTTTTATTCGGACCTGAAAATTCATCAAGGACAAAGGATCATTTAAGTATGAACTTCTATCTGCTTATATTAAATGACACTTTCAGTAGTATATTCAATTATTTTGCAGCCATAGGGGCACCAAGTGATGAATTCCTGGTATTTATCACATTGGTCTACAGAGCTAGGATGAAATGTTGTTGTTCTAATGGTATGAGAAACAACAGGAAACAATGGATAATATAATTGCAACATTTGAAAGCAACAGTAAAACTCACAAACAAAATTATGTCAATAATACAAGCTTATTATCTTCAATATTTATATCAGCGATTTGATAAGAACAAGAGGACCATGATGGTCCTAGATTGCTCTATGACATCTGGGACATCACATTAATTAAATAGGCAGATGTCAACAAAGAAATAATTTCTCCATAAGCTAAATACCCTGGAATGTTTTCAGCCAAGAGAGGTAGAGGTCCACTAGATGATGTTACTGTTATTTCTCGATAATCCATAAAACAAATATTTAAAAAGAAAAACTTAGTAAATTTATCCTTCAAGAGTAAATTAGACTGCTCATCAACACTTGATTAAAAAGACATCATATATCAAACAAGATGAAATAAATACCTTGGTAAATTTATCATTCAAGAGTAAATCTGGCTGTTCATCAACACTACATTTCTCTACATGCCTGCAAAAATATGAAACCATTTAAACATTTACTTTCCTATAGGAGTTGTCCACAAACAGTTTGTGCTGAGCCTATGAACACTTGCCATTGAAGCACGACCTCTGACTTTAAAGCCAATTTAATTTAATGCTTTATTTAATACACCTTGAGGAGAACACAAGAGGCCCTCTTGGGCCTGTAATGCTCCACGTGCTTAAACATCTCCATACTTCATTAAACAGAGGTTACTTTTTCCGAAAACAACACTTTGAGGTCTCTTTAGAACTATTTTGTAATGATTTACTGGATCTGGCCAACAATGCATAAAATTACTCCTGCATACCATTTATCCATCTTATTACCACCATAAAGTTAATTGGAATAAGCAGACTATTCTTACACACATTTTCAGGAACAATTTAGGTAAAGGGTCATTTGAGGAATATTTATACCAAGATTTAGTCAAGTCAATCCATTTGATTGGGAGAAGATTTTTCTTTATAATTCAAAGAGAACATATTTCTAACAATTCAAGTAAAGGGTCACCTAAAGAACATCCATGCCAAGTTTCATTGAAATCCAATCAACGGTTTGGGAGGAAAGGATTTTTAAAGATTTTAAAGTTTGAAAAAAGCCCAGCCCTGCCACACCCACATTTGGGGGTCAATCAAAATGTCTTCTACAATTCAAGTATAGGAATATTCACCCCAAATTTCATTGAAATTGTGCCAATGGTTTGGGAGAAGATTTTTTTCTATCATTATGACATCTATGTTTGTTTGTTTGAATGGGTTTTACGCCGCTTTCAACAATTTCGCAGTTATATTGCAGCCGCCGGAGCACCTAACAATGGATTCCTGGTATTTCTTTCACAGGTACTACCATAACACCCTTTCCTAGCCTCCGACTGCTATCTCACATAGGTTTACGATTATATACCCATTGGTGAGAGACAAACGTCGGAAAGGATATTTGCCGCCACAAGGGATCAAACCCAAGACTTCCAGATTGAAAGTCTTATACCTATATGACATCTATGTCACTCTCCCTGCAAGCAGGGTTGACAAAAAACATAGTTAGAGAAAGAATGGACCGGATAAATAAAAAAAAACACACTGTGATGTCTAACTGAATTACTTGACAGGAGCATGAATTCTTTTTAAAGAGTATATTCACATACTTTTATGGGTATAGGTTTTGTGAGTCTGAGACTCTCAAATAAGTAGCCAGGATCTTTAAAATGATCGAATGAAAGTCACAAAGACCCTCTTGGGATCAGCTTCAGAGAAGAATTGAAGACTGTATAACACAGTCTTCAATTTTTTCATGAAGTTGTACCCCAAATAGTCAATATATCCAAAACTTTCTCTACTTTCAACTATGGATTAGCTCTAAATTCATACAAAAACAAGTTTAGTGCTTAAAAGAATTTGTCTATATCTAAGGCAGGGAGTGCTAAATTTTAAGAAAGGACCCCTTAAATCCCAATTATCTATTCCTTTGGACCCCCTTTTGGTTAGATCTGACTAAAACCCCGTATTCAATTTGTGTCCAACTGGTTTCAGTTCCAGTTTATAAGTTTGTTGTCCAACAATAAATATGTTAACCCTTGTCATGCTGAATTAATTTTTGCTAAAAATTTTCATCGAAAACAAAGGGCAAATAGCACTGAAATTACCAACTGAAGGTCAATTTTTGATAGAAAAATTAAATCTTTTGACAGTTCTGGTTTTGAAGTGAGAAACAGGTGGTGTAGACTAACATCAGACTGCACATATATATGTGCAGGCTGATGCTTGTCTATAGCTCCTGCAAAAGCAGGAATATTCCAGGTTCAGCATGACAAGGGTTAAATCATACCTCATAAATGATGGAAACTGTCTGAGTTTTTCTACACTGTTTTTATTCATCTGATCCACTGTACTTTCTATGTCTTCTCTTTGACAACACAGAAAACTGAGTACTTGATTCTGGTAATGGTCCATCATGGCAAACTAGGAGTGAAATTTCAGATAGTTGAAATAAAATGAGGAACAAAGTACAAGAAAGTCCTAGAAATATTTCATTTGAATAATATTTAAATAGAGGATAATCGTTTGTTTCTGTTTAAAATCAATTTATATTTCATTGAGTGAACAACAAAAGCTATATTTTCACGAGTGGCAAAGCCACGAGTGAAAATATAGCTTTTGTTCACAAAATGAAATATTTATCGATCTTACACGAAAAACAAACGATTATTCTATTTCTTTAATGCAAAAATGAGACAAAATGGGATATTTCTAGGACATATTTTCGTAAAGCGGGTCATTTTGTGTGTGATTGCTATGCGAAGTTCATTGTGACGTCACTTATTTCGCCCCGCTTAAATGACGTCAGATAGGATGAAATGCACACAAGCAGGGTATAAGTTTTTGATAATTTCACTGCTTTTGCGGTGAGATTATCAAGTGATAATCTACAGTTATTCCTTGATAAACCACCGAAAAGCATTAAAGAATATTGTTTCATTTTTTCATCTATGAGGCTTAGACATCTTTCATATGTTCTCAAGTTACTAGTAAATTTCAAGAAACATTTAGTTTCAGATGGAAAGTTAATGATATGATGAAAGACAAAATTCATTTTAATTTAAGTTCAAATTATATAAAACAAATCCTGTTCTCTGGCACACTTTCGATTGGCAACCATCGATTATATAACTCTTTTTTTAACAACCTTTTCTTTATTCATACTGTTCATGGTATAATCCCGCTGTATCCAAAGCTTTGATAGACTCAGTTCAGATTACACAAATTTGCATTGTACTCTTGGCCTTCACTTTCCAGCTTTATGCATTTTATCTTATAACTATACCTTGATTTATTTGACCCGAATTTTACCTCTGTGGAAAAATGCTTAAATAACAATTATCAACATATTTTATCAACTAACAAAATATATATTACATTCAATAAAATTTGTTATTCATTCCTATGAAAGCACCTGCAAAGCTGAGAAGGAATAATAAAATGTTCATTCATCAAAATAGCAGGGGTCAGATTAGGGTCAATAAAACCATGCTATGTACAAATATGGTTATTGTAATAACACCTTATGTGATATTTTTTTTTATATCACATGTATTTTTTTAGAACAATGACATAATGCAATTATTTTTAGAAACATGGTAAAGAACTCATATTTCTGTTAGACCCATGGTAGAAAACATGGCTAACAAATTATAAGATAAATATAATGCTAACTTAGTGTATCTAATTCGATTGTGGGAATTGATAATTGCCTCTACAGAGCCTCAACAATTATCAATTCCCCTAACTTTGTTTCATATTTTTTTCATACAAAACAATAAGTACATATTATATATATTTTACTCAGAAAAGGTGAGCCAGGCTGATACTTTATTAGAAACTAAATTCAAATTCAGCAGGATAAAAGCTACACCAATCCTTACCCGAAGTCCTTTATTAAAGTTGAGCACAGAGAAGTCATGATATAAAAAGATGTCTAGTAACAGCTGGAATACCTTCCCACCCAGTTTAAATGGAAACTTGGGAGTCATCAGAACCTGAAAATAAACAGGTAATTGCAAATCTATTTATAGATTTACTAAATTTGTATCCCAATGACATTTTCTTTTTGTTTGTCAGATTGAATGGGATTTTACACCGCTTTCAAAAATCTTTCTGCTATATTGCAGAGGCTGGAGCACCTAACAATGGATTCCTGGTATTTCTCACACCAGTACAACCATTACATCCTTTCCTAGCCTCCAGCTGCTATCCAACATACGTCTTAAATTTATCGACCCGTTGTTGAAAGACAAAAAGTCAGAAAGAATGAGTGCCGCAGTCTGGTTGACCTTAATAGCTGACCTTGTCTTTGTCTGATGATATTGGTAAGATGAACCTTTGAACCTTTATGCCAAATTAGGCCATTGTTATGTGAATAGTGTTGATGCCAATTTTAAAGAAAGCTGGCCATGCTAGCCCCTTAGTGTTTCAGTCTTCTAAAAAACTTCATTTTCAACCACATTGTGTTAATTTTTCAGGCTAATTATGTCATCTGGTATAAAAAATGATGACCTTTCATAAAAATTGTAACTAAAGCTTGATCAAGCTGAAATTACAACTATCAAATCACCCCTTCATTAAAATTTCTAAAACCAAATGTTAGACTAGAAAGCCATGAATGGCTTGAGCCACTCTACAGCCTTGAAATTGTATTTCGGGTTCTACCGATGTTGAAATGAATTTCAAAGTTTCCACTATATAACATATAGAGAAATGACCTCCGCCCATAAAATACATATTTTTCATCCGATCACAATAATTTTTGGCTGCATGATAAAGTTTCACTCAAGGATCATTCTAGTGAAATTTGATTGATATCCATCAATTACATTCTGAGAAAATGATTTTCAAAGTTTCCACTATATAACATATAGAGAAATGACCTCCGCCCATAAAATACATATTTTTCATCTGATCTTAATAATTTTTTGCTGCATGATAAAGGTTCACTCAAGGATCATTCTAGTGAAATTTGGTTGATATCCATCAATAATATTCTGGAAAAATGATTTTCAAAGTTCCCACTATATAACATATAGAGAAATGACCTCTGCCCATAAAATGCATATTTTTCATCCTATCACAATAATTTTTGGTAGACTGATAAAGGTTCACTCAAAGATCATTCCAGTGAAATTTGGTTGATATCCATCACTTACATTCTGAGAAAATGATTTTCAAAGTTTACACTATAAACCATATAGAGAAATGACCTCCGCCCATAAAATGCATATTTTTTATCCGATGACAATGATTTTTTAGGTAGACTGATAAAGGGTCACCCAAAGATCATTCATGTAAAATTTAATTTCTATCCATCTATTAGAATCACTCAATTTTTATCATATTTGGAAATTAGCCACGCCCATTAAATCCATGTTTTTCATTGGATCAAAATTTTTTGAACAACTTTGAAAGAGGGTCACCCAAGGATCATTCCTGTGAAGTTTGGTTGAAAAATATCCAGCAGTTTCTGAGGAGAAGATTTTTAAAGAAAAAGTTTATGACTGGACGCACACACGGACGGACGCACTACGGACACAACACCATGACAATAGCCCCAGTTGCTTTCAGCCAGTGGAGCTAAAAATGATAGATGTCAAAAGTCATCTCATTACCTCAAAGTCAGTGAAATCTAATACCTGGTTTATAACAAGTGTTAAATATTCAGAAGAAGGCGGGGCTTGAAATTTCTCCATGCATAATGATGAGGATACTTCATTTGGTAACAATCTGTGTACAGCCGATACAGAGGTGGCAATTCCAAATACAAACACAAGCGGTAACTGGTCCAGATAGTTACTGTAAAATAACAATACTGGTTGGAGACCAATTCTCGCCACATACCAGTTCTTGACAACTGGACATTTTCATAGTAAAGATGCAATATTTATTTACAACAAATTACTTTCTGAAAAGAAGAAGTTGTTGTCTACATAACTTGTAATTTATAAGGTTTTCCTTTCCTTCTTTACTGTGACCCAGGGTGGTCGGCGAGAATTGGTCTCTAACCAGTAGTGACAGAGTCACAATTAACACCGCCACTAGAAAATTTGTAAAAAAGGCCCGTTTTTCAAAAACACTTCATAGCATCACAAAGTCCAAATGATATGAGAATAGTAACACAGCAGCGATCCAGGGTTTCTATAGAGGGGGATCAAAATCCAGACAATATTAGCATAGTATCATGATGAAGAACATACTGTGAAAGTTTCATGCAAATCCGTCCATTATCAAAGGAGTTGCTTTAACAAGTAATGGAGTTACAGTAGGCCAGAGAGATAGGGAACATTATACCAATAGACAACCACCTCTATTTATGTATGAAACAAGATGTGTTTGTGAAACATGAATGCCCCCGTAATGGCATTTTTTTTAAAAGTTTTACCTTGACAGATGACCTTGACCTTATCACATGACCTTGACTTTGGTACCAGCAGATGCAGATCATTGAGATCTATCATCATGCCAAATATTAGCTTTGTATCTTGAATAGGCTTGATGATATTGGCAAGGTTAAGTTTTCGGGTTAAGTTTTCGGACAGACAGACAGACAGACGGATGGACAGACAGACAGACAGCCGGACAGATGGACAGACATACGGACATGAGTAAAACAATATGCCCCCGATCTCTCGATACGGGGGCATAAAAAAGATGGATGAAAAATCTAACTTATTTAAGGAAAACTTTCTGTTTTTCAAATTTAGATTAATTAAATCATATCAAATTTTCTTTGATTGCCTTTAAAATCAAATACTTGACAGAAATAGCCGGTCATTAATTGGTGACCACAAACTTGTAGCTCAAGCACATTCAAGCTGTTACAAGGTTTTGAGTAACCACTGATGGTGTGCCAGTCAATATATTAACCCTTGTCATACTGTCACCAGAAAATTTTTGCTTTGGCAGGTGTAGACAAACATCAACCTGCAATTTGTACAGTCAGATCTTAGTCCTTGCCACCTGATTTTCCTTTTAAGACAATAAAATATTAAATTTTCACAAACTAAATACTATCTCGCATTGTGCATATTCAGTACTTTCCCTAAATTGATTTTCATACAACTTTGCCAAAGTTTTATTCAGTATGACTAGGGTAAATGCTTCTGTGGTACCAATTTGAAAGAATCATAACCTGAATATCCTTGATGGCCTTGAACCATGCAAAATTATCAAAAGTAGGGTTAAATTTATCAAAAGAGCAAAATTATCATTTGATGATTTCATAAGTCTAGCGGCCAGATTTTTTCTAACAATAATCAACCAAGATATCTGGCTAACAAAAGATAGAACATGGAAAATATAATATGAGCCTGTGCGTGAGATTTCCAACATTTTCAAAAATGTGCAAAGCAAAGACTCTGACCAGTCTGTGCATTCGCACAGTCTGACCAGAGTCTTCACCATGCGCTTAGTAGATAGATAAGGTCTCAAAGTATCTGTAGACCATCAGATAACTTTATATGTACAAGTTGTGGCTGTCTACGTTACGCCACCCGATGTTTGCTTATCACTAAAATTTCAAATTGTTGGAAATGTCACACATTCGCTCATATAATTTTGTTTACAAGCTTGACATACCCTGCTATTGTAACAAAATCCTGGACTACTTTGGGTGGAAAACTTTCAAAATCTTCAAACACAACAATTACTGGTGGTAGCTTAGTCATAAAAGTTGCTTGTCCATCAGAGGACTTCCTCTTCTTTGGTGAGGACACTCCAGTCTACAAAATATCAATCAAATTTGACCTTGGACCCTCTGCAGTGAACATGACCTTGACTTCAATTGCAAAAGCCTGTTTCAGGAACAATGCACTTGCTATGAACAAGATATCAAGATAAACAAGAATGTAAAATTTCTTTATAACAATCTAATGGATTGTAGTGATAATTATTTTCACAGCTTTGTTTATGAATTGATTGGGGTCTACCTTTCCTGGTGGTAGAATTCATAGACATGGTACTAACCCTTTGCTGTTTAATCCCTGCTTTTTACGTGCCTGTCATTTTATGATCCAGAAAACATTGTGAAAAAGGAAGAAATTGCTTCTGACAAGCAATTTCTTCTTTTTCCACACTATATTCTACCCTACTGAATGATTATTTTACAAATTAAATCCACTTTAAATTTTCGTCTGCAAAACCCTTGAATTTGGACAGGTTCAAAATTGTGTAAAACAGAAAAGGGTTAAAAGTCCAACTCTGGCTAAAAGCAAGTCAGACCCCACCATTCTAATACATTATGATCATAAAGGCAGGGGTGTGGAATTCCCATGCCCGACTTGTCCGACTCGGGCTTTTGCACTTGCGGACAAGTAAATTTTTCAACGCCACTTGTCCAAGGACAAGTAAATACCAGGGCAAATCTTGGAATGTTACTTAAAAGAATTAAGAGAGGAACCATCCTAATGCTCATATCATAGGGTAGAAAACATTGTTTTTAATGAAGAAAATGCTGGATACCAGCATTTTCTTCATCAAAAGGCAATGTTTTTTTCATTTTTTTCTATTTACTCTTTAGCAGACAAGTTCATTTTCATCCTGGACAGGCAGAAAATCTGCTTTTACTTGTCCAGGGACAAGTGGAGAAAACTCTTATTTCCACACCCCTGATAGAGGGGACAAACATGTTTTACTCAATCTCTAAAAATAACAGGACCACATCCAGATGATATTTGCTACTGAAAATTGTAGCCTGAAACTTCTTCCAATTTGGACCTGTCTAAAATTTTGTAGTGATAAAAAAGGTTAACCCACTAACATACGACAGAATTTCAGACTGGTCCAAATTGAAAAGTTGCAGTCAGTGAATTTCACTCTATGGAACTTAAAATATCTTTCTATTTATGTGCAGAAAATATTGTGGTAATGAAAGAAATTCTTTGTCAAAAGCAAAATACTTGACTTCAGAATCTTTATCTGTTTATTATTGCAGATCCTTTGTTTTAGATGAAATTTAAACTTGCCAATATGTCAATCAGACTCAAATTCACTGATTCATAATTTACCCTAGGCACAGTACATAATATTTCGGTTTAAATTTTGAATATCTTTCTTTCAAATATAGATCTTTCAAACATAAATAACTAAAAGCCTATCAGGCACTACAGACCCTCTAGTGCCTTTAGTTTGGTATCAGGGTTGAATAGTTTTTTTCAGGCAATAACAACTTACCACATATCTATTTTTGTACCACTTGGCTAGTGTAGACAGAGTTAAAGGGAGATGTTTTGTGTTTATTTCTTCCTCTTCAACCTCATCCTCATGGTCCTGTAAATAATCCAGCCCTGAGCTCAGTAAATAATCAAAAATCTTTGGTTAAAATATCAATCAAAATGTAAGTGCAAAGTGAGGTATAATTTGTAAGCAGTTTGCAATGTTTTGTACCACTTGGCTAGTGTAGACAGTGTTAAAGGGAGATGTTTGGTGTTTATTTCTTCCTCCTCAACCTCATCCTCATGGTCCTGTAAATAATCAAGCCCTGTGTTCAGGATGATAAATCATGGGAAAGCGTGGTACAATTTGCAAAAAGTTTGCCACATTTTGTCATCCTGAACACAGGGCAGTTAAACAATCATGTAAATAATAATCCAAATGGAACAAGAGCCATGTCAGACATTTTTTTAAAAAAAAATGTCAGACATGGCCATCCCCCAGCAGCAAAAACTGAAGCCTTATAGATAAAGGATTCTTTTGAATCTTAAAGATTTAACCCCCCCCCCCCCCCCCCCAAAAAAAAAAAAACAAAAAAAAAACCCCAAATCTAAGTCTTAAAAATAAACAAGAGGACCGTTGGCCCTGTGTGGCTCACCTGAGAAAAAAGCTTCATTACCAAGGTATAGCCATGCAACCACAGAAAAAGAGATTTTCACTTATTCAATCAGATAACATTTGAAATAATCCTCCCCCCCCTCTGCCCCTCCCTTGGTCATTATTTATTTAATTTTTTTTCATAAAAGGTCTGTGATCAGCTAATCTATGCCAGATATACAGGCTGAGTCTGAAACTTTTAAAGTTTTCTTTAATGAGTTGATCAATCCATGTCAAATATAAAGGCTGTAGGGATTCAAAATTCTCAACAAATCACTCCCCCCTCCCCCAAGATGCTCTGCACCTGGTCAATCTACAGTCATGATTTTAGCTAATTCAATTAATGTCCATATGCTGATCATCCATACATTTTTCAAGTCTGTAGGACTTCTGGTTCATTAGAAGAAGTTTTAAGATTTCAAAAATGATCCAAAGTACTACCCCCTCCCCAAGACACTCAGCATCTGGTGACCCTACAGTCATGATTTTAGCTATTTTTATGAATGTCAATATATTGATCACCCAAGACAGTTTTCAAGTCTGTAGGGTTCCTGATCCAGGAGAAGAACTAGGTTTAAGATTTCAAAATTGATCCAAAGTACTACCCCCTCCCCCTAATGCCCCGCATCTGGTGGCCCTACATTCATGATTTAAGCTATTTTAGTTAGAGATCCATATGCTTATCATCAATGCCAATATTGAAGTCTGAAGGGATCCTGGTTCATTAGAAGATGAAGGTTAAAGTTACAAAATTTTTAAAGTACCACCCCCTCCCCCCTGGTGCTCCGCACCTGGTGGCGTTACAATCATGATTTTACATATTTTCATTAAGGTCTATGAGCTGATCCTTCATGCCTATTTTCAAGTCTGTAGGGCTTGTGGTTCAGAAGAAGAAGAAGGTTAAAGATAACAAAATTTTCACAAAAGTACTCCCATCTCCCCCCTGGTGCTCCACAACTGGTGAATCTACAGTCATGATTTTAGCTATTCTTATAAGGGTCCATATGCTGATCATCCATGCCAATATTCAAATCTGTCGGGCCCCTGGTTCAGAAGAAGAAGGTTAAAGATTACAAAATTTTCACAAAAGTACTACCCCCTTTCCCCTGGTGCTCCGCACCTGGCGGCTCAACAGATATGATTTTAGCTATTTTTATTAAGTTCTAATTCAGAAGAAGAAGAATTTTAAAGATTACAAAATTTACCCAAAGTACTACCCCCTCCCCCCTGGTGCTCCACACCTGGTGGCCCAACAGATATGATTTTAGCTAATTTTATTAAGGTCTATGAGCTGATCATCCATACCAAATTTCAATGCTGTAGGGTTGCTTGTTCAGAAGAAGAAGAATTTTAAAAAATTTCCTAAATTTTTAACTTTGGTTGCCATAGCAACCAGAGTTTTTCACCGATTTCAATTCTTTTAGCAATTCTTAAAGGGGATCACCTTAGTCGGGACGATTCAAATGAATACCCACAACATAGTGTTACATTGGGATATCAAGATTTTAGACTATCACTGGCTTTACACTTGTAAATATCTATGGAGGCTCACAGGGAAGACTTGGTTAACCCAACTATGTTGCCTCTTTAAATAAAGGCTTTATTATTATCATTATTATCATTATCATATCCATACCCCTGCATCAGTCTCTTACCAGGTTAGGGTTATCTAATAGTTGTCCAAGAGTTTTCGCAAGCATATTTTTGACATTTTGACAATCTTTCGATTTGAGTGTAGCCACAAGGGGGGTAATTCTGTCCTGCAACATGCCAACCATGTTTTTGAACATGACACCGTGATCTGGTGTGTTCACACCTACAATGGAACAACAATTAAGTGTTAAACATTCAATCAGAAGAAACTAGAACTGTCGCAGAGCGGACTTATATCCCCCACCAGCACTTTGTCAAAATGAATGTGTAATAAGTGCAGGATGTATTCGTACTCAAAATATTGAGAAACAAAAATTGAACAAAAATTGACAATGGCCTTGACCTTTTACCTATGTGACCCAAAAATAATAGGGCCCATCTTCGAGTCATAAGCAACATTTGCATAAAGTTTCATGATTGTAGGTTGCTTGGTTTGCGAGTTAAAGTCCGGAAAAGAAAATTGAACAAAGGCTGACTGTGACATTGACCTTTGACCTATGTGACCCCAAAACAATAGGACGTTTCCTTGTGTCATTAGCAGCATTTGCATAAAGCTTCATGATTGTAGGTCGCTTGGTTCTCGAGTTAGAGACTTGAAAAAAAAATTGAACAAAAAAAATTATTGAACAAAGGCTGACAGTGACCTTGACCTTTGACCTATGTGACCCAAAAACAAAATAACAATTCCTTGGGTCATAAGCAACATTTGCATAAAGTTTCATAATTGTAGGTTGCTTGGTTCTTGAGTCGGAAAACCAAAATTGAACAAAAATTGACTGTGACCTTGACCTTTGTGACCCAAAACAAAAAGGATACTTCCTTGGGTCATAAGCAGCATTCCCATAAAGTGTCATGATTCTAGGTCACTTGGTTCTTCAGTTAGAGTCCAAAAATGAAAAGGTCTATGGACGGACAGACAGATGGATGAACAGACAGACAGACATGGTGAAACCAATATAACCCCCTCTACTTCGTAGGTGGGGGTATAATAATTATGAAATCTATCACACAGACGGGGACCATCTGCAGAGATCGACACTTGCATCAATACTCAGGCCCCCAAGGCCTGAAGACTATAGGGAGGACTGTTTAGGGTCAAAACTTTTTTGCGCTTTGCCTGTTTTCTGTATCTAGAATCATCAATCTACCTTCCTGTGAAAAAAAATTGAAGTGCAACCTCTGGTTGACCAATACTTGAACCAATCTCTTTTTTAAAATATTTATCATTTAGAATTCCCAGATGAATTTTATGTGTGATGGGTCACAAAAATGTTGAATTAATAAAAGAAAATCTGTGTATACTTTGACTGATTTTCCAAACTTAATTTTTTAAAATCATTTAAATTGCAAAATGGTGTTTTGTTTTTTTGCATCAACTTCTTGCTGATATCATAAATGTGACCCATCATGTGAAAAGGGGCCATCCAGGAAATGCGTAAAATGTTGAACCTTGTCAGAATGCCCAGTTTGCGCAGACTGAAAAGGGTCGAAACTTTACACACTTTACTTATTTTCTGAATCTAGAATAATCAATCTACCTTGATGAAAAAAAAAATTGAAATGTGATCTCTAGTTGGCCTGTTCTAGAACCAATCTCTTTTTTAAATATTCATTTTACGAAGTTTAGAAATGGTCCCGTTTTGTGTGACAGGTAACAAATGTTAAAACGTTTTTCTACAAAAAAATCATCCAATGATTTACATTTCTTTTCAAAGATAATGACAATGTTATCAAACAGATGGTAGACATATTGGCAAACTTTAAGATTCATTTTAGTTTGACCTAAGCTACTTTGAACAAAGTATCAATATAAATTATTTACTTCTAGAAGCTTGTATATTTCTTTATTTTTCGATTCACACATATGCAGAAGAACTTGCCAAATTGGTATATTTGTAACCTGAACAGACAAGCAATAATCAGTGAGAGACAAGAAAAAGTTGAGCTGCTTGAGCAGCTGATTTGCTCCACCAGCCTGATTTTACTGATATGATTAAACGAGAATTGAAGTGAATGAATGAGTGAATGTTTGTTTCAAGTAAATATTTGTTTTGAAGTGTCATATGCTGAAATATTTCTGCAAAGAAAAAATCATGTTCAATGAACTCATCTGAGATTTTATCAGGACTATCATTCTGACCAAATTTCTGGTTGATCCGGCAAAAGATTTAACCTCTAGAGAGCATACAAGCTTTTCCTAAGATTTGACCATGTGACCTAGTTTTTGACTCCACTTGACCTAATGTCAACTTGTCTGAGATTTTATCAAGACAATCATTCTGACCAAATTACAGGTTCTTCAGGCAAAAAATGTGACCTATAGAGTGCATACAAGCTTATTCTAAGATATGACCCCTCGACATAGTTTTTGACCCCACTTGACCCAATTTCAACTTTTCTGAGATTTTATCAAGACAAACATTCTGGCCAAATTTCAGGTTGATTGGACAAAAAATGTTGCCTCTAGAGTGCATACAAGGTAAATGTTTATGACACAGCACCCACGACATAGGACCTACGATGGACATCCACTTAACCACAAAAGTCCACCTCGAGCACTTTGTGCTCAGGTGAGCTAAAAAGTCTTTCAGTTTTAAATTGGAAAATCAGGTGGTAGAGACAAAGATAAGTCTGCAGTCATGTGCAGACTTTTCTTTGTCTGTACCTCATGCAAAAGCAAGTAAATTTGAGGCAGAGCATGACTAGGGTAAATTATACCTGTAACTAAAGCAGCAGTTGGTATCTCCTTAGAAACAGCATTTGATCGTCCTTCGGAATCAAAAGTGCTGTGACATTCTGAGGCAAATTTCAAGAGATCATCAAATATTTTTGTGTTTAAATCGGCCTGCAGCACCTGAAAATTTATCATAGTCTCTCAAGGTCAAAGAAAATAATATTGTCTATTATAGAAGGGAGGAAATGCACATTTAAGAACATGGTTTTGATAAATCCTCATTCTGAAATCAAACCTTGGCAAATCACATGAAAAGTGCTGAAAGAACTTGATGGACTTATTGGACTCAGTATTTTGAAAAGAAAAATGTTTAAGATTTTCTGGACTAGAAATTAGTCACAGACACCACTACCCCTGCAAACACTTGAGATTTTTTTCTGTGACCCATTTGACCTTCAGCTGTGCCCTTGACCTTTGACATGTCCTGATAAAATCTACAGAACAACAGTGCCAGGTCATTTTGAAATTCATCCTTTAATGCAGAAGTTATGCTCCAGACAAGAAGGGAACACCTACCCACCCAAACACTCCTACAGAGAATAGGTAACTCTATATTATGCCTCTTGCCATTTAACGCAGGGGCATAAAATAGGGTGGTAAAGACAAATGTCAGACTGCTTATTTGTGCAGCCTGATCTTTGTCTATTCAGGGAATATTCTAAGTTTAGCACGACAAGTCTTAATCAGACATAGGCAGAGCTTCAGATTTACAGTGGGCCCGGGTCATTTCTCTCATGATGACCCACAACTTTCCAACAGTTGGGGTCCTGTGACCCTGTCCTGCTTGGATACGAAACATTAAAATTACTATAATGAAAATATGCTTTGGCCCATCATTTCAGGAAATGACCCACAACTTTTTACCTCATGGGTCAATTGGACCCATCAGTCTTGAAAAGAATCTGAAGCCCTGCATAGGCATCCCATCCCTGTCTACATACTACCTCATGTATTACTGGCCTTTGTAATACTTCACTGTAGAGCTAAATAATAGCAAATCAATGCATTCATCCATGTTTTTTCTCAGTATAAAAGCAATGTGACTTTCGTATCTAACACCTCCCACAGGTCAATAAAAACTTTTATGGCGCTTTGTGGCTCCACCCATCTAACCTACCTGTACTTCAGTATCTAACTCCTCCCACATATCAATAAAACCTTCATGGCGCCTTGTAGCTCCACCCACTTTATCAACTGCTAGATAATCCTCTATAATGAAAACAGTTATGATACAAAATGCCTTTTGACCTTTCTCATGCCTTCTAAAAGCATACTCCAGGGGTCTGTTTTACAAAACCACTGAGGATCATTTATTGCACAAGTCAAATATTAAAGTTGCTTCTACAGTGGTAACTAAATATGGAATTCTGTCATGCATAATCTCATTGGAATCATATCTTAAAGATAATTCAAATGAATGCAAATATTGCAAGGCAGATTCTTACAATGAATGAAAACACCAGGTACAATTTGTGATTTTTGCTAACAAATATTTTTTTGTATAAAGATAAGTAAAACAGGCCCCTGCTGTACATGAAGATTTTGTAATATAGACACAGACCTTCCTGCAAGGAAATGCAGTCTGATCTTGGTCTTCACTACTTGCCTTCTACATAACTATTTAAAGAAAAACTCAAGTCAGAGCAGATTAAATTTCTCTAAAATTGACAATCTGTGTGAAACAAAATTTTAATTTCTTTCCATAGACAAGGAATAAAAGGACAAAACTTGGAAATGTTCAAAATAGATCTCTAAGATTTAATTCCTGAGAGTTTATATCAAAGGCTAGAAAAGATAGTTATTAATGGATCAAGAAGAGAAAATGTTCACACCCTTTTTCTTTACTTATATCAAAGAGATAAAGTGAGATTTTTTTTCAATTCATGGAAGAATGAAACTAAAACCTAATCAAACTTACCTGCAATGTCAGTTCACATATAAGACTAATTATGTTTTTAGTTTCATACCAACATGAAATCAAAAATATTATCTTCCTAATTAAATATTTAGAGGAAAAAATGTAAAAAAAATCCTTCTAATTAGACATTTCTTTTGGGACTACTTTGTGTGAAAGCTTACAAAATAGCTTCATACAAGAAATTGTTTGCAATCATGAATACATCCTGCTGAACCAAACTTTCTGCCAGTAAAAATGCAGGAATCTTGATGGCAACAAGAATAAGCCCTTATTAATGTGGCATTTGGTCAGTAGTCAAGTAAAATGTATCCACAAGCTTTGGTTAAAGATAGAGCGGGGTATTTTCCATTTTGATCAAAGTGTTTATATCATAATAGCACAAACCCTATGTTGCTGGTACTCATTTTGGTAGTTCAAATGAGTACCGACACAGTAGTGTTTTATTGAGAAATAAATATTTTAGAGTAGTTTTACCCCCTCTAATGCGATGTGTTCCTCTGTACAATAAGCTATAGCTCCACCATTTTGCTAGATCACTAGGCATATCATAAGCTAAGATGAGTTTGTGAAACATTAATGCCCCAAAATAGCAAACTTATCAAAACTTTGACCTTGGCAGATGATCTTGACCTTAGTTTCTGCATAAATGTATCTATGCAATCTTGCATCAAGCCAAATATGAGAATTATCTTGAATAGACTGGAAGTTATTGCCAATGTTATGAATTTTGGGTGGTTATTTGTACTGACAGACAGCCTGACAGAGAGACAGACATACAATATTAATGGTAAAGCAAAATGCAATATGCCCTAATCTTATATTAACAAGGGAATAAAAATTCGGATTCATGCATGATATTTATAGTGCCAATACAAATTATTCTTGTGTCATGCTGAATTAAGTCAGTACAGTCAAGATGCCAAGAGCTCAGTCTGAGCACTGGATGAACAGTTTGTGAGTCAAGATCTTAGATTCAATAAAAAAAATATAACTTTAATTTCTTCTGGTTTTAAAAGCCAGATTAGATGGTATAGACTAAGATAAGACTGCACATTTGTGCAGACTGATCTTTGTCTTTACCACCTGCCACAGAGTTCAGCATGACAAGGGTTAGAAATGACAAACCTGCATTTATTCTTTTCTTTTTTCCTTTGAAAGCAAAACATCCCTGAAATGAGATACAAAAGTAGTTTCTAAAGTGAGATTAAATATTGTTTATAACCTTACAAGAGGCCCAAGAGGGCCAGTGTCGCTTCATTGCCCTGTTCTTTTCCCATCGCCCTGTCCAACCAAAAAGCCCCTAAATTTCACCCCAACTTAATTAATCAATGACATTTTAATTTTTTCGCTTTTCCTGGATCAATGAACACAAAGTTCATGGTGATCAATGACGTATGAAACACACACAGGTCATACCGGGTAAATTCACATGCCAAAGGCCGTGACCGCAAAGCGAGAGTTTATGGTAATGTGTGTTATTCTATTCTATTCTGTTTTACTGACAACCGAAACAACCGTGTCATTTCTCACCCGGAGTGAATTCACTTGCAGGGCCGACAAAAAGGTTAAAATTTGAATTGGAAAAATACCTGAACATATCCATCGTAAAAGAAAGATTTAAAATTGAAAATTAATTTAAGCTATCCCGCTAAAACGAGGTTTCTATAAAAAGTTTATTTTCTACCGGAAGCATTAAAATCAAAGCAAAAAGCGAGGCCGAACGAAGCGATTCACACGGTCATTCCAACAAAATGTTCATTATTGTTAGTTATACAGAATGACAAGGCTAATTTCAACATTCTTACCTTTTGTCCTAACACATATACGACCCGGAACATGTTAACCCCCCCCCCCCAGATTTACATGATGCAAGCATGTTTAGATATGTCAACACAAACATTCTTGACGTCATCAATAATGGCCAATGACGTCATGAATACTCTAGTCTAGAAATTTAAACATTTCAATCATAGACTTGAGGGCAGTTATGCATGCAAGATGGTTCCTACGATTTTCAATGTGTTTAATATAGAAAAGAGTGACTGTAGTTGTATTGTAATAACCAACAAGAGTGCCATCGTCACAAAATACGCCGCCACTTTGCTGCTGTTTCACGAAAATAATTGTAGACACTACTTATTTTGACAGAACCAAATTGTAAATGACCAAGTTTCATTTAAATCAAGACAAGGCTGCAATTTCAATAAGCCCCAGGCACTAAGTTTTAAGGGGGCATAATTCAGGGAAATAAATGAGCCATAAAATCCTTGATCCATGTACATCTACAAATTATGGTGATGACATTGACCAAGTTTCATTTAAATAAAGACAAAAAGTAAGGAGGAGTTGTGTTCAAAAGGCTGCAATTTCAATAAGCCCTAGATACTAAGTTTTAAGGGGGCATAATTTAGGGTAAAATTAATGAACCATAAAATCCTTACTTCATGCTCATCTACCAATTTGGGTTATAACATCCACCAAGTTTCATTTAGATCCAGCCAGAAACTTAGGAAGAGTTGCATTCACAAGGCTGCAATTTCAATAAGCCCCAGAGACTAAATTTTAAGGGGGCATAACAGAGGCAATAAGCCCCAGAGACTAAGTTTTTAAGGGGCATAACTCAGGCAAAAATCAAGGAACAATAAAATCATTCCTTCATGCACATCTACCAATTGAGGTGATAACATTGACCAAGTTTCAAAAAGATCCAGCCAGAAACTTAGGAGGAGTTGCGTTGACAAGAAAAGTGGACCCAGAGACTAAGTTATCAAGGGGCATAACTCAGGCAGAAATCAATGAACCGTAAAATCCTTCCTTCATGCACATCTACCAATTGAGGTGATAACATTGACCAAGTTTCAAAAAGATCCAGCCAGAAACTTAGGAGGAGTTGCGTTGACAAGAAAAGTGGACCCAGAGACTAAGTTATCAAGGGGCATAACTCAGGCAGAAATCAATGAACCGTAAAATCCTTCCTTCATGCACATCTACCAATTGAGGTGATAACATTGACCAAGTTTCAAGAAGATCCAGCCAGTAGTTTAGGAGGAGTTGCGTTGACAAGAAAAGTGGGTGGACGTACGGACGGACGGATGAACAGACGGATGGACGGACGGACAGACGGAGAAGATGACGCCAATATACATCCGCCTCCGGCGGCGTATAAAAACAAGAATGTAACAACTAATTTATTTTTTTCATTCCATGAGAAAAAATTCTGGGAAATAAGGCAATGCTAGTTTGTAAAGTTTATGTTAATATGTTTGTCTTTTGTTGTTGACGCCTGTACAAGAACCCGTTTTCAAGAGCAGGGTTTTTTTAAAGTCTGAAGATAATATATTAGTGTAATTTCAATTATGTTCAAAAGGGTTTGCTTTCAGTGATAAATCTTAATGTTTTACCTAAAATATGATTAATCAGAGCTTAACCCTTGTCATGCTGATCCCGGAATATTCCTGCTTTGGCAGGAGGTATAGACAGACATCAGCCTGCATATATGTGCAGTCTGATCTTAGTCCATACAACCTGATTTTCCTTTTTAAACCAGAAAAGTTTCAGAAATTATATTTTCAAAATGAAATGCTGACTCACAATAAGAAAATACAGAACTTTCAGCACTTTGATTTATGTGAAATTTTGCCAAGGTTTTTTATTCAGCATGACAAGGGTTAAGAAGAAGTTATGTCTTGATTTCAAAGAGTGTGAAATTTCATCTTTTTACTGATGAACGGATCACAAAGTATTGGAGGAATAGATTGTTCATCAGAAACATACAATCTACTCAATACTGTACATTATTGGTGTTATGTGATGTTACTTATATAAAATAGACAAGGTAGTAGCCTTCTTCAAAATTAAGTGGAATTTAATACCCTATGTAGATCCTTGCAGAAAATGCATATTCTATGGGAAACTTCAAGTAGTTCCTTAGAAATGTTTTGATATTGATCAAGACGAGTTTCTTTCATGTTTTTGTATTCAAAGGCTGTAAGTTTATCAGCTTCATTTAAATGAACAAAATTTAGGTCTGATAAGACTATGATTTAAAAATCGAAATTTCTGATGTTAAATGAGCCATATACAATCGGAACATAAAACATTGATATTTGATAGAAATCCATGCTCATCAAAGTTTAAATAAGTGTTCATTGATTTTTCCTACAGGTTTTTGTTTTTTTTCTTTTTTACAATTTGGGAAATCTCACCCAGTCCAGAAATAATGATTTCATTTGTTTATGTCCACATAAATTTACACTAGGACTAAGTCACTTGTTTTCCGTCTAACTAGTGTCTGTGGTGACTTCCGTTTTTCCAGCAGAGAAATTACAATTTTTTTTTTTTGTGTAAATCTTACGTCACGAAATTTGTTTACAGTAAAACATAACTGAATGAAATGTGCACTGAATAATTGAAATTTAATTTCGCAACTGATAGATCCTAAGATTATACGCACTAAACTATAAAATACATATGCTCTCTCTCTCTCTCTCTTTGTCTCCCTCTCTCTGTCTCTTTGTCTGTCTGTCCCCCCCTCTCTCTCTCTCTCTCTCTCTCTCTCTCTCTCTTGTAACAAATAATTTGTCAATCCAGTACACAAATTGCTGCACTCGCTTTAAAGGCTTTGCCTTATTTCATATTAAACTTCTTGTAAAACATAATATTCAAACATACCAAAAGTAAATTTGTTGTAAAATATAACCATCCCATATTATTTTTTTTACATTTGAACTGTTGGGCACTACTTTCCAACGCCATTTTGCAATGGAGTTTGACATTTTGTCATACATGTTTATAAAATAAAAAAAAAAGTCAGCTGGACATGTCCCTGTGGTCTGACAGATCTTTGTCTTTATCACCTATAAAACTAAAAGCAGGAATATTTCGGTTTCAGCATCTGATTTGTTTGTTTGAATGGGTTTTACGCCAACAATTTCGCAGTTATATAGCGTCGGCAAAGCACCTAACAATGGATTCCTGGTATTTCTTTCACCTGTACTACCATTACACCCTTTCCTAGACTCCGACTGCTATCTCACATAGGTTTACGATTATCTACCCATTGGTGAGAGAAACGGCGGAGAGGATATTTGCCGCCCCCGAGGATCGAACCGGGTACAGCATTTGAGAATGACCAGGGGTGTGGAATTACAGAGTTTCTCCGCTTGTCCCTGGACAAGTAAAAGCTGATTTCTTACATGTCCAGGATCAAAATGAACTTGTCTACAAAAAAGTAGGTAGATAAATATTGAGAAAATATTGTTCTGAATGAAGAAAATGCTGTAACCCAGCATTTTCTTCATTAAAGACAATGTTTTCTTGCCTTTGATACAAACAAAAGAATGACCTTTCTCCTAGATCTTTTTAGTGCAGTACCAAGATTTGCTCTGGTATTTACTTGTCCATGGACAAGTGGCCCAGAAAAATGTACTTGTCCGCAAGTAGAAAAGCCCGAGTCGGACAAGTCGGGCATGGGAATTCCACACCCTTGATGACAAGGGTTAAAAAACAAAATTTACTGCAGACTCATCACGAAAAGGCAAATAATACGGGAAAAGTAACGCAAAGCACCCGAAGGGCGCTTTGCGGCTTTTCCCGCTTCTAGATAACGCGTGTAAAACATTTAAATAATCAAAATCAAAATGAAATACATATACCATCAAAGTTAAATTTTGTGTCGTAATGGCGGCCTCCATGGAGGATGATGATCTCGCGAGATTTCGCCATTTTGTTTTATTATTTACTTTTATTTATCTTCCTTTTTCTTCGATTTTATTTCTGTCGATCATTATCAAAATTAAGATTGCAGTGAACTTAAAATTAGGATAAAAATTAGCCTTACACGTAAAAACTTGCACATTTTTGCTTAACTTTGAAATCTTGTCTAGATGACGTTTTCTTTTCACCCTCCGCAAATGACGTCATTCTACACATTGGGGGAAATTAGAGGCTACTTTTTCCCGCCGCTAAAACGTCATTGTTGTTGCGTTTTAATGTCGGGGCAAAAAGCGGGATTAAATCTTTAGCAATATTCCCGGTTAAGACTTGAAAAGGATGAAATCAATAACAAATTTCGCAGTTTGATTTAAAAAATGGAAATACAGCTATTTTAGCTAAAGCTATGCCGGCCATCATCTTGTCTGATTCTTTAGGATTTAGACCTGACGCAATTTCTTTAATACGTGCACCCATATTCAAAGTACCCCCGTAGATTTTTTATGTTAATTTCTTCCGATGTTAGCACTTATGTAAATGACTGTGTGACTGAGGAAACTAATCTAGAAATAAATGAGAAAAATCAAGTAGCCATTTTGATAAATAGCCTTTTTTGTCTTCTGAAAATTAGTTATCATGTGCATGTTTTGTACAGCACATGTGGAATATTAAGTTCCCTTTAAACCACACCTATTTTTCCAGTGATGTTATCATCAAAGTAAAAACGGACAACAAAGGTTTATATTTTCTTTGTTTTGTTCGCAAATGACTTAAAAGTGACAAAAGCGGCCTTTAACCCCTTACAAGCGAAAAAAAAATAGAAAAGAAAGAGCGATCGGAACAGACAGACACATATAATTGAATTTGATACATCATTCATACGTGTCGATATAGCAAAAGGTTGGGATGCAGGAGCTTAATTGTTAGACTCGGTAGCTTAATTTGAGTAAATGAGTAAATCAAGAATGGTTCTTTCTTCAAATTACTTTTCCCGTCTATAGGTTAAACCTATTATTATATTAACAGAACCTTAGAAACTGATCCAGCAGTATCCATCATCTACTTTGAATCTGTTTATTTGGGGTTCCTAGATTTTTTGACAAATTTCCCGCAATAATTTGGAACTGATTTTAGTACCTCTTTCTTTGAAGATTTACATTTAGACTAGGAGACATATCAAGAACTAAGATAGACTGGTAAACCTGTCCCATCTACGCCACCGAGGGTAGCGTAGATGGGTCATGCTCACCAGTCTAGAACTAGGGTCGAACTAAATTGTGAAGACTGTCCATATGCTTTTATTGATAGTTTATAGAGGGATCGGTCTATGGATTAAATAGGAAATCTTGTGGAACAAGGATGGCTTTGGTTCACTGACCAAAACCGGTCACTTAGACTATCTATCTATATATACTGCCTGACTCCCCTTTCGGGTATTACTGGCAGGTAACTTGGGTCATGGCGTTCAACGGTTGTGTCCGTTGTCAGTCTGTAAGTATACTTCCGATACATCCGTGCAGGCGTCCGTGATTTTTTTTTTCTTTTAAAATTTTCTGCACTGAAACTCTACCTTAATTTTACAGTAAAAGTCATCGAGAGACACCATTCTTCTTATTTATCTTCTTCTTCCCTTTCTTCTTCTTCTTTCTCTCAGTGATGCTAAACTATTGTTGTAGTAGGGTCACTTTTGGTTGGACAGGTCAATTAAGTTGTACTATACTTTTCCTATTGCGCAACACGGTTTCGCTTGATTTCACATTTCCCTCCACAAGTGGTCAGTTGGTCATGTGACTTTTTGAAATCCTCAGTTGGACAGAATTGATTGAATAGGCAACATCTATGTTTAAATCCTTTGTTTAGAAAATTAGCGGGAAATGGATCACTTTCATTTGTAAGTTATCTTTGATTTCATATTTTCCTTTCTTATGGTGTTTTCTTAAATTGGAAATACGTGGAGATGATATTCCGTTGTTTCAATCGGTTTGATATCGGTTCGGTTGTTGAAATGTCTCGAATTTGGATTTCGGTCCTTTTAGTCCTTTGGCGCGCTCGCGATCCTTTAATTAACAAGTCCTTCTTTTACCCTAGCTCGCACTATTACTCTTTAATATTTTCAGTACTGACAGTCACGGGATGATTGTAGACATGTGTTGATGTTTTGGTGTGTGTGAAACACTTAATTCCTTAAATTGGTATGTTATCTTTAATTGTATACAGAAGTCATGTTTATCCTTTCCATGTAAAGCATGTTTAGCGAACGTTTGTGAACAGTACAGCAGAAATGTAATTTCACTGTTAAAGGGTTTAGAATAGAGAATGATAAGGTTATGTATAAAAGGGTTAAACGAATCTTTTGTAATATAGATAGAAAGTAAGTTAATATATTTACTTTAGAACATTGTAGGAATAGGAGTATTATGTCAGCAAATGACATAATAATCCTTTCTCGCAATGTTCACGTTGAAAATTACGCAGCCGTGACCGACTTATTGTTGAGAGTAGCTTTCTTTGATTTTATTGCAAATTGTTCCATGTTTTACATTTCAGAGTGTTGGTTTGTTTGTAAATAACTGAAGGTGGAAATGATGTCACATTATTAAACTATGAAAATTGGAAAAACTGACTTTATATACTCCTAGCCGTCCATTATTGAATCCACTTAAATAAGCAGTAAGCCCTATCTATTTGGCAGAGAGCCCTGTTATATTTTGGCGCCCAACGTGTATATGGATTAGTAAGGGAGTAAAAGGATTGATAACCAACTGGACAGTGATCACATATGTTTATTTAACCAATGGATTTACCAGTGATTTTTTCATGGAGATGAGCCGTTTATTATTGGACTTTTATCCTTTACCCTTTTACCTTGATTTACCTGAGGACAGTCATTTTTCGTGCGGGGAGAGACGATTATGCCAAGATGAGGACGATTTAGACGATTTTGACCATTCAACCATTTTGGAGACGATCGGACACTGAGAATCGAATTGGAACTGTGATAAGTTTAGTGCAATAGTGAACTGGACTGTGTTTTCACAGAGTTCATTATTTTAGGACAGTGTATATTGTGTATTTATGGATTTAGGATAAAGATAAGGATCTGTGAGTAGAATTTTTATTTGTATAGTTTTATAGCTTTAAAATAGCAAAATTCCCTTTTCACACGTTGCTGCACTAGTAAAGTACTTTTTGTTTCGTGTCCATCATATTGCGAAACTTTTTGTTTGGTGTCCATTCAATTGAATACTGTTGATAAGGCAATTTGTCCGATTAATCACTTTCCACGATGTTTCTGTTGAACGGATTATCATCTCGTTGTTTGGACCAGTATAGCCTAAATAACTAAATGATATAGTTAAGAACTTTCAAAAGATAGAACCTTGAAAATATTAAACTTAAGATATGTATTTTTGGTGAGAGGTATGTCAGTTTGAGTGTATCACAAGTTTCATACTAACAATGGTTCACTAACGCACTAACAATATTTTCTTCTGTCTATCTTTCTGACCTTTGACCTAGCATAGCCCCGCCCATCTTTATTGTTGGGTAGGTATAAAACGCAGACCAGACTCAGCAGACCAGCAGACCGCAGACTAGCAGACTGCAGACAAAAGGGGTATAAAAAGCAGACGAAATGCTAGCAGACCAGGTATATATTGATGACCTGGAGGATATTGTTACATAATATTGGGTAATGTGAGATAGTGGAACTGACATGGGACTGCCAGTATATCACCAGGTGCACTGTTTCCATAGGGACCACAATTTATGTAAGAGAATGTGTTGATATGTTTGATGTATTGACACTGTAATCAGGAACTTGTAATTAGGCTTAGGCAGACTCTATATTTTTTTCCATTTTCACATCTTGTTGTTGTTGTTGTTGTTTATTTTGTTTTAAAAAGATGTAACCTAATTATATATACTGATACATTAAATTCTCTTCTAAAATATATTGAAGCAGGTCAATTTGCTATAAAAATTGTAAAAAGAAAAGTTTGTCAATTTTTTTTTTAATGAAATTGTTTTTTACTTTTTTAATCAACAGTGAACAATATGGCATGCTTACAAGCGCAAAAATTGATATAAGATTCAAAATCAAAGTGCGTCCTTCCTGCATGCTTTCAACAAGCTTCCAGTAATATAACGGAGGCTGGAGCACCTAACAATCCACTGCTAGTATTTCTCACACCAGTACAATAATTCTATCCTTTCCTTCCCTCCAGCTGCTATCCAACATAGGTTGGCGATAATCAATATGTTGGTGCATAAAAAATAGACGAAAAGGATGAGTGTCGCCGTTGTGATCAATTCTAGGACCTCTAGATTGACAATCCTACAATGCTTTGACAGCAGCAAGAATTTTTACAAAATCATTTAATATATTTAAGATTAACATTTTAAACTAGCAAACTATAAATAATTAAAAATGTTGATCTCACATCACCTCTCTTTCAATTTTAAACCTTCTTCCAGTTCCACTCAATTTGGAAGCTAATTTAGGTTGACTTTAATCAGAAGGGACAACACAAACAACACCTCATTACTGGAGGTTTATAAAATCATTGAAACAGGTTAAAGAATACTAAATACCAGAGACATATATAATACATAATTTTCATCCGATCACTATAATATTTCTTAGACTGATAAAGGGTCACTCAAGGACCATTCCAGTGAAATTTGGTTGATATCCATCGGTTACATTCTGAGAAAATGATTTTCAAAGTTTCCACTATATCACATATAGAGAAATGACCTCCACCCATAAAATGCATATTTTCCATCCGATCTCAATAATCTTTTGTAGACTGATAAAGGGTCACACAAGGATCATTCATGTAAAATTTCATTGGTATCCATCAATTAGAATCTGAGAAAACTCACTTTTTACCATATTTGGAAATTAGCCACGCCCATTAAATCCATGTTTTTCATTGGATCAAAATTTCTTGAACAACTTTGAAAGAGGGTCACCCAAGGATCATTCCTGTGAAGTTTGGTTGAAATTCATCCAGTAGTTTCTGAGGAGAAGATTTTTAAAGAAAAAGTTTACGACCGGACACACTGACGCACAGACGCACGGACGGACGCACGACGGACACAACGCCATGACAATAGCCCCAGTGGCTTTCAGCCAGTGGAGCTAAAAAATTAGAAATGAAACATTTTAGGTGTAAAGTTCCATGCAATACTAGCGTGATTGAAGTAGAAATATTGTGATAAAAGCAATAATTTACTAGAATTCAACCTGTCAAAATTTCGACTTTTTGTATGCTTAGTCTTCTGGCTAGAAATTTGAGGACCACAATCAGAAGAAGAAATACTGTGATAAAAGCATTAATTTACTAGAATTCAGCCTGTCAAAAATGTGGACCGGATTCTGTAGACAAGATTGAAAATCTATTTATAGTACACCCATAATTCACCTTCCACAGTGTATTCTCTGGCCTTGGCCCAATGTATAACCCTTTTTCCAGTTGCACTCACTTTTGGAGCTAATTAAGGTTGATTGAAATCAGAAGGGAACAACATCAACAAAAGCAACAACAACAAGACATCATTATCATTGGAGGCCTTTGTAACAATCTTTCAAAAAGGTTTATCAAACAAACTTAGCCCTTTGGCAGATTGTGCAAACCAATTTGGCCTTTTGTATGCTTAGCCCTCTGGCTAGGAATTTGAGGACCACTGTCAGTAAACCGCAGACCAGATTAAATCTTGATTTTCTTCAAAACCAACACAAAAATAAGAAATGAAACATTTCAGTTGAAAGTCCCATGCAATATTAGCATAATTGAAGTAGAAATAATGTGATAAAAGCAATTAGTTACTAGAATTCAGCCTGCAAAACTGTGTCTTTTTGTAGTATTTCAGATTAGAAATTGAGGACCACAATCAGTAAACTGCAGACCAATTAAAATCTTGATTTTCTTCAAAACCATCACAAAAATCAAAGATTAAACATTTCAGTTGTAAAGTTCCATGCAATATTAGCATAATGGAAGTAGACTTATGTGATAAAAGCATTAATTTACTAGAATTCCGCCTGTAAAAAATGTGGACCGGATTCTGCAGACAAGATTGAAAATCTATTTATAGTACACCCATAATTCACCTTCCACTGTGTATTCTCTGGCCTTGGCCCTGGTCCAATTTTAACCCTTTTTGCAGTTGCACTCACTTTTGGAGCTAATTAAGATTGATTGAAATCAGATTAGAACAACAACAACAACAAAAGCAACAACAAAAACACACTATTATCATTGGAGGCCTTTGTTACAATCTTTCAAACAGTTTTATCAAACTTACTTAGCCTTTTGGCAGATTGTGCAAACCAATTTCGCCTTTTGTATGCTTAGCCCTCTGGCTAGAAATTTGAGGACCACTGTCAGTAAACTGCAGACCAGATTAAATCTTGATTTTCTTCAAAACCAACACAAAAATCAAAGATTAATCATTTCAGTAAAAAAGTCCCATGCAATATTAGCATAATTGAAGTAGAAATAACGTGATAAAAGCAATTAATTACTAGAATTCAGCCTGTCAAAACTGTGACTTTTTGTAGAATTTCAGATGAGAAATTGAGGACCACAATCAGTAAACTGCAGACCAGATTAAATCATGATTTTCTTCAAAACCAACACAAAAATCAAAGATTAAACATTTCAGTTGTAAAGTTCCATATAATATTAGCATGATGGAAGAAGAAATAATGTGATAAAAGCAATTATTTAGTAGAATTCAGCCCGTCAAAAATGTGGACCGGATTATGCAGACAGGAATGAAAATCTATTTATAGTACACCCATAATTCACCTTCAACTGTGTATTCTCTGACCTTGGCCCTGGTCCAATTTTAACCCTTTTTCCAGTTGCACTCACTTTTGGAGCTATTTAAGGTTGATTGAAATCAGATTGGAACAACAACAACAAAAGCAACAACAAACACACTTTTATCATTGGAGGCCTTTGTTACAATCTTTCAAAAAGGTTTATCAAAATAACTTAGCCATTTGGCAGATTGTGCAAACCTATTTGGCCTTTTGTATGCTTAGCCCTCTAGCTAGAAATTTGAGGACCACTGTCAGTAAACTGCAGACCAATTAAAATCTTGATTTTCTTCAAATCCAACACAAATATCAAAGATTAATCATTTCAGTTGAAAAGTTCCATGCACTATTAGCATAATTGAAGTAGAAATAATGTGATAAAGGCAATTATTTTCTGGAATTCAGCCTGTCAAAATTGTGACTTTTTGTAGAATTTCTGATTAGAAATTGAGGACCACAATCAGCAAACCGCAGACCAGATTAAATCTTGATTTTCTTCAAAACCAGCACCAAAATTAAAAATTAAACATTTCAGTTGTAAAGTTCCATGCAATATCAGCATGATGGAAGAAGAAATAATGTGATTAGAGCAATTATTTACTAGAATTCAGCCTGTCAAAAATGTGGACCTGATTCTGCAGACAGGAATGAAAATCTTTTTATAGTATACCCATAATTCACCTTCAACTGTGTATTCACTGGCCTTGGCCCTGGTCCAATTTTAACCCTTTTTCCAGTTGCACTCAATTTGGGAGCTAATCAAGGTTGGTTGAAATCAAATTGGAACAACAACAACAAAAGCAACAACAAAAACACACTATTATCATTGGAGGCCTTTGTTACAATCTTTCAAAAAGGTTTATCAAACAAACTTAGCCATTTGGCAGATTGTGCAAACCAATTTGGCCTTTTGTATGCTTAGCCCTCTGGCTAGAAATTTGAGGACCACTGTCAGTAAACCGCAGACCAGATTAAATCTTGATTTTCTTCAAAACAAACACAAAAATTAGAAATGAAACAATTCAGTTGAAAAGTCCCATGCAATATTAGCATAATTGAAGTAGAAATAATGTGATAAAAGCAATTAGTTACTAGTATTCAGCCTGTCAAAACTGTGTCTTTTTGTAGGATTTCAGAATAGAAATTGAGGACCACAATCAGTAAACCGCAGACCAGATTAAATCTTGATTTTCTTCAAAACCAACACAAAAATTAAAAATTAAACATTTCAGTTGTAAAGTTCCATGCAATATCAGCATGATGGAAGAAGAAATAATGTGATTAGAGCAATTATCAAGTAGAATTCAGCCTGTCAAAAATGTGGTTTGATTGATTGAATGGAGTTTAACGCCGCTTTCAACATTATTTCAGTTATATCGCGGCGGCCGGAGCACCTAACAATGGATTCCTGGTATTTCTCTCACCTGTACTACCATTACATCCTTTCCCAGCCTCCAACTGCTATCTCACATAGGTTTACGATTATCTACCTATTGGTGAGAGGTCAAAATGTGGACCGGATTATGCAGACAGGAATGAAAATCTTTTTATAGTACACCATAATTCACCTTCAACTGTGTATTCTCTGACCTTTGCTGTGTTCCAATTTTAACCCCTTTTCAAGTTGCACTCTATGGGAGCTAATTAAGGTTGATTGAAATCAGATAGAAACAACATTAACAGCAAAAAAAATATTTTTGAAGGCTTACCTAAAAATCTTTTAAACGGGCATAAGAATACGAGTTTACCTTTTAAGCAGAACATGCAAACCAATTTGTCTTTTTGTTCAGTTTAAAAAAAATGTGATGAACAACCCTCAGGTTAGAAATTTGAGGACCACAATCTGTAAACTGCAGACAAATTTTAAAGTTGATTTTCTTGAAAACCAACACAAAAAATTAGGCATAGAGCATTTTAATTCAAACAGGTTAAGAATTCTTTTTTAGCTGCTTACAGCTTATGCAAACCAATTTGACTTGTTGTACAGTAAACCCTCAGATCAGAAGTTTTTGAGAACCACAGTCAGTAACCAACAGACCAGTTTAAATCTTGATCTTCTTCAAAACCAACAGCAAAAATTTAAAATAAATCATTCCAGTTGTAAAGTTCTATGTGACGTTACCATGAATATAGATGAATATATGATTATAGCAATTATTAACTAGATTTTCACAAGTCAAAATTGTGGACTGAATTCTGCAGACAGGATTGAAAACCTTTTATAGTCACACTCATAATTCACCTTCCACTGTGTATTCTCTGACCCTGGCCCTGTTCCAATTTTAACCCTTTTTCAAGTTGCACTCACTTTGGGAGTAATTAAATGAGGAGGGAAAAACAGTAACAACAACTCATAATTATAATGAAAGGCTTTTGTTAAAATCATTTAAATGGGTTTAATAATACATATTCAGCTTTTAGCAGATTATGCAAACCAATTTGACTTATTGTACTGTTAACCCTCGGAATGGAAATTTTTGAGGACAACATTCAGTAAACTGCAGACAAGTTTAAATCTTGATTTTCTTCAAAACCAACACAAAGTATAGGAATTAAGAATTTTATAACTAGAATGTGATGTAATTTTAACATGAATTAAGAAAAATTTACATGATTCAAGCATTTATCAAGAAGAATTCAACATCTCAAAAATTGTGGACAGATTCTGCACACAGAATTGGGAACCATGTCAAGTCTAGCCCAATAGAATTAGGAAAAAATTGATTGATTGAATGAAGTTTTATATTGCTTTCAACAATTTTTCATTTAAATCGCAGAGGCTGGAGTACCTAACAATGGATTCCTGGTATTTCTCTCACCAGTTTTACCATCACATCCTTTCCCAACCCCAAGCTGCTATCTCACAAAGGTCTACGATTATCAACCCATTTGTGAACAACAGAGGGCCAACTTATTTCTGACCCTGGGCGGGTACTGTTGCCCGCAATACCAGAGTATCTCTCAGAAAGCGGGTTACCAGCTATAGACTGGTCCACATATCGACTATCAGAATAGCCTAGAATAGGCTATTCTGATATTTGATAGTGAGACCAGTCTACACCCGACCCAAAAGCGGGCAAGAAATAAGTTGGCCCAAAAAGCGGGAAGTATGAGCGCTTCCATCGGGGTCGAACCCAGTAGAATTAGGAATATAACATATCAGTAGTAAAATTCAAGTTATAGTCATACCTATATTCACCATCCATTGTGCTCATATGACTAAGTCTGTTTCAATTTTTAACCTGTTTTTCAGTTTTATTCAATTTGGACGCATATTTAGGGAGATTTTAAACAGAAGGGGAAAACAACAACAACACAATATGGGAGGCTTTGGTCAAAATTATTCAAAGAAGTTGAAGGCGACCAAGAATAGAAATTACGAGGACCACAATTGTTAATTGCAGACAAATTATTATTATTATTGATTGTTTTCAAATTGAACACAAACATGAGGAATAAATTCCATTGGGGAACAAAATTTTGGTTGTACATTCTGATATTTAAGCCAACAATAACAGCAGATTCTTCTTCTTATCTTTCAAAATACAGTAGAATACAAACATCAAGCAGTGGGAAGCAAATCTTCCATGAATTCTCTGGCCATTTAGTAATTTGGTGGACCACACACAGTAAACTGCAGAATGATTTTAAGGCCTGTTTTTTTATTCAAACTCTGAACCTAGGAAAGTTATAACCTATATAATTGTTGGTGGACATGATGACAATTTTGGAATAGTGGCTTTCTTTTCTATTGTGGCCCTGAAAAGTAAGTGTTTTTGATTTGTATTTTTGTGTGTGTGCGTGTTGGTATGTGTGATGGAAAGGGGGGGGGTCTCACAGTCTGCCTCTGATATCTAACCTTCTGAAACTGTTCACAACATACTCAAGGCCAGGACAGATAGTGGAGACTGAGAAAGGCCTGCACAGGCATGCAATCTTATCTTAGCCTTTACTGCTTGTTTGTAACACTGAGACAAAATTGCTCAAGACTAGTAAAAATATTTCTGAAAATTGATGATTTAACTTAATGACAAATCAAATGTGATGGCTTGTAGTGTTTTCAGTGTCTGTACATCCATTTTTTTTTAAACACCTCTGTCTCTGAAACTATTTGGCGAATTCATAGGAATCATGCTTTGGACATGCTTTTTAGCTCCACTGGCTGAAAGCCACTGGGGCTATTGTCATGGCGTTGTGTCCGTCGTGCGTCCGTCCGTCCGTGCGTCCGTGCGTCAGGTCGTAAACTTTTTTCTTTAAAAATCTTCTCCTCAGAAACTACTGGATGGATTTCAACCAAACTTCACAGGAATGATCCTTGGGTGACCCTCTTTCAAAGTTGTTCAAGAAATTTTGATCCAATGAAAAACATGGATTTAATGGGCGTGGCTAATTTCCAAATATGGTAAAGAGTGACTTTTCTCAGGTTCTTATGGATGGATATCAACCAAATTTTACATGAATGATCCTTGGGTAACCCTTTATCAGTATACCAAAAATTATTGTGATCGGATGAAAAATATGTATTTTATGGGCAGAGGTCATTTCTCTATATGTTATATAGTGGAAACTTTGAAAATCATTTTCTCAGAATCTAAGTGATAGATATCAACCAAATTTTACATGAAGGATCCTTGGGTGCCCCTTTATCAGTCTACCAAAAATTATTGTGATCAGTTGAAAATTATGTATTTTATGGGCGGAGGTCATTTCTCTATATGTTATATAGTGGAAACTTTGAAAATCATTTTCTCAGAAAGTAAGTGATGGATATCAACCAAATTTCACCGGAATGATTCTTGAGTGATTCTTTATCAGTCTACCAAAAATTATTGTGATCAGATGGAAAATATGTATTTTATGGGCAGAGGTCATTTCTCTATATGTTATATGGTGGAAACTTTGAAAATCATTTTCTCAGAATGTAATTGATGGATATCAATCAAACTTCATAAGTATAATCCTTGGGTGATCCATTATCATGCAGCCAAAAATTATTGTCATTGGATGAAAAATATGTCTTTTATGGGCGGGGGTCATTTCTCTATATATTATAATAGTGGAAACTTTGAAAATCATTTCAACATCAGTAGAACCAAAAATATCTAAAAAACTAGTCGAAACTTAGATTTGCTATTACAAGAAATTCAAGCCTGTGGAGCGACACAAGCCATTCATGGCTTTCTAGTCGAAATCTTTATTCAACCTTACAGGCTATTGCGTCACTAAAAAAGGTCCCATTTGACAAAATTGAAAAAAAAAAAAAATCTGTAAAACAATTGATTAGAATTAAACCTTACTTCACAGGAATGATGCTTTGGGCATGATATTTCAGTTTTACAGGTTACCAGTTGTTTGACTGTATATTTACTTGATTCCCTCACACTTACACAGAGCATATATCCTTAATTGCATGTACTAGGAACTTGGAACTTCATTCACCTATAGATTACAAGGTATATAAGAACCATAACCCTAGCTTGAGTTATTGGGGTACCCGAATTATTGCCCTACGTTATTTCTATATTTTTGTCCAGAACATATCTCCAAAACTGTAAGTGCTAGGAGATTCATTTTCCTGATAGATCAAGATTTGGAAAAGGGGTACCCGTGGAAAAGTGCATGTAAAAAATTAATGGCAAAAAATAGGGTTAAAAAAACAGGCAAAAAATTAAAGCAATTAAGTTGACTTGACATAAGTATATTAGTATTTTTAATGAAAGATCAGGCCCAGCCCTGGCATATTTAGCATTGTCTGTTCATCCCTCTGCCTGTCTTTCCTCTGTCTGTCTGCAAAACTTAATTGAACATTGCCAATATCTCCAAAATATAATGCTTATAATGCATATTTGGCATGGTTATAGATCTCAATGATCCGCATCTGCTGTTACCAAAGTCAAGCTCATGTGACAAGGCCAAGTTAATCTGTCAAGGGCAAATAACTCAAACTTAACCAAAAGCATTGCATTGCCAATATCTTCCAGCCTATTCAAGACACAAGGCCTTTGGTTGGCATTATGATTTCAATATATGCATCTGCTGGTACCAAGTCAAGGTCATGTGACAAGGTCATATGCCAAGGTCAAATTACTCACAAACTTAACATTGTCAACAACTTCAATTCATAGTCTTGATAATACAAAAGAAAAAATTATTTCCAGAGAGAGAATGAACTTTTTACACATATGTGTAGCCAGAATACTTAAACACAGAAAGTCTTAATTTAAGAAAATCATTGAGAAAAGGAGAGAATTTGCTTGTTTCAATCAATTGCCCCCTTTTACGAAAGTTTATGCAACATCTTCAAGTCAGTTTGTTATGTCTTGCCACGCAATATAACTGAAAGTCTGTAAAAACCTCATCCAAACAAACAAATCAATTACAACAAAATTTGAATTATCAAAAATCATGCAGACATTCAAATTTGTAAATGTAAGACAACAGAATTCTTATTCGTATGACCACCCTTTATAGTAATCTATGACCGTCTTAGGGTTCTTTAAGAACATTCTGCTTTGGTTGGGGCTGAGAGTATTCAAATTTCATTCCTCATGCAAACAAATTTCCAACATCTTTTCTTAAACAGTTATCACTTGCTTGTTGTAAGTAAAATGAGTTCAATTTATTTCCAGCATGGTCTATAAAAGGTTTTGCCTTTTTTATCGTATGCAGTCTCATTTTTAGCTCGGCTGTTTTCGAAAGAAAACCCTAGGTATTGCTATAGCCTTCTTGTTGTTGTCTTTGTTGTGGTTGTCGTCGTACAAAAACTTTGACATTTTTTGATATCTCTGGTTCTACTAAAAGCATTTGTATGAAACTTGGCACACATATTCACCATCAAAACAGCAACCTATACTATCAAGGGGGATAACTCTAGATGCGTTTTGAACAAATTATGCCCCTTTTTATCTTAGATTTTTTACCGCCATCCAGCACTCAACAGCCAAGTGTAGGCACCCGTTTAGATATTGATTTTGTTGATTTTCCTACTTGAAGTTATTCCGGAGCATATTTCAAATCGGTATATCTTAGCCATTTTGGCTAAGGGGATATAGTAGTGGTCTCTGCCCCTCATTTTGTCACTAATCTTGTTGAGAGTTTATCTCTTTAAGTTTAAAAGCTTTTAAGTTGAAACTTAATAGTTGGATAGATCTCATAAAGGGAAATTGAAGTGCACGTGAACTATAACTCTTGCTTGAATACTTTTCCAATTATTGCCCTATGTTATTCTAAAGACTTAGATTTTGAAGGGGGCATATCTCTTAAAGTACATAAGATTCCTTAATTTTTTAGGCTTTAGTTTACTATTGAGCTTTCATGGCGGGGAATGGCCATGTCCGGCATGGCTCTTGTTACGACTTGCGATCAATTTTTAATGCTTCAATTCTGCTGTAAAACTAATATGAATGTATGAACATGAAAATTAATATTAATAAGTTGTTATAAATAACAACTTTTTGATATTTATTTCTATGTTCATACATTTATTTGAATTTGATAAAACTCTCAGCTAAGTAAAAGTTTTATGGTCCTTGTCCCTGAGGTGTGACCTGTACTGTGAAAAGAGAGAGGCATCAAAATGTTTTCTCTTTCACCCTTGTCAGACTGAATGGGCCCTACAGACTGATCAGGGCAAAAACATTCTTTTTAAGCACATGTTTTCTTTGATTTAGAAATGAAAAGAATGCATTTTGACATCATGGGGTTTTGAAACTGAAAACTTAATCATATTGTATGCAAATGTAAAGAGGATTCATACATGCGTGTGTTTGGGCCTTTAGTTTCATAACTTCATGAAATGAAAAATATATTCTCTTTATATCTTAGACTTCATTAACGAAGGAAAAATTTTTGATGTATAGAAATCTCCATAATGAGAGATTTTTTGGGTCTTCTTTTATGCAAATGTTCAAAATAGCTACATACTGAAAGTTGGTTTCATTGAAAAATGCAGTCAATTTTTTCAGTTAATTTGAATGCAATGTTCTTGATGTTCACAACTTAAATTAATCTAGAACGATCTTCCCGTTATAATTCTATATTATCATTCTAAAATTATCTCAAAAAGTAAAATTGCTATGTTCATGAAACCTCATGGGTGTGATGATAACATCAAGGGGAAGTGCAGTGCACAAGATACATAACTCTGTTTGTCAATGTTTTTTAAGTTGTTGCCCTTTGTTAGAATTACAGGTTGATTTTTGTCTGAAGCATTTCTAAAAAAGTAATGCAAGATAGAATTATATAACTTTAGGGGTGGATAAATCGCTTTGGGGAGAAGTGCTGTGCACAAGAACTATAACTCTACTTGTCATTTGAGTTAACGCCCATTGTTAAATGACAAATATTACATCAACAACCAGCTTTATGGGGGGGATCATTAATGTTTTCCAAACATCTATTTTTTAGCTCACCTGAGCACAAAGTGCTCAAGGTGAGCTATTGGGATCGTAGAATGTCCGTCGTCCGTCGTCAGTCGTGCGTCGTGCTTCGTCCGTCGTGCGTCGTGCGTCGTCCACAATTTCTTTAAACATCTTCTCCTCCTAAACCATAGGGCCAATCTTGATGAAACTTGGCAGGGATGTTCCTTGGGTCAAGCTCTACCAAAGTTGTTCAAATAAATGAAATCCACCCTTAACTTTCCCTTTACCCTTAACAAAAAGGGTGAAAATATGATAATCTTTAAAAATCTTCTTCTCTGAAACCAGAAGGCAGACAGCTTTCATATTTGGTATGTAGCATCATCTAGTTGACCTCTACCAAGTTTGTACATATCAAGACCCTGGGGTCATATTTGGGCTTTGCCCGGGCCCAACCCTTTTTACATAGAATCAAAGAGCGAAAATCTTTAAAAATCTTCTTCTCTGAAACCAGATGGCAGACAGCTTTAATATTTGGTATGTAGCATCACCTAGTGGGCCTCTACCAAGTTTGTTCATATCAAGACCCTTGGGTCATATTTGGGCTTTGCACGGGTGCATCCCTTTATCTCTTATGAGCACAAAGGGTAAAAAAACGAAAATCTTCAAAAATCTTCTTCTATGAAACCAGATGGCAGACAGCTTTCATATTTGGTATGTAGCATCATCTTGTGGACCTCTACCAAGTTTGTTCATATCAAGACCCTAGGATCATATTTGGGCTCAACCCCGGGCGCAACCCTTTTTACATAGAATCAAAGAGGGAAAATCTTTTAAAATCTTCTTTAATCGAAATCAGAGGACACACTGCCTTCATTTTTTTTATGTAGCATTATCTAGTGGGCCCCTACCAAGTTTGTTCATATCAAGACCCTTGGGTCATATTTGGGCTCCAACCGGGCGCATCCCTTTCAGCTCATCTGAGCACAATGGGTGAAAATAGGAAAACCTTCAAAAATCTTCTTCTCTGAAACCAGAAGGCTGACAGCTTTCATATTTAGTATGTAGCATCATCTTATGGACTTCTTTTAAGTTTGTTCATATCAAGACCCTGGGGTCACATTTGGGGTCCACCCGGGTGCATCCCTTTTTACATAGAATCAAAGAGCAAAAAGGCATATCTGTCTTGCTCTTCGCTGAAAACGTTCCATGGTATTGATCTTAGGCAATCACTTCTTTTTGACATCTGCCTATCTAATTAATGTGATGTCCCAGGGGTCAAAGAGACTCAGGTGAGCGATCTAGGACCATCTTGGTCCTCTTGTTTAGTATCATCCTATATGGCCTAACTTAATGTTTCCTCATTAGGGGTTCCATGATAACTGTAATTAAGAGGCCTAAGAGGGTCTGTCCAGCTCCACTGGCTTAAAGCATCTTCCGATTTGAGACAGGGATAAACCATAAAAAAAATCAATCAATTTTGGAACATGGGCATGACCACCAACCCATCCCCCAATGACTTAAAAATATGTGTATGGGGCAACCAATTTCTGTCCAGTTTCAATGAATTCTTCACAATGGTTTTGGAAGAGTAGTTTACGTGAAAGTCAGGACCACCCCCATAATTGAGGATCAATTTTAATTTCTTGAACAATACAAGTAAAGGCTAACCCAAGGGATGTTCATTACAAGTTGATTTATAATGGCCTTAAGGTTAAGGAGGAAAAAATTTCAATGGGAAAATGAGTTCTACCCTGCTTATATTTAGGGGTTAATCATAATTTCTTGAATATTGCCACACCCATAGTTCTGGACCAATCACAATTTCTTTCAAAACTTTTGAATAGAGTCACCCAAGGAAGACTTCTGTCAAGTTTTGTTAACACTGGCTTTTTTTTGGTTTGGGAGAAGGAGATGCACATGCATGCGCCCACAATGGAAACACCATCATGACAATACCTTAGGGCCTACATGATTATGGATACTAAAAATGTACGGTCTACCTGGGATTTTTCCTTAAATCTAATTGAACATGGCTTGTGGAGTTAAAAATCTCACAGCAAAATTTATTTAAGAGAATGAATTCGATACAATTTCTTGCCAAACTTTGTTTATTTTTCATTAGATTTGGTCTTAACCTGGGGTAACCTTGGGATACGGACAAAAGCCCCCTAAGAAAAAAGGCCCCTGGGGCAAAAGCCCCATGGTCAAAAGCCCCATGTCCTTTACTGAAAAGTAGACCAAAGCCCAATAGTTATAAAAATTGTATTTTTGGGGAAACTTTTGGAAAGTCTTAAAAATTTGTGATTTTTATATGAATTTGTGAATATAAAATATTAATATATGGATTATTATACGTGAGAATATAGTATTCTGGTGTATAATATTCATATATTAACCCTTGTCATGTTGATCCTGGAATATTCCTGCATTGGCAAAAGGTATGGACAAACATCAGCCTACACATTATGTGCAGTCTGATCTTAGTTCATTCAACCTGATATCCTTTATAACCAAAATAGTTTCAGAAATTATATTTTCAAAATCCAATGCTGACTCACAATTAGGTAATAAAGAGTTTTCAATACTCTGATTTACACATAATTTTGCCAAGGTTTTTATTCAGCATGACAAGGGTTAATAAAAAATATTCCAAGATGACTTGGAAAATATCCTCCCTTTGGTTTTATATTTCAAAATTGTCTTGTTATAAATAATTAATTGTTGAAAAAAAATAATAATAAAAAGATCATAACAGGTATGAAAAGACAAAAATATACTGTTTTCATAATCAATTTTGTCAAAATAAGTGAAATAAGTCAATAGAAAAAAAATCCATGGTGTCAAGAATGAAAAATGTGTGAATAAAAGAAAACACATCATAAAAGGAACTTTTCAATGTAAATTTCTTTGCTTGTTGGAATATCGATAATCATAAAAAATTCTCAAAATAAAATTCAAACAAAACCTATTTTGAGTTGCTTAAAAGAGGACTTTAAGGTGATTTTTAATTTAAGAATCATAAAAAGATATCCTTTTAAATTGGCAAACAGGAAAGGATCAATCTTATCTAAATGATTCAGTAAAAAACAAAAGAAATGGATTTATTATATTGTGATGCTTTTGTCCAAGGGGGCTTTTGTCCAGGGGGGGGGGGGGGGGGGGGGGGGGCTTTTGTCCCACGATGATTTTGTCTTATTTTGTCTTTTGTTATAAAACGTTTCTCAGGCTCAACTGAAAATCTTCTCAAATTTTAAATTTAAATAAATGTATGAAGATGAAAGATAATATTAACAAGCTGTTATTTAAAACAACTTTTTAATATTATCCTTTATGTTAAGTCATTTAAATGAATATTGAAACAGAATTACGGCTTAAATCTCAAATTGCAATTTGAGAAAATTTTGAATAGAGAATGAGAAAAGTCTTTTAACCTCGGGCCCAGAAGATCATATAAATGCATTAACAAATACATATTATATCTATATATAATAAATGAATTTCAAGTAAACAATTTTTTTACTTTTATAAATGAACTTGAAATGGAAATAAAAAAAATCAAATAAAGAACAAAAAATCCCAAACAAAAGTGAAGAACGGAAGATAAATATAGGGAGGGCTATTGTTCGGGTTGCTACTTTATGGGGAGGGATATTTTCCGGAGGGCAATCGTCCAGGGGGCAATCATCCGGGAGGGCAATCGTCCGGGAGGGTAATTGTTCGTTCCTCAAGCTCAACATATCAATGGGTTATCAATTAATATATTCATTCTTTTATTTAAAATTACTATAAGACAGTGAAAAAAAAAAAGTGACTAAAAGGGAAATTCTCACTTCGTCTTGAAGTTTTATTTTGATAAATTCTCTTTTCTTTGCATTTAAGAGTTAACAAAATAAATAATTTCATATTGATACCAAGGTTGTTTAAAGGGGGTACGGACAAAAGCCCCCTAGGACGAAAGCCCCCCTGGGACAAAAGCCCCCTGGACGAAAGCCCCATGGGACAAAAGCCCCATGCCCTTAACTGAAAAGTGGACAAAAGCCCCATGGTTATGAAAATTGTGTTTTTTTTGTGAATTTTTTGAAAATGTCTTAAACAGTTATGATTTTAACATGAATTTATGAATTTTAATGTGTTAATTCTTTAAGGAAATTCATATTTTAGTCATTTTAAATTGAATGAAAATAAACATTTAAGGGGGGGGGATAATTTAATCTTAGTATTCCCTTGTGTAAAAATATCTGTGAAAAGACGACTTGGAAAATATCTTCCATTTGGTTTTATATTTCATAATTGACTTGTTATAAAAAAATAATTGTCAAAAAAAAAAGGCATAACAGGTGGGAAAAGACAAAAAATATACTGTTTTCATAAACAAATTTGTCAACACCTTCTATATTGTGAACTATATGTAGAGTTGTACTTGCGCTCTTGAAGGTGTGAAATAAGTCAATAACAAATATGGATTAAGTTTCAATGATGTCAAGAATGAACGAGATTGAAAACGGAAGCGATCCGGATGTATTAGTCTCAAAATTCACAGAATTCATAAATAGTAATGGTGGCAAATATTTCAAAAGGCGATTTTTGTATGACGATTCAAACTGCACAAAGAGCGATAAGCCCTGGTTTGATAATAATTGTCGGGAGAAATGCACAGAATACTTGGCCGCATTAAAACAATACAACAAAAACAAAACCGAGTTAACTCGTATAGATTTATTCAATAAACGTAAAATTTATAAAATTATTGTCGTAAGAGAAAGGCGCAATACGATTTAAACTTTGCCAATCAAATGAAAGATATTAAGCGATCTCGCCCGCGAGAATTCTGGAAAATTTTCAAAAATAAACAATCTGCCCCGAATGGAGCAGATATTGACCTCGAAACCTTTTTAGAACATTTCAAGAAATTATCATCAGAAAATGATAGTAAAACTGACGATGAAGTAGAAGATTTCCTATATTCCTTTTCAAGATCTAAAAAATCCCCTACTTTCGAGGAACTAGATATGCCAATCACACAGACTGAGATTAGACGAGCGTGTAAACAGTTAAGTACAAATAAGGCATCTTCCACGGATAATATACTGTATGAATATTTGAAGGAAAGTATCAATCTTACAGTGAGCTCCCTTGAAATATTTTTCAACTATATCCTGGAAACAGGAAAATTTCCGAAAAATTGGTCCGAAGGGCTTATTGTGCCCATTTTTAAAAAAGGCGAATCTTGGGACCCTTCGAATTACCGCAGTATTGCTTTGATAAGCTGTTTCGCGAAACTATTCACCACTATATTAAATAATCGATTGAAAGATTGGGTAGAAGCAAATAGTATTCTAACCAACGCACAGTTTGGCTTAAGATCAAACTTTAGCACAACTGATGCATCATTTATACTCCACTCAATAATCGAAAAGCAACTCAATTCTAAAAATAAATTATACGCCTGCTTTGTAGATTTTCAAAAAGCCTATGATTTGATCGACAGAAATTCGTTGTGGTTTAAGCTGATAAAAAGTGGTATAGATGGCAAGCTTCTGACTGTATTAAGATCGATGTACTCTGAAGTTAAACTATGTGTGAAACACATGGGAAGCATTTCCGAGCTATTCGACAGCAATTTAGGCTTATTGCAAGGGGAGGTAACTTCGCCGATAATGTTCTCACTCTTTCTTAACGATATTGAGCTACATTTACAAAGTAATGACCATTGTGGCATCAGTATTGAACAACTTTCTATTTATTTATTATTGTTTGCAGATGACGCTGTATTATTATCCGATTCACAATCAGGCCTGCAAGATTCAATTGATCGGTTAAACGAATATTGTATAAAATGGAACTTGTCAATTAACATCGATAAAACAAAAATAGTTGTTTTTAGAGAAGGTGGACGATTAAGTGAAAGCTACAAATGGTATTTAGATGGCCAACCTATTGAAATTGTTCATACTTTTAATTATCTTGGTCTTGTTTTTTCAAGTGGTGGTTCTTTCAAACACGCTACCGACGCATTAGCCGGAAAAGCGCTCCATGCCATTTACTTCCTCTTTAATAAGACTAAAAACATAGAAGTTCCACTTCAAATTATGATGGATTTATTTGATTTCGTTTATTGGCTCTATATTATCGTACAATTGTGAAATTTGGGGGTTTGATAAAGCCGAAAATGTCGAATGCGTGCACAGAAAATTCTGCAAATGGGTATTAAGTGTAAAAAACATCAACCAACTCTCTCGCGCTTTACTCAGAATTAGGGAGGTTTCCGCTCATCATTTCTAGAAAAACCGGCATTATCAAATACTGGCTTCAGCTTTATAACACTAAGGCAAATAATTGCATTTTAACCACAATCATTTCCGATCAAATTTGAGCTATAGAGACTAACCCCAGAGTAAACAATTGGGCAAATAAAGTTAAAAACGCCCTCGAAACAGCTGGGTTCGCCGAAGTATGGTTATACCCAGAATCTATCAACATAGAAAGTTTCATCACAGTATTTAGAAATAGACTTCGTGACATTTATATTAGCCATTGGCAATATGATTTCCAACACTATAGTTCACTATCTCTGTTCTCACAAATCAGCCCAAATTTTGGTAAAGCTGAGTACCTGGATATGTTAGGGAAAAGGTCAGTACGAAATGTGGTAGCTAAAGTACGTCTCTCGTCCCACAACCTCAAAATTGAAAGTGACAGACATAGAAACATAGACAGAGATAAGAGAAAATACACAATATGCGACAAAAATGACATTGAAGACGAATATCATTTTACATTAATTTGTCCATATTTTCAAGATGTTCGAACTAAGTTCATTCCTAGATTTTACTCTAAACATGATGTTATTATGTACAAATTTATCGATTTATTGAATACAACAAACAAGAAAACCCTCTTTAAGTTATCAAAATATTACTCTGTTGCATTTGAGAAGAGAAACAAATATTTTATGCACTCAAACTAAATTTATTATGAACAGAGATAATAGTGTTTATAATATACTCTCACGTTCTTGTTTATCACGAACATTATTTTATGTATATCACTACCATTTTCATAGCATGTTGATTTAAATGTTTGTATTTTGACTAATGAGCATGTAATAGCTTTATGTCTAATAAAGAATCTGTATCTGTATCTGTAAAATGTGTGAATAAAAGAAAAAACATCAATAAAGGAATTAATATTTAGGGTTCTGCTTTTCAATGTTCATTTCTTTGCTTGCTGGAATATCTAATAAATTTTCTTATAATGAAATTCAAACAAAACTGATTTTGAGTTGTTAGAAAGAGAAATGGTGGTTTTTATTGCTAAGAATTATAAAAAGAATTCACCTTATTCAATGGCAATTGAAATAAAAAAAAAAAGGACCCATTTTATTTAAATAATTCATGTAAAAGATAAAGAAATTCAAAATTTATATACCAATACATGTACATGTATTTATTATATTGTGGGGCTTTTGTCCTAGGGGGCTTTTATCCTAGGGGGCTTTTGTCCCATGGGGCTTTTGTCCAGGGGGTATTTGTCCTAGGGGGCTTTTGTCCCAGGGGGCTTTTGTCCTACATCCGTTTAAAGGGTTTTTATAAGCCCTCATATTAAGTAAGAGTCATAGTTCAATTAACAATTACTTCAGAGTTTGGTATTGACAGTCAACCCCTATTGAAAGGGGTTCCCTACAGGATAATTGAGATTTAAAAATCTAAAGATATGATCGATTTAAATTTTGCAAAAAGTATCTTGGTTTTTACATTCAGTTTTGTGTGTGTGTGTCTTATTCTTATTTATTTATTTTTTTTTTGGGGGGGGGTGGGGGTTCTTAAAAAAAATCAAAGACAAATCCTTTTTTACCCTGTACTGCAACCCCTTTAATTGGGGTCCCTTTAATTGTAGAGTGAATTACACCCTTCATTTTAATTAAAATTGGTCATTATAACTGTCAATATTGCTATCTGTGACAGATCTTTCATATATTTGAACCCTCAACCACCATAATTTTGCTGCAATCATTCTGCAAACTCCTTGAATAAAAAAATGTGTTCCTGCCAACAATTCACAAACAGGAAGTTTGACGTAAAGTTGGGAGAACACATTTTTTTATTAGTTAGATAATGCACTTAGCAGGAAGTTTGCAAGAAGATGAATTTGAAAAAAAAGCTTTCAGTTCCATTGCAACTGCATTCCAACAGCTATTTTGAGTACTGGTAGTTATTCCCCCTTTCACATGATGATCAAAGTATTTCCTGCTGTAGGTCTACGCAAGGCTTTAGTAGACAGTATAGACTAAGATGAGCCTGAACATATGTGCATTCTTATTTAAGCATACACAGTATATAAGTGAGAAAATACTGGTGGAAGAAGTACCAAAAATTTATTCTTATATGATCCAGTAACTTCATTTTTACTAAAATAGTGTTTACAGCAGCCCAATACTCTATTAATCTTATATATCATTTTCATTAAAACAATTAAAGATAAATGAATTTTTATGCACAAGATCAAAGAATCTTGGTACAGTATAAAGTGAATTTTAAAAAAAAGAGATCAGATCATTCAGCAGTGGTCACCGTGAGGTTCAATACAGAAAAGAACGTTATATGGAAGGAATATTCATTCTAGATTGAGAAAATAATGTAACCCAAAAAGTTTTGATTCTGGCCAGCCTACCCAGAAAGTGTATTCCGTCCTGAAGTTGATACTTTTCACCCTCCAAACATTGTTTTTTTTGGCTAATCGGCTCATATATATAAATCTAACTACTGCATCCTTGCCGCAAACTTTCTGCAAACTGTTTGAGAGAACAGTTTGCTGCAAATTTGCTGCAAACTGGTTGTAACTGTTCTTGCAAACAGTTTGCAGAAAGTTTGCGACAGATAAGAAGCAATGTTAAGTTTACTATTATAAAAAAAAAACAACAACATCATCTTAACCATCTGCCTCAGTGGTCCAGTGGTTGATCATAGCAGATAAAAAGGTATAGTTCATCAATTTCTACTTAAAAAGGGTAATAGTTTAGTGATCTAGGGTATAGTTGAAGGTCAGCAAAGGTCTACTATGACAAGTGAATGTGGAATTATGAAGTTTGAGAAAGAAATCTCAGATTTGCATATTAATAGAATATTTTTTGAACCCTTTAACTAGAAAACCCTGGTTCAAGTCCGGCAGACTCCACAATTTTTATAAAAAATTTTCTTAACTATAAACCTTCAGAACACAAACCATTGAACATTAAAACAATTAAGAGCCATGGATAAAAAATGCAACTTATTAGACATGGAAAAATACCTATGTTTATGAGAAAGCTCATTTGCATACGAAAAACAAATTTGTCACAAATTTGCCACAAACAGCAAATCAATTTCTATTTCCGGGAGCGGCTTTCGATCATGGTTCTTTCATTGGCCCTCACATTCATAGCAAGTACTGTTGAATTTTCCAGGAAGCAAAATTGAGAGGGGTTAATCTAATTTGTGAGAACTTGTTTCCCAATCGATGTAAAATAAAAAGGTTTATACCAATGGTGGCCATCATTTAATGTAATATATCAAGGTTAATAAGTCAATATCACTTTTATGGTCAAACAACTATGCAGGCTAATCTTGGCTAAAATGTCTGCCAAGACTAAGTTTACAACAGGAATATGTAAGCAAGAGCAGACTGGTTAATTTATATTTTGATTGAAAATGAAGTAATTGGGCCTAAAGGGGGGAACGTTTGAACCCCCACCTGCCCCCATTTGAATCCACCACTGAACAGCAAGTGTTTAGGGAAACAATTTCATATTTTGAAGGTGGGATCACTATTATGCTTCTTTTGATGACATTTTTCTCATTTGATATGAATATAATTGATATAACTATGTTTATTAATTAGAATGATTTATTAAATCAACTTCCCTCATCAATGCTACTTAATGCATTTGTGTTGTTGTTGAAAACTGCATGATAATCAAAATTTGACCGCAGGGAGTAAATGCAAAAAAACAGAAATTAAAAATTAGCTACTGCTCTTGACAAAGCTTGTGCTCTATAATTTCAACTATCAGGGATTATAACTGTGTTGGGGTGTCATTATTTTCATATTTTTATGCCCCCGATAGGGAGGCATCATAAATTTGACTTGTCCGTCCGTCCGTCTGTCCGTCCGTCTGTCCGTCTGTCCGTCCGTCCGTCCGTCATTCCGTCCAAAAACTTTAACATTGGCCATAACTTCCTTATTACTATCAAAGCGGTGTCGGGGGCATTGTCATCTTACAGTGACAGCTCTTGTTTAATATCATTTTATAATATGATTTTGTTATACCTACATGCACAAGAATAATCTATAAGAATGTGGCAAAAGCAATTCTTAAAAAATTGGCAATGTGTGATTTTGTCCACTATCTAAAATTTGTGGTGTTGTATTTTGTCCATAATTGTCAAAAACAATTGGTGTTGAGTTTTGTCCACACAAAAATATTTTGATAAATGGATTTTCAATCTTGTCTGCAGAATCCAGTCCACATTTTTGACAGGCTGAATTCTACTAAATAATTGCTCTAATCACATTATTTCTTCTTCCATCATGCTGATATTGCATGGAACTTTACAGCTGAAATGTTTGAATTTCAATTTTTGTGTTGGTTTTGAAGAAAAATCAAGATTTAATCTGGTCTGCGGTTTACTGATTGTGGTCCTCAATTTCTAATCTGAAGTTCTACAAAAAGTCACAGTTTTGACAGGCTGAATTTCAGTATATAATTGCTTTTATTACAATATTTCTACTTCAGTTATGCTAATATTGCATGGAACTTTTCAACTGAAATGATTAATCTTTGATTTTTGTGTTGGTTTTGAAAAAAATCAAGATTTTAATTGGTCTGCAGTTTACTAACAGTGGTCCTCAAATTTCTAGCTAGAGGGCTAAGCATACAAAAGGCCAAATTGGTTTGCACAATCTGCCAAATAGCTAAGTTAGTTTGATAAACCTTTTTGAAAGATTGTTACAAAGGCCTCAAATGATAATAGTGTGTTTTTGTTGTTGTTGTTCCAATCTGATTTCAATCAACCTGAAATAGCTCCAAAAGTGAGTGCAACTGGAAAAGGGTTAAAATTGGACCAGGGCCAAGGTCAGAGAATACACAGTTGAAGGTGAATTATGGGTTTACTATAAAAAGATTTTCATTCCTGTCTGCAGAATCCGGTCCACATTTTTGACAGGCTGAATTCTAGTACATAATTGCTCTTATCACATTATTTCTTCTTCCATCATGCTGATATTGCATGGAACTTTACAACTGAAATGTTTGATTTTTAATTTTTGTGTTGGTTTTGAAGAAAAATCAAGATTTAATCTGGTCTGCGGTTTACTGATTGTGGTCCTCAATTTCTATTCTGAAATTCTACAAAAAGTCACAGTTTTGACAGGCTGAATTCCAGTAAATAATTGCTTTTATCACATTATTTCTACTTCAATTATGCTTATATTGCATGGAACTTTTCAACTGAAATGATAAATCTTTGATTTTTGTGTTGGATTTGAAGAAAATCAAGATTTTAATTGGTCTGCAGTTTACTGACAGCTGGTCCTCAAATTTCTAGCTAGAGGGCTAAGCATACAAAAGGCCAAATTGGTTTTCACAATCTGCCAAATGGCTAAGTTTGTTTGATAAACCTTTTTGAAAGATTGTAACAAAGGTCTCCAATGATAATAGTGTGTTTTTGTTGTTGTTGTTCCAATCTGATTTCAATCATCCTCAAATAGCTCCAAAAGTGAGTGCAACTGGAAAAAGGGTTAAAAATGGACCAGGGCCAAGGTCAGAGAATACACAGTTGAAGGTGAATTATGGGTGTACTATAAATAGATTATCATTCCTGTCTGCAGAATCCGGTCCACATTTTTGACAGGCTGAATTCTACTTGATAATTGCTTTTATCACATTATGTCTTCTTCCATCATGCTGATATTGCATGCAACTTTACAACTGAAATGTTTAATTTTTGTGTTGGTTTTGAAGAAAAAGATTTAATCTGGTCTGCGGTTTACTGATTGTGGTCCTCAATTTCTATTCTGAAATTCTACAAAAAGACACATTTTTGACAGGCTGAATTCTAGTAACTAAATGCTTTTGTCACATTATTTCTACTTCAATTATGCTAATATTGCATGGGACTTATCAACTGAAATGTTTCATTTCTAATTTTTGTGTTGGTTTTGAAGAAAATCAAGATTTAATCTGGTCTGCGGTTTACTGACAGTGGTCCTCAAATTTCTAGCCAGAGGGCTAAGCATACAAAAGGCCAAATTGGTTTGCACAATCTGCAAAATGGCTAAGTTTGTTTGATAAACCTTTTTGAAAGATTGTAACAAAGGCCTCCAATGATAATAGTGTGTTTTTGTTGTTGCTTTTGTTGTTGTTGTTCTAATCTGATTTCAACCAACCTTGATTAGGTCCCAAATTGAGTGCAACTGGAAAAAGGGTTCAAATTGGACCAGGGCCAAGGCCAGTGAATACACAGTGGAAGGTGAATTATGGGTTTACTATAAAAAGATTATCATTCCTGTCTGCAGAATCCGGTCCACATTTTTGACAGGCTGAATTCTAGTAAATAAATGCTTTTATCACATTATTTCTTCTTCAATCATGCTGATATTGCATGGAACTTTACAACTGACATGTTTAATTTTTAATTTTTGTGTTGGTTTTGAAGAAAATCAAGATTTAATCTGGTCTGCGGTTTACTGATTGTGGTCCTCAATTTCTATTCTGAAGTTCTACAAAAAGTCACAGTTTTGACAGGCTGAATACTAGTAATTAATTGCTTATATCACATTATTTCCACTTCAATTTTGCGAATATTGCATGGAACTTTTCAACTGAAATGATTAATCTTTGATTTTTGTGTTGGATTTGAAGAAAATCAAGATTTTAATTGGTCTGCAGTTTACTGACAGTGGTCCTCAAATTTCTAGCCAGAGGGCTAAGCATACAAAAGGCCAAATTGGTTTGCACAATCTGCCAAATGGCTAAGTTATTTTGATAAACCTTTTTTGAAAGATTGTAACAAAGGCCTCCAATGATAAAAGTGTGTTTTTGTTGTTGCTTTTGTTGTTGTTGTTCCAATCTGATTTCAATCAACCTTAAATAGCTCCAAAAGTGAGTGCAACTGGAAAAAGGGTTAAAATTGGACCAGGGCCAAGGTCAGAGAATACACAGTTGAAGGTGAATTATGGGTGTACTATAAATAGATTTTCATTCCTGTCTGCATAATCCGGTCCACATTTTTGACGGGCTGAATTCTACTAAATAATTGCTTTTATCACATTATTTCTTCTTCCATCATGCTAATATTATATGGAACTTTACAACTGAAATATTTAATCTTTGATTTTTGTGTTGGTTTTGAAGAAAATCAAGATTTAATCTGGTCTGCGGTTTACTGATTGTGGTCCTCAATTTCTCATCTGAAATTCTACAAAAAGTCAGTTTTGACTGGCTGAATTCTAGTAATTAATTCCTTTAATCAAATTATTTCTACTTCAATTATGCTAATATTGCATGGGACTTTTCAACTGAAATGATTAATCTTTGATTTTTGTGTTGGATTTGAAGAAAATCAAGATTTTAATTGGTCTGCAGTTTACTGACAGTGGTCCTCAAATTTCTAGCCAGAGGGCTAAGCATACAAAAGGCCAAATTGGTTTGCACAATCTGCCAAATGGCTAAGTTATTTTGATAAACCTTTTTTGAAAGATTGTAACAAAGGCCTCCAATGATAAAAGTGTGTTTTTGTTGTTGCTTTTGTTGTTGTTGTTCCAATCTGATTTCAATCAACCTTAAATAGCTCCAAAAGTGAGTGCAACTGGAAAAAGGGTTAAAATTGGACCAGGGCCAAGGTCAGAGAATACACAGTGGAAGGTGAATTATGGGTGAACTATAAATAGATTTTCAATCTTGTCTGCAGAATCCAGTCCACATTTTTGACAGGCGGAATTCTAGTAAATAAATGCTTTTATCACATTAAGTCTTTCTAATCTGAAATTCTACAAAAAGACACAGTTTTGCAGGCTGAATTCTAGTAACTAATAGCTTTTATCACATTATTTCTACTTCAATTATGCTAATATTGCATGGGACTTTCAACTAAAATGTTTCATTTCTAATTTTTGTGTTGGTTTTGAAGAAAATCAAGATTTAATCTGGTCTGCGGTTTACTGACAGTGGTCCTCAAATTTCTAGCCAGAGGGCTAAGCATACAAAAGGCCAAATTGGTTTGCTCAATCTGCCAAATGGCTAAGTTTGTTTGATAAACCTTTTTGAAAGATTGTTACAAAGGCCTCCAATGATAATGATGTCTTGTTGTTGTTGCTTTTGTTGTTGTTGTTCCCTTCTGATTTCAATCAACCTTAATTAACTCCAAAAGTGAGTGCAACTGGAAAAGGGTTATAAATTGGGCCAGGGCCAAGGCCAGAGAATACACTGTGGAAGGTGAATTATGGGTGTACTATAAATAGATTTTCAATCTTGTCTACAGAATCCGGTCCACATTTTTGACAGGTTGAATTCTAGTAAATAAATGCTTTTATCACATTATTTCTTCTTCCATCATGCTGATATTGCATGGAACTTTACAGCTGAAATGTTTGATTTTTAATTTTTGTGTTGGTTTTTAAGAAAATCAAGATTTAATCTGGTCTGCGATTTACTGATTGTGGTCCTCAATTTCTATTCTGAAGTTCTACAAAAAGTCACAGTTTTGACAGGCTGAATTTCAGTATATAATTGCACTTATCACATTATTTCTACTTCAATTATGCTAATATTGCATGGAACTTTTCAACTGATATGATTAATCTTTGATTTTTGTGTTGGTTTTGAAGAAAATCAAGATTTTAATTGGTCTGCAGTTTACTGACAGTGGTCCTCAAATTTCTAGCCAGAGGGCTAAGCATACAAAAGGCCAAATTAGTTTGCACAATATGTCAAATGGCTTAGTTAGTTAGATGAACCTGTTTGAAAGGTTGTAACAAAGGCCTCTAATGATAAAGATGTGTGTTTTTGTGGTTGCTTTTGTTGTTGCTGTTCCCTTCTGATTTCAATCAACCTTAATTAGCTCCCAAATTGAGTTCAACTAGAAAAGGGTTAAAATTGGAACAGGGCCAAGGTCAGAGAATACACAGTGGAAGGTGAATTATGGGTGTACTATGAATAGATTTTCAATCCTGTCTGCATAATCCGGCCCACATTTTTGACAGGCTGAATTCTAGTAAATAAATGCTTTTATCACATTATTTCTTCTTCCATCATGCTAATATTATATGGAACTTTACAACTGTCAAAATGTTTAATCTTTGATTTTTGTGTTGGTTTTGAAGAAAATCAAGATTTAAACTGGTCTGCAGTTTACTGATTGTGGTCCTCAAATTTCTAGCCAGAAGACTAAGCATACAAAAAGTCGAAATTTTGACTGGTTCAATTCTAGTAAATTATTGCTTTTATCACAATATTTCTACTTCAATCACGCTAGTATTGCATGGAACTTTACACCTGAAATGTTTCATTTCTAATTTTTGTGTTGGTTCTGATGAAAATCAAGTTTTAAACAGGTCTGCAGTTTACCGACTCTGGTCCTCACAATTTCTATTCTTAGGGTTTTAATTTTTTTAAACCATACAGAAAGTCAAATTGATTTGCATGATCTACTAAAGTATCTAGTTAGTATTTAGTATTCTTTAACCTGTTTCAATGATTTTATAAACCTCCAGTAATGATGTGTTGTTTGTGTTGTCCCTTCTGATTAAAGTCAACCTAAATTAGCTTCCAAATTGAGTGGAACTGGAAAAAGGTTTAAAATTGAAAGAGAGGTGATGTGAGATCAACATTTTTTATTATTTATAGTTTGCTAGTTTAAAATGTTAATCTTAAATATATTAAATGATTTTGTAAAAATTCTTGCTGCTGTCAAAGCATTGTAGGATTGTCAATCTAGAGGTCCTAGAATTGATCACAACGGCGACACTCATCCTTTTTGCCTATTTTTCATGCACCAACATATTGATTATCGCCAACCTATGTTGGATAGCAGCTGGAGAGAAGGAAAGGATAGAATTATTGTACTGGTGTGAGAAATACTAGCAGTGGATTGTTAGGTGCTCCAGCCTCCGTTATATTACTGGAAGCTTGTTGAAAGCATGCAGGAAGGACGCACTTTGATTTTGAATCTTATATCAATTTTTGCGCTTATAAGCATGCCATATTGTTCACTGTTGATTAAAAAAGTAAAAAACAATTTCATTAAAAAAAATTTTGACAAACTTTTCTTTTTACAATTTTTATAGCATATTGACCTGCTTCAATATATTTTAGAATAGAATTTAATGTATCAGTATATATAATTAGGTTACATCTTTTTAAAACAAAATAAACAACAACAACAACAAGATGTGAAAATGGAAAAAATATAGAGTCTGCCTAAGCCTAATTACAAGTTCCTGATTAAAGTGTCAATACATCAAACATATCAACACATTCTCTTACATAAATTGTGGTCCCTATGGAAACAGTGCACCTGGTGATATACTGGCAGTCCCATGTCAGTTCCTCTATCTCACATTACCCAATATTATGTAACAATATCCTCCAGGTCATCGATATATACCTGGTCTGCTAGCATTTCGTCTGCTTTTTATACCCCTTTTGTCTGCAGTCTGCTAGTCTGCAGTCTACTGGTCTGCTGATTCTGGTCTGCGTTTTATACCCACCCTTTATTGTTTGGTTGGATGTATTTTCGGTTCTTTTGATTGGTTCACCTTTGACCTTTTCAATCCGTCATTTTGATTGGTTGATTATACTTCCTGTTGAATTGTTGATCGCTGATTGGCTCCGAGTGATTCCGTCTTAACTTCATTGGTCCCCATAGATTTAGATCATATCTGTCGGTTCCCATTGGGTAAATTCAAATGGCAACCCGAGAGTCGCGTGAGATGATGTAATAATCTAAAATTTAATGTGTAATATGCATGCGCAGAAAGGACATTCATGTGAACGAAGTTACCCACTGGTGGTAGTAAGCAAACTTCACATTTACCGCTACAATAATTAATTAACCATGAAATATCGTTATCCCATCAAGAAATGTGATAAACTCGTGCAAAATACTATATAAAACAAGAAAAAAATAATTGTCGTTAAAATAAAAGAGATCATTTGCTTTATGTAATCGAACTGTTGTGCACTATTTTCGACGCCATTTTGGAACACAAGTAACACCGGCCTGACCCAGGATCAGAAGCGTCGAGGTTGAAAGGTTAAAATGACATCACTAGTGTCCAAACCGAGGTCGTTCTGATGGAAACCCGGTTAACTCGTGTCGAAACCGAGTCCGATATGAACTTACCCATTGAGTTCTTTATTGGTTCCCATATATTGGTTCCACTTTCTTAGATTGGTTCTCAAGGATTGGTTCCCATTCTTTGGTAGCTTTATAGCTGGTTCCCCGGGATAATTTCACTTATTTGTGATTGGTTCCCACTTGCTTATGTGCTAAATCTTTATTGGTTATTTTGATTTTTGGTTCCCAGTTTTTGAAATTGTTTACATTGTTACGCATCTTTCCTGTTCGAGATTGATGGCTGGTTCCCGGCTTTCCAACTTGAACCTTTTGTGAACTTAGGGTATTTGCATATTCAAATTTGATTGGATATCCAGTTTGAAAATTTCTTTGTATGACCTTTGAACTTTGAATTATTTTTGACTTCCTATTTTGTGATTGGACTTTGTTGGCAAAATGGACTAATTGTTTATTTACCTTCCGGTCTTTGTGATTGGTTGTCAAAAGTGAAAGTGTGTTTCCTGTTCTGAATTACACAACGTTTAGTGAACTTTGAACTTACAGTGATTCAGTGATAGTTGAACTTAAATTTAAATTACTTAATTGTATTTCAGATTATAGAATTTGAATTTAATTTAGGTGATTGAATTAATAGTTTATTATCATAGACTGCTAATTACATTAGAAAGTTATTTTTAATGCATACTTGTTAATACATTCTTATGCATTAAATATTTTCATTAATACTTAGAATATTTGTTTGATATTACCATATGAGAACCTGACTACCATTTAGTGATATAAAAACTCAGATAATTTTGTATTGTGAAATCATAAGATTGCACATTACTTTACTTATATTGTACAATGATTCATATCCCTGAAACACTTAGTTTCTTTGAAATGAATTGTCTATTGATGTAATACAGTCTAATTACTTGATAGTTTACAAACGAAATCCACTAACATGTATACTCTAGTGTGTATCGTTGTATGAAAACTATTTCAGTTACGCTCTGACTACCAGATATCTTAACTTTAGTGAAGTGCTATTGAGATTTCCATTAAAGGGAAGTAATTTGCAGTTTATACTTTATTGCTTATTTCGAGAAAGCAATAGTCTTAAATAGTCTTTACTTGCCTTTAACATTTAAGGAAAGTATTCATTTAGTAATGTGAAAACATTGTGTGAAGATATTACTTAGTGATTATGTGACTTAATTCTAGCCTAAGCCTTTACTAAAGTATAAAGACACTTATACTTAGTCTGAGACTTTAATCTCTATTGAACGTACTTAAGTTAATTGAGTCCAACTACTTTAATCAGATTTCGGAAAATAAATCTGGTTGTAGGTACTTACCCTTCACATGGTAAACACCCTTTACCCTTTTCAGGTTTTAAAAACTTAAACTTGAATTTAGGTGGTATATCTTTACAGGTTTAATTACTTACAGGTTTATTTACTTACAGGTAAACTTGTCTCTAGTGTAAAGTACATATATGCGCATGTGTCCCTATTGTGATTGATTATTAAAGGGAAATAACTTAGTGCAATTGACTTTACAAATGCTATCCCTTAGTAAGGGGAGATTATTATTTCAGATTGTGTGTTACCAAGTGTCAAGTGTTGATTAACTCAACTTTAAAGGGTCAATACTTTGATTTAACATTAAATCCCTTGTTCTATTTTTAGAACACAGTCCTTATAGTGCTTAAATCCATACTTACTGTGAAAATTGACATTTTATGATAGTGTGAAGTTAAAGTGAGGATTTATTGATTTAAAGTGAACGTCTATTCTTACTTAAATCATGTGGAGTTCGGAGGAAACCAAATCTGACACAGCTTCAGGAGGAATGACTACGGACTCAGGAGGAATTTCGGAAAGTGATAGGAAGTTGTTGGATGCCTTCCACAGCTTACACCTTTCACCTCACATTGAGAAGTCAACGGACTTAGTGGATTTTATGTCCAAGTTTGGAAAACTTGTGTCGGATCAGGAGACCAAGTGGACAGCAGCACACCATTTTCCGAAACTGTCAACATTCTTCGGAGATGATTCAAAGAGTGACACCTCCTGGGAGACATTTTTCTATGAGATCCGATCTCTATTATCAGAGAATGTGTTCACACCTGAACAGATTTTACTTGGGATTAGAAGGTCAGTTAAGGGTAATGCTGCTGATGTACTCAGGCGTATGGGACCTGGAGCTACGTTAGATACAGTTCTAACGAAATTTATAAGTACCTTCGGTAACATAGAAACGACTGAAAGCGTACTAAAAAAGTTTTATTCTTGCCAGCAGAAGCCGAAGGAAAAGATAACTAGTTATGCCACTAGGCTTGAAGAGATTTACTCTCAAGCGGTAACTATGAAGGCTTTATCAGCTGATGATGCTATTCTACAACGAGTTCTTTATCATGGATTACTCCCAGAGCTCAAACATATGGCAACATATAAGAATGATGTCATAACTGACTATGACAAGTTCAAAATTGAACTTAGAAAACTGGAAGCTGACCTCAGCAACACAGATTCGACACAATGCCATGCCTCTGTAGCAGTGCAGAATAAGTCTACAGAGATGAGTGAAGTCAAGGATTTACTGATGAAACTTCATGAAAGGATTGACAGGATTGAAAAGCAACAAGAAAGTATGAGAGAGAGTCAATCCTCAAACCCCAATCAGGGAGGCAATGATCATTTTAGGAGAGGAGGGAATCAGTTCAGAGGAGGTAGAGGAAGAGGTTCACGAGGGAGGGGACAAAGAAATGATGGTGGGCTGAGAACAGACCAAAGACCTCTAGCCTCACAGAGTTTTGCGCCGACATGCTTTGGTTGCAACGGTAAAGGGCACAAGGTGAAGGATTGCCCCAACAATGCGCAGAAGCAGTGCTACAACTTCCAGGGCTTTGGACACATTTCAAAGTATTGCCCAAACTAATATGTGCCTCGATTGCAGGGTCGAACTCTGGCAAATCCATCACAGACTCTAAGCTAGTTGGAACAACGAATGAAGTGTTCATAAAGATCGAAGATATTGACACTAAAGCTTTAGTAGACACAGGGAGTTGTATAAGCACCGTATCAGAAACTTTCTATAGGACTTGTCTGAATGGTTTGGAGTTGAAGCCGTTAGATATTTTGATTAGAGTAGAATGCGCAGACGGTCAACAATTACCCTATAGAGGATATGTTGAGGCAGATCTTTCGGTTCCAAGTGGAATACCTAGCTCCTCAACCACTACATGTTTATTTCTGGTGACCCCAGACACACATTATTCATCATCAACCCCTGTGATATTGGGCACTAATATACTAGACGAGTTATTAGGTGAGTGCCAGGAGAATTTTGGACCACAATTTCTTCAATGTGCATCACTACATACCCCGTGGTACTTGGCATTTAGATGTATGGTTCTCAGAAATAAAGAATTGAAAAAACATGGAAACTCTATTGCTGTTATTAAGTCAGCAGAACCGAGTAGGATAATTTTAGGTCCAAACGAGACTAGAACAATCCGTGGTTATACTGACAAAGAGTTGCCATGTCAAGATACTAGTGCTTTGATACATGAGACAAAAGACTCCGTTTTACCAGATTTTGTAGACATCACTCCAGCAGTGATTAATTACCAGTATGGCAAGACAAAAGAGATAGATATTACCATTTCTAATGTAACCCTCAACAGTGTTGTAATTTCACCGAGAGCGTTACTATGTGAACTTCAACCTGTTAGAATTGAGGAAGTGACTACAAAAGAGGAGACTACCATAGAAGATGAGATCTTGGGTCAGATTCATATTGACACCAATGACAAGTTGAACCCAAGCCAACTTAATGAGATCAATGGACTATTAAAGAAACACATCGACATATTTTCAACCGGAGAAGACGACATAGGATTCTGTGATAAGATTAAACGAAGAATTGATCTCACTGATGATATACCATTTAAACAGAAGACCAGAAGAATCCCACCAGCTATGATCTCAGAAGTAAGACAGCACATAGAACAACTTTTGTCTACTGGGATCATACGCAAGTCCAAGTCACCGTGGTCGTCGAATATCGTAATTGCGCGTAAGAAGAATGGAAAGCTGCGTCTATGCGTGGATTTTAGACAACTTAATAACAGGAGTGTAAAAGACGCCTACGCACTTCCCAAGATCGAAGAGATCTTTGACGTCCTTCAAGGAAGCAAGTTCTTCTCGACCATAGACATGAAGTCGGGATACCATCAGGTGGAGGTAGAAGAGAACCATAAAGAAAGAACAGCCTTTAGCGTGGCAAATTTAGGATTTTTCGAATATGTAAAAATGCCTTTTGGATTGACCAATTCGCCTGCTACCTACCAACGCCTGATGGAGGAGTGTCTAGGTGATTATAACATGACGATCTGTGTCATCTATTTAGACGATCTTATGATCTTCTCGGACACCTTTGAGGAACATCTCAGACGATTAGACCTGGTTATGACAAGGCTAAAGGAGTGCAATCTAAAGTTATCTCCCGAGAAATGCTTCTTTATACAGGACAGGGTACCATTTCTCGGACACATCGTGAATGAGGCTGGTATAGAAACAGATCCCAGCAAGATAGAAAAGATTAAGAATTGGCCTACTCCTTCTAATGCAGACGAACTTAGATCTTTTCTAGCCTTTTGTGGATACTATAGGAGGTTTATCAAGGATTTTTCCAAGATAACCCGCCCTTTAGCAGATTTGTTGCCGCCGACCACAACAAAGAAGGCAAAAAAGGATAGAAAGCCATGGGTCTGGACAGAGATTGAACAGAAAGTATTTGACGAATTGAAGGAGATCCTGATAAATCCACCCATATTGGCTTATCCTGATTTCACTAAGCCCTTTGAACTTCACACAGATGCTTCTGGAAGAGGGCTTGGCGCAGTTCTCTATCAGTCTGACGGAAAGATGAAGAGAGTAATCGCTTATGCAAGCAGAGCATTGAATAAGGCTGAGAAGAACTACAGCGCATACAAGCTTGAGTTCTTGGCGTTGAAATGGGCCGTTACGGAAAAATTTTCCGACTATTTAGCCATCAAACATTTCACGGTGTTAACTGATAATAACCCGTTAACATATGTCTTAACTTCCGCAAAGCTTGATGCAACAGGCCAGCGATGGGCATCGGCTCTTGGAGAGTTTGACTTTGACATCCAGTATAGATCTGGGATGAAGAACACGGATGCGGATGCAATGTCAAGGTATCCCCATGAGAAAGTCCAAGAGTCAGATGATGAAAGAATGGAAGTAAAGAATGATGTTGTCAAGGCCATATGTAGTGACACAGACAGAGAACCAGTGATAGAGACCCTATGTTCGAGCATAAATATCGTATAGATTACCGAGGACCAAGGACAGCCGATAGCACAGATAGAAATGAGAGAGATCAGACGACAGCAAAGGAATGATAGAATGATAGATAAGTGGAGAATCGCTGTCATTGACAAGAGAGTGCCAACCAGAAATTTGACAAAGGAAGACTTCATAATGAAACGTCAGTACAGTCATCTTATCATGAAGAGAGGAATACTTTATAGAAAAGTAAAGGATGAAGAGAACTTCATAGAGCAGCTGGTTCTGCCAAAATGTTATAGAGAAGAAGTCTTAAGAGGCTTACACAATGAAGTAGGACACCCTGGAAGAGACAGGACTTTAAATCTCCTGAGAGAGAGATTCTTTTGGCCAGGCATGGCAAAAGATGCAGAAGAGTGGGTTGATAATTGCGACAGATGCGTCAGAAGGAAGTGTGGTGCAGACATCAGAGCTCCTCTGGTGAATGTCCATACAAGTTACCCAATGGAATTGGTTTGTATGGATTTCTTGACTCTGGAACAATCAAAAGGAGGGATTGGCAATATACTCGTCATTACCGACCATTTTACGAAGTTTGCAATGGCCATACCTACCAGAAATCAGACGGCAAAAACAACAGCTGAAGCCTTTTACAACAACTTCATTCTCCATTACGGAATTCCAACTAGGCTTCATTCAGATCAAGGCGCGAACTTCGAATCAAACATCATTAAGGAACTTTGCCAAATCACGAACATGGAGAAGTCAAGAACATCCATCTACCACCCACAAGGGAATGCAGGACCAGAAAGGTTCAACCGAACTTTGCTTGGAATGTTGGGAACGTTAGAGAATGATCAGAAAGCAGACTGGAAAAGATATGTGAATCCCCTCGTATATGCCTACAATTGTACTCCCCAAAGTTCAACAAAACACTCGCCATTCGAGATTATGTTCGGACGAAAGCCAAAACTTCCTATTGATGCAATGTTCGAACAGGTTACAGAAAATTTCAACCGATCTACCAGAGAGTACATTGAGGACTTACAGGAGAGAATGGAAGTTACTAGAAAGATCGTTTCCAAGCATTTGGATCCTGCGAAAGACAGACAGAAAGAAGTTTACGATAGAAAGGCGAAAGCAGCAAAGTTTGAGGTTGGAGATCGAGTTCTAGTCAAAGTCCTAGCTTTTGAAGGAAAGCATAAGATCAAGGATAGATTCGAAGAAGAGATTTATACCGTCATCGAACAGCCAAATGAGAAGATTCCAGTGTATAGGGTCAAGTCAGAACAATCAGAGGTTGTGAGGACCCTTCACAGGAATCATTTGTATCCTATAGGGGAAAAAAAAGATGATAGGACCAGTCCCGAGGAAAAGACAATCCTTGGAGAAGAGGTTAGATGATGTGGCCACAGATGAAAGAGATGAGGAAGAAAGGAAGGAGAAGAAAGGTTTCGAAACCAGAAGAAGAGATGATTCTAGCGATGAATCAGATGATGATGGAGTTGGACAGGGATTTGTTAGAGAAACAAGTCATCATGGGGACGCCCTTGAGTCCATAAATGTGAGAAGAGATGGGAGAAGATATGAAGACCGATTAGAAGATAGAGAAGATAGAGAAGATAGCTCACAGAGCAATCATGATGACGATGATGATGAAGTTGAAGAGGCTGCAGATGATGATGGTAATGGAAGAGCAGAAGATGAAGAAGTTCAAACAAGAGAAACAGAAGATCAAAATCGAAGAACAGAGAGAAGACAGGAATTTCAAGGAAATACAAGACAAGAAGAGGGAAGAGAAGTACCTATACCCGTACCAAGACGTTCACAGAGAGAGAGAAGAGCTCCCAAGTGGTTTGAGTCATATCAGATGAATCAAATGACGCATCAGATGAGACCACATGACTCTAGAATAGAAGCTCTAAATGTTTTGACGTCCTCTGGTGTTTTGGATTGTATAGACAGAGATGTTGCCTACAGACTTTTAGATTCCATTATCAAGTGATTTTTTTTTAGCCAAGTGATTTTTTCATGTTTTTTTTAATTATTGCAAATTTTTTACCTTTGTATTGCAGTGCGAGGACGCCCAAATTTTCAGAGAGGGGAAGAACAATGTGAATTTTTGATTTAATGTAAAAATTGTATTTTCCAGAGTTTTTGAGTAGTAACAAACTTTGGAATTAATTTGATTTTTTTTCACAGCTTTGAAGATTTGACATTGGAGGAAGAAACTATCGTATTTATTTGTAATGTCTTGCTATGCATTAATAATGTATAGATTTTGTCTTTTAGGTAAAATGACGAGACGTCATTTACGGGCCAGGGAAGGATGTAGTAGGGTCACTTTTGGTTGGACAGGTCAATTAAGTTGTACTATACTTTTCCTATTGCGCAACACGGTTTCGCTTGATTTCACATTTCCCTCCACAAGTGGTCAGTTGGTCATGTGACTTTTTGAAATCCTCAGTTGGACAGAATTGATTGAATAGGCAACATCTATGTTTAAATCCTTTGTTTAGAAAATTAGCGGGAAATGGATCACTTTCATTTGTAAGTTATCTTTGATTTCATATTTTCCTTTCTTATGGTGTTTTCTTAAATTGGAAATACGTGGAGATGATATTCCGTTGTTTCAATCGGTTTGATTTCGGTTCGGTTGTTGAAATGTCTCGAATTTGGATATCGGTCCTTTTAGTCCTTTGGCGCGCTCGCGATCCTTTAATTAACAAGTCCTTCTTTTACCCTAGCTCGCACTATTACTCTTTAATATTTTCAGTACTGACAGTCACGGGATGATTGTAGACATGTGTTGATGTTTTGGTGTGTGTGAAACACTTAATTCCTTAAATTGGTATGTTATCTTTAATTGTATACAGAAGTCATGTTTATCCTTTCCATGTAAAGCATGTTTAGCGAACGTTTGTGAACAGTACAGCAGAAATGTAATTTCACTGTTAAAGGGTTTAGAATAGAGAATGATAAGGTTATGTATAAAAGGGTTAAACGAATCTTTTGTAATATAGATAGAAAGTAAGTTAATATATTTACTTTAGAACATTGTAGGAATAGGAGTATTATGTCAGCAAATGACATAATAATCCTTTCTCGCAATGTTCACGTTGAAAATTACGCAGCCGTGACCGACTTATTGTTGAGAGTAGCTTTCTTTGATTTTATTGCAAATTGTTCCATGTTTTACATTTCAGAGTGTTGGTTTGTTTGTAAATAACTGAAGGTGGAAATGATGTCACATTATTAAACTATGAAAATTGGAAAAACTGACTTTATATACTCCTAGCCGTCCATTATTGAATCCACTTAAATAAGCAGTAAGCCCTATCTATTTGGTAGAGAGCCCTGTTATATTGTGAATCAAGATCAAACTTACTTCTATAGGGTTAACATAATTAGAAGAGACAAGTAATTTTAAGAAAGACTCGTGATATGATTTATTCATTTTTTTCATATTTCGGAAGCTGTAGTACCTAAGAATAGATTTCTTGTATTTCTCGTTCCAGTCACGTCAATCATTATTTTCTTTTCTTGCCCACAACGGCCATCTCATCTATATTAACGAATATCCGGCATCCACTAGTATGAAGACAATGTCGGAAACATTTGTTTATGTGCCGTCGGCGGGGATCAGATTACCCGCTCAAGTTATAAGATTGAGAGTCTAGCGCCCGTTAAATACTAAACTTCTGAAGAAAAAAATAATCGCAAGGCAAAATCACAAATCATACCGGGTTTTTCATTCCTTGTTAGATCCTACCCTGCAATGTCTCATTGGGTCAACATAAACTATTAAAGTGTCTTAGGACACTTTATTGATTATGTTGATTCATTTATGTAAATCGTTTGAAACTGTACAACTGATATAATTAGGTTGCACCCTTTTTGACCCCTTAAAAACTAGTTTGACCCCCGAAATTTTATGGTCAAGGGGTCGATGACTCCTGAAATTGAAAAGCTAGCACGAGCCGTGTGATATAACAAATAGATCAGGTATTGACTGTAAACTAACTATTTTTTTCAATGGTAGAATAACCCCTTCCTTCATTAACAAAAGTGGAAAGCACAGAAAGAGCAAGAAAATTCAAAGGGTAGTGATATATTCTAATATCTTTGCAAGCAAAGGATTATGACTTCCTAACAAACACAAGTAACATTGTGGAGTTAGAATTTTGGCTTGAAAATAGTAAATACTTATTGAAGGAACATGTATCCAAATAATTTGATAATTTTAATATGAAATAAGGCAAAGCCTTAAAAGCGATCGCGGCTTACATTTAAAATTGTTTGTAACAGGAGAGAGAGAAAGAGAGAAAAGAAGGGAGAGAGAGAGAGAGAGAGAGAGAGAGAGAGAGAGAGAGAGAGAGAGAGAGAGAGGGAGGCATATTTAATCTATAGTTTAGTGCGAATGTATTGAGTAGATTTATGTCTCTGGTGCACAATCTCTTCTTCCGATACTTCGTTATCCTTTCATCATTTAAGAGATGAAGAGATTATTTCTTAAATTCATCGATGTATGAAACTGAAAAAAACTAATCACACTGTATGAATATGTGATGCAGATTCACATTTGATTTTGATTGGGTTTTGAGTTTCAGAACACTTAGATTTAATCGCAAAAACGTGAAGATTTATCAATAAAAATAGAAGGGCTTTATGGGGCTACTTTCCACTGAAACAATTTTTTCAGCCAAAAAGAATGCATAAACCTTTTAAACATAACTTGAATTAAAGTAACACCTTTAAGAAATAAAGGCTTTTGGCTACGGGTCCTTGTACACAACAACAAAATCCACACACAATAACATATTTTAAAATATATATAGAAATCACGGAAAAATATCAAAATCACGGAATTTATACAAAAATAAGGAACCAATTACGGAAATCCGACCAAAAAAGTAACGAAATATTCGAATCCGTGATTTCCGTGAAGATCCGTGATTTGTCAAGGGCGATCAAGCATTTCCTTTTTTCCCACAATGATTTCTCATGACCTGAAATATCAATTTATAGTTACAATTCTTGTTTTGGATGTTACAGCTTCAACTAAGGTCACCATTTTCTATATTAAACTAGTTGAAAATCGTAAGAACAGTGTTATGTTTTTACAAGTTCACTAGTCTATGAATGAAATGTTTTAAGTTCTAGACTAACGTATTCGTGATGTCATTTGCCATCATTGATGACGTCAAAAATATTTGTTGTCATTTCAAGCTTAACATGCATGCATCATGTAAATCTGAAATTTGAAGCGTGTTCCAGGCCGTATATGTGTAAGGACTAAAGGTAGGAATGTTCAAATTAGCCTTGTCATTCTGCATAGCGAAAGTTAATAATTATTTTGTGGGAATTTCCGCGCGAAATGCCTTCGGTCTGCCTCGATTTTGGCTTTGTTTATGTTGCTTCCGGTAAAAAATAAGAATTTCATAGAAACGTCGTTTTTCGGGATAGCTTAAATTAAATTTCAATTTTTTAACCTTTCATTTACAAAGGATTCATTAAGGTATTTTTTCAATACAATTTTTAACCTTTTTTCGGACCTGCAAGTGAATTCACTCCGTGTGGAAAATGACACAATTTTTTCGTTTGACAGTATAACAGAATAGAATAGAATAGCACACGTTACCATAAACGCTCGCTTCGCGCTCACGGCCTGCGGCCGTTCGCTCGCTGCGCTCGCTATAAATACATACAACCACGATGGAATCCCTTACTTTGAGCTAATGGGATCCCTCCAAAAGTTTTGGATCTACGGGATCCCATGAAACTCGGTCAATGTCAAGCCCAGTAATCAGTAGTCCTTTGGCAAATCAAAATAGGAAAGGTATAATATGAACTTAGGCAAAGCCTAGAAAACGGGCGAAAGAAAAAAAAAAACATTTGTAATGAGACATTTACTGACCATTTCTTGACACATACAATTTCTTGCAAATTAAACTGTTTCAAAAATGGTATGCACTGAGAATCCCTCCCCAGACACTAGGCCTAAGTTTTTTGTCTTTTCTGTTAAGGGTGCCTGTCAGTTTGCCATTTCCACAAATCCAGTTGGTGTCTATGAGGCAGCTTACAGTGTCCATTGAATTATCTCACAGTTTTATTGGTGTAATTGACATTGCCATTTAGACCTTATTAAGTATAATTTTAAAAAAGAAGCACTTTTTATACGCCGCCGGAAGCGGACGTATATTGGCGTCATCTTCTCTGTCGGTCCATCCGTCCATCCATCCGTCCGTCCTCTTTTCTTGTCAACGCAACTCCTCCTAAGTTTCTGGCTGGATCTTCTTGAAACTTGGTCAATGTTATCACCTCAATTGGTAGATGTGCATGAAGGAAGGATTTCATGGCTCGTTGATTTTTGCCCCTTAAAAACTTAGTCTCTGTGGCTTATTGCCTCAGTTATGCCCCTTAAAATTTAGTCTCTGGGGCTTATTGAAATTGCAGCCTTGTGAATGCAAATCTTCCTAAGTTTCTGGCTGGATCTAAATGAAACTTGGTGGATGTTATAACCGAAATTGGTGGATGAGCATGAAGTAAGGATTTTATGGTTCATTAATTTTGCCCTAAATTATGCCCCCTTAAAACTTAGTATCTGGGGCATATTGAAATTGCAGCCTTTTGAACGCAACTCCTCCTTACTTTTTGTCTTTATTTAAATGAAACTTGGTCAATGTCATCACCATAATTTGTAGATGTACGTGGATCAAGGATTTTATGGCTCATTTATTTCCCTGAATTATGCCCCCTTAAAACTTAGTGTCTGGGACTTATTGAAATTGCAGCCTTGTGAAGGCAACTCCTCCTAACTCTTTGTCTTGATTTAAATGGAACTTGGTCATTTTGAATTTGGTTCTGTCAAAATAAGTAGTGTCTACAATTATTTTCGTGAAACAGCAGCAAAGTGGTGGCATATTTTGTGACTATGGCACTCTTGTTGTAAATGGCAAGGCGTTAAAGAGACGGCACCATGTATATGCTTTAATCTCATTAACATTACACAGACATCACACTAAACCATACAATATTTTTCTTGTATATATTTGAACAACATGTGGTCCCTGTATACTCGTAGTTATCTTACAGTTGCTGAGTTCTCTTATTTAGATCTAGATTAATAATCTATGAATCTGTGTATGGGGACCACTAGATTACCTTGTGAAATGTGAATGCTGTGCAAACACATCAAGAGCACCTTAAATGAATAATTATAAGATAGAAGTTATTGTTCTTGATAACTATCAGGTAAATGGTGGCAGATATTCGCCACATTAAGAAAAGGCGAAATATATTGTGAGTGGTGGCTCTGCTATGCAACTAAGATAAGCATGTCAAATTACAAGACATGGCAAGCATATCAAATTCGCTTTTAATGAAGCCACAACCATCTGTTTATGAGTATAAGCACACTAACAACTCAGAAAGAAGTACAGAAATGGGTTAACACAATTTTTCAAACAAGAAATATAAATATATATCTATAGTATATTGAATGGCTATTTTAGATTTATAATAGAAAAACAACAACATATTTATTGGAGGAGAATATTTTGATACATAGGATAATATTTTATTTCTCATTAATAATTGGCTTCCAACCAAGGATAATTGACCATATATTCTAGAGGTTGTTAACTGTTTGGTCACATTGAATCAAGACAGTAGTGAAAAGGAAGCCTGAAAGTAGTTGGCTTTACATATAATCAGTTGTTCAGTGTTCACCAGTGTGTCTGTCTTTCTAAGTTGTTCTAAATTTCTCCATAATTGTCAAAATTGAAAAAAAGATGTTATCATCTGCATTAAAAGCTATGATTAATGTATCTTCTTTGTTTTGATCCTTTTTAAGTTGGAATGCGGAGCAATTCCAACTTAGATTTAACAAAACCGCAAAATGAACACAAGATAAATTCATTTCGGGTTTTTTGAGAACACACATCACGTGAACAGGATGTGAATACACTTCGGCCTATTTTGTATATCTCAACTTGACATAGACATACAGTTTATTTCATCAAAAGGAAATAATCCTGTACAATTACACAAATATCACTTCATGTATTTTATCAACACGCTAATTCATGATTTAAACGGTATTTATTGAACTTTGCGTATGAATTTACGATTATCACATGTTTACATTACTATATTTGGAAATCATGTGATAAGTCAAGTCAAATAAGGTCAGCTATTGAAAATAGCACTTGCCAATCATGTGATCTGCATATTTGGTAACGTCGCGATCTGTTTTCTCAGTATTGTGGCAATAGCACAGGCCAATCACGTGATCTGCTTATTTGGTAATATCGCGACCTATTTTCGTAGAAATATGTATAGCTTCATTTAAAGGTATAGTTTCTCTTTCTGAACGACCTTATCACACATTTAACTTATGACAAATTGTTATATTGTACATTTCTGTCTACAGTTACGAAATAAAAATCTTTAGTTTTTATTAAAGTGAAGATACACTTTTAAAGTTAATAAATATTTTTGCAACATATTGTCGTTTGTTTTCCGTCACATTGCAGTTATGCAATAATGCAATAATGAATGTTTCATTGTCAAAGCCCAAAATTCATCAAATAAAATCCCGGCCACCACATCTTTAATGGAGTTAAATACGAAAATCTTTGCCCAATTGCATTCCATCACCAAAATAACTTGCCATTTGAAACAGACCTACTAGTACAACTTGTTTTCTTCACATTCTTGCACATCAACACGTTTAAGAGCACCATCATACAGTTAGTTACATAGTGAAATTGACATTCATTTCAAAAACATTCTTAATCGCTCTCTGAGCGCTCCATTCATTCATTTCAAACACTCACTTAAACCATTCAAAACTCTCAAAAATACTCAATAAATAAGATAAACTTGTACATTCAAAATGATTAAAGCATTTTAGAACCAAATCGCGATTACACTGAAATAATTGAAATTTAAAGCGTCTGATTGGTTCTTGGCAAAATATAAAGCTATTGGTGGAACTTTCATGCATTTTTTATTGAATGGATGTTTTACATTTCGTTAACTTTGTTCATCCTTAACAAAATAAGCGACATTGGATTCCCTTTCTTAAATTTCACTCAAAACTCGCTCCGCTCACTCATCCAACATCATTCCTAAATCATTCCAAAATCGTTCACCTTATCAATTTTACGATATTATTAACTTTACCCCCAACTCAGAAGTAGAGGAGCACATATTGATTTCATCATGTCTGTCTGTCAGTCCATTGACCTTTTGCTTTCCGCTAGCTAAACGGAGAAGAAATTGACCTGCAATAACGAAACTTTACACAAATATTGCCCACGACCCAAAGAAATACCCTATTGTTTTGAGGTCATACATGTCACGGTCATAAGTTACCTTGAACTGTTAACAGTTTCCATCCTTACTGAACAACCAATTGACCCAAATCATAAAACTTGACACAAATGTTGTCAATGACCCCAAAAAGTGCCAAATTTTGGAGTCATGAAGGTCGAAGTTACAATTGAACTTCGTCCAAGAATCGTCTTGCGATTCCAGCTCATGAAGTAAGAGACTTCCCAACGAAAAAAGCTTTTCATCAAGGACAAAGCGCTTATTGAGGTCATCTTTGCGACAATTCTAATTAAAAATGTACTTGATAACTCAAATGAAGCAGAAGTCATTTGAAAAATAACATGGAAACTGTTTTGAGTGTATAAATGTCTGCCTCTGCGTCCATTAGTCGGCTGTCGTTTTCTGCCTTTTTAGCTTACCTGATCACTACGTGCTCAAGGGGAGCTTTTAGGATCACCCTGACTCCGAGGTCCGTCGTCCGCCGTGTGTCGTCAACTTTCTCCTAAACCGCTGGGCCGATTTCAATAATATTTTGACAGAATGTTCCCTGGGTGACCTTCTTCAAAAATTCTTCGCTAAATTCTGATAATCCACAAATATGGGCGTGGTAGGGTGGGGCTTATTTTGAGCGAGAAATCTTTTGAACGACAACTCCTCCTGAAACTCTTGGCCGATTTCAATGAAACTTTACCAGAATGTTCCCTGGGTGACCCTCTTCAAAAGTTCTTCGCTAAATTCTGATAATCCACAAATATGGGCGTGGTAGGGCGGAGCTTATTTTGAGCCAGAAATCTTTGAACGACATCTCCTCCTGAACCACTGGACCGATTTCAATGAAACTTTACCAGAATATTCCTGGGGTGACCCTTTATTATAATTGTTCGTGAAATTGAGAATGGTCCATAAATATGGGCGTGACAAAGCGGGGCTTATTTTGATCCTGAAATCTTTGAACAACATCTCCTCCTGAAACAATGGGCCCATTTCAATGAATCTTTTCCAGAATGTTCCAAGGGTGACCTTTTTTAAAAACTGTTTGCAAAATTTTGATTGGCCCATAAATATTGACGTGGCAGGGCGGGCCTAATTTTGAGCAAGAAACCTTTGAATGAAATCTCCTCCTGAACCACTGGGTCAATGTCTGTGAAACTTTGCCAGAATGTTCCTTGGGTATCGCTTTTGGCAAATTGTTCACGAAAGTTTGATTGGTCCATAAATATTGGTGTGGCAGGACGGGACTTATTTAAGCCCAGGACCTTTGAACGACATCTCCTCCTGAACCACTTGGTCGATTTCAATGAAACTTTACCAGAACGTTCCTTTGGAGACCTACTTCAAAATTTGTTTGCAAAGTTTTGATAAGCCCATAGATATGGGCGTGGCAGGGCAGGGCTAATTTTGAGTCTCCTCTGTAAATAGTGAGTGGTAAGGGTCTATTATCACTGTTTATTCTTCGAATTATATTTCCTTCCTACAATTAGGCAAATTTGAATGAAACTTTGCCAGAAAATTTCTTGGATGAGATCCACTGGACAAATCGGATTCAGGACAGCGGTTTAGGACCATTTTGGCCCTCTTGGTATCATTTTTCTTCCATCAGTTGCAGGACGAGACGTATTGTGTGATCGCCTGTGGTGGGCGGGAGGCGTGAGCTTCGATAGTGGCTTGAGGTCACCGTCTCTTGAACGCATTCCAACTTATCAGTACTTTCAGTACTTTGATTATAAGAGGGCCTGTGTAAACAATACACAAGGTCCAGTCATCACCTTGGTGTCTTTACTCTTTTGTGTTGTTGTTGCGGTTGTGGGCACCCATATCCAATGCTCTTGTTTGATTATACAAGTACATGTATATATTTTTAATTTTACCTTGTACATAGTTGAAATTCGAAACACAAAAAGAGGGTCAAATTTTTCATTTATCAGATTTCTAGGTAAACAGTATTAGTATAATTAAATGAAATTAACCAATGTCAATTGATCCTATTTGGATGATTGTTTCCTTTTATTGGATTTAACCCTTACCTACAAAATACTGCTATTTGTTGCTATATAGCAAAGTAATTAAAATCAGGAGAATGAGAAAAACTTAAGATATGCAATTTCTTTATTTTAGTCAACATTTTTTTATGTAAGTAACTGGTATATAAAATATATCTTTAAGTTTTTGTAAGTTTGCATCTTCTTCTAATTTGGAAAAAAATTAGAATTTGCTCATCTATTGCCCCAGGTAAATTGCCGAGATCAGAAGCAATGTAAAAATTGCAACCACCCACAAATATATAGGTGTTAGGAAAAAAAAAACATGCCGACGTCCATCCGCTTCAATTGGTAAGAAATGGAGGACCGTGAGAGAAACGATAATTTCAAAGATTTCAACATTGATGAATATTCAATAATTCGCAACTGCAGCTGGAAAAAAAATATAAAAAAAATCAATTACATTATTCGACAGAATACATGTAAATATGTATCACACACTTGCAGTATGTGCATAATGGTAGTTACGCCCTTGCCTGGTGACGACCAAAACAAAATAATTGCAATCGTATAAAATGAAGAATTCTGATTGGTTTAAATCGCATCTCGTGGGGAATCCAAACCCCCCGACCTTCGATCTGCAAGTCCTGTGTTGTAGGAACTCGGATTGACCTAGTTCCCGATCATCAACGCAACATTGCTATTTAATGTTTTATAAATTAAGATATTTTCTAGAGAATTTGCAGAAACATTTTTTTTGTCATAAGTACCTCTACGAATTTCAAAGTTGTCGTTTATTTGTGTATCATTTGTTTTACTTGATGGCATTTCACTTCGATAGCGAGATAAAAAGTACACGATCTAAAAATAGGTTGTGTAATCTTTACGCGCAGAAAGTAGACTTGAAACTTTAATGTATGACCGAGTATTTTAAAAGTTTCTTCGTTCTAGAGTATTGCAATTATAAGGGACAAGTGTCTTTTTCCCTGCGATTATTGGATTATAAAGTACAATTGCCTTAGCACATGGCTTAAACATAACGCCCTATGGGCGTAATTTGCCATGTGCTAAGGCAATTGCACTTTATACCCCAATAAACTCAGTGAAAAAGACACTCATCCCTATAATGATTTGTCACGTGGAGTAGGGTTGACACTCGAAGCATCAGTTTGCTGGCCTTGCTCCTCGACTTACCGTCACAGAAATAATGTGACCCGTCACGCGAAAAGGGACCGTGTCAGTAGTGCTTTAAGTGTCGATATTATTCAGACCACGTACACGGTAAACGAGTGAACATACCTTAAAGAGTCAACGATTTTTGTTGCCTCAACACATACGGGTACTTCCAAGGTATTTGCATAGAGCAAAAATCACTCAACATACGTTTTATCATGATTATTTCAAAAGAATCCGGCGATTGTGTTTCATAAAAAATGGATGAAGGTTGTTTTGCAATACATGTTTATATATATATAATACGTATTTAGTGTATTATATGAAAAAAATATCTAACGAGGTTGGGAGAATGGAAAATTGTCAAGGCTGTGCCGAGACAATTGTCAATTCTTACAACCGAGTTAGATATTTTTTTCATACAATACACTAAGTATGTATTATTTATCTTATAACCTTTATTTGTCTTCTTTTCGTCGATGTTTCTAACTGAAATGCAAGTTTCTAAAAATAACCACATTATATAATTGTTCTAAAAATAACTATGTGATATCATAAGAGATAAACGGTTTTAGTAAGCAGGGTTTTAATGCAATCATTTCGCAACCTTCTAAAATCAGAAGTACTATCAGTACTTTGATTTTAGCACAGCGTAGTGATATGTAAGCATTCCGTTGAACACACAAAGCACTTCGTGTCGAACAAAAGTTGATGACATATACTAGACCTACTTTTTGCGCGCGCGTGAGCACAAAAAAGCTACGTAGGGCCCTAGTACTCACGTAATTCGGTTTTTGACTCGATTATCTTTTGCCTAGGCAATATCCAGGATACGGGGTTGTTTTTTATGGCTTGCTAAAACAGGCTAAAAACTGCTACTCGAAGATTTGATCACAAGTAGACCTCATACGGTTTATTCCGTAAAGACGCCGAAAGTTCCCGATTGCATCCGACGATGACTACGTTACGGCATTTTCTTACGTCCATTTTAATTTCACTAAGCTAAGCCCCTGTTTATACTATACTGGCCAAAAGTCCTAACCGGCCACTTTAAAAATGACGATAACTTTTTTAAAAGTTCTAACATTTTAATGAAATTTGATGTGTGAATTTTTAAGCATAATGTACATGGATTTCTATTATGATTTACCAATAGTTATCAAATTTGGATGTGTAATAAAGGAAAAGCTCAAAAAGCTCTAAATCTTAATAGAGCTCGGGATATTACACTTTCAACAAACCAAAGTACGCAAATCGTTAGCTGCAACCCAGACCAAGAAAAAAATCAGAAAACATTGTCAATTTTGTGTGACCTTTGACTACAGGAGAAACAGAAAGAATAGGAGGCATGGTAAAATGGTGTTTAAATTCAACCGGCAAACCATTTTATCTAGCGATTATGCTCAAATATGGTCTGGTGTGAAAAAAACGATGTGTCAAACTGATTTTTTTCACATATCCTACATTTTGTAACTAAACGGGAATTATCAGTCTATATTTTATGCATTTTTGAAAAAAACGTGTTTTAGGTGTTGTTCCTAGGAACCGTTTATTTGCATACATAAGCTCTATCACTTTCTTCCAGGGTCATATGCCGCGCACAATTGTCGAACATTTTCAGTTTTTTTCCTAGTCTATGTTGCAGCTAACGACCCATGAGACGAAAATCGCTACATTGACAATATTTTGAGCTCTGTTTAAATTTAGAGCTTTTTGAGCTTTTCTAATGTTGCGCTTTAAATTCAATGAAATAACAGTAACTTTTCGCCAAAATCCTCTGGAAAGTTGCTTAAAAATTCACATAGCAAATTTCACGAAAATCCACACACCACAGAAAAAATTATCTTTGTTTTTAAAGTGGCCGGTTAGAAGTTTTGACTAGTATATTATTTCTTGTATACAGAGAATCAATATATTTTAGGCTATCCCCACAGATGAAAAAGTTTAGTCAGCACTTTTGTTTGTCATCTTCAAAAGCCAAAATTGAAATAACATCTTATGATTTTTATACAACAATTGGTCATTCGATGCTGTTGCTGTTTGTGCAAATCGTAAAGAGAAGGTCCATTTAAGCCTGTTTCAACGATTAACAGGAACCGTATTTTCAATAAGAATTTTTTATATTGAAAGCCCTTTCTACAAGGTAGTAAACCAAATAAAAAAATGTGTCAGCATGCAATACAAATCATCCCCGATGGTTCATCTACATGACATTGTGCTTTCGTAAAAATTGTTGAAATTTCCATTTCACTTTTCATAAAACGCATGTTTTATTTGTCTCATATAAGCTGTCGTGAAAGAGGACGGAGTTTAGTCAGTCACACAGTCGAAAACTTCGAGCTGTTTAGTTGACGTTAAAATGACGTCATCAAGACGTTATCTATTATCACCGACGTCGAGAGTGACTTTTCTGTTTAAAATGATTATCTGAATTGATTCAACGCAGATTTATTCGTCTAAGGAGGATTTGGAGATAGTTTTTTTTTTTTGCATCTGATCTCAATCTTTGTCCTTCGTCTGAATTAGAGCAAGGAAGGCATTGAATTAAGATTTGCTTTAAGCTGCATGACAACAAAACTTATTAAATATTCTGGGTCCAAAAAGTAAATAGTAAAAAGCGGGGACTACTTTGTGCGTAATTTTCAAAATAGCTGCATAATCAAAATTGTTTTTTCTGAGGAGTTAGTCCAATTTTTCAGCCAATAAGAGTGCACGATTCTTGGTGAACACAACTAGAATTTGAGAAGATCTATATTAAATTAAACGCCATTTTCAACAGCTTTAAAGTTTTGTCCCGATGACTTGTACATTCAATCGTGGTTCTCTGTCCTTTCTTACACCAACAAAACCATTCGGAACATCACTCGGCCATTTCCGTAAACTGCATGAGACCTCAGATGTATGTAAGGCCGATGGGTATGTAACAAAATCGTGCATTTTGTTAGGCGGAAACAGTGTAAGAAAAAATAGCACTGTAGATTTATATCTTTTACAGAAAATAACGGCTGAAAAATGTTGATTTTTGAAAATGACGAATTTTTCTGCCGTTATTTAAGAAACTAAAAGATATTCATATAAGGATACGATGGTTTCGCGTCAGTGACTTAAACGAGTAGCGATGACGACGTCGAATGTTTTCACTCAAAGTTTCGAGGGCTAACGCCATTTTAACTGACGTCATCGAGTTTTTCCAAGGTTATCCCGTAATTTTTAAAAATAGTCCGTCTATGTACATCCGAGGTTGATCGTGAGATTGGCCGAGTTGTGTACCGAATGCATCCGAGTTTGATCGTGAGGTTGGCCGAGTGGTGTTCCGAATGCAACAAAACCAAAACAGTTCGCCTGAAAGCTGCCCATCCCAACTGTTATTTGCCCACTTATAGAAGGAAATCGACGCATGTCACAATGATCTTAGTCGAAAATGGTGTAATGTTGGCCAAGCTTGGGATCGAATCAACGGTCTTTGGATTATGAGTCTTATGCGATACCGACTGAGCTAAGCGGGCTCGACTTGTGCCGTCGCGAGATAAATAAGTAAGATTCCCAGTTAGTGCATTTTAAGGCCCAAATCAAAAGCCTTGGATGATTTCCCAATAATTTTGTCCATTCTGAAACTGAACATTGTTTAGGGAACTCAGCCCTGCGTTTAGGCAGGGACTCTAAATATATATTTAGGGTCCGTGGTTCAGGATGACAAATCGCTGCAAACATTTTTCCAATTATACCCCGCTTTACACGTATACTTGCGTGCAAAGCGGTGGATGATTGGTAAACTGTTTGCACCGTTTTGTCATCCTGAACGCAAGGCAGGTCTACTTAATTCACACAAAAACTCCTTTACTGCTCGTTTTAACTAGTCGGGTACGAAAAGGAAATGCGTTTTTGGATGTCGGGCTTTCGAAGACGATTTAATACACACCTCACCGTATCTTAAAAGCTAAACATACCACATATTAGACTTTATGACTTTTTTCTTTGCTTAAACGAAAAGGTAACATTTTTATATTATAGGTTATTGAATATATGGGAAAATATTGTGAAAATATTGAGTCACCCGAGCTTGCTACGCCTAAAGAATGAGTCCGACACAATATATATTCCCAAATAGATTCAATAACCTTTTTATCGTATACTTTGATATTGTTGAACGGTGTTCAATTCTTATTTATTAATATTTACATCATCTAAACTTCAAGAACGATTCTTTGTTTGAATTTAGATGGCTTTTTAATAACAGTTACGTCATAGTCCTTTTCCCGCAAAATCCTTTTGTTATATTTTTACGTTCGGATAAATACATCCGTTGCTATGAAGTGATAATGTAAACAAAACAAAACAAACAAACGGCTGAAATTTTTGTATCGATTCGCATTTTCGATTTTTGAATACGCGTAGATTTCGACTTACTTTGATAAAAATCAAATAAATATATTTATATAAACGTATTCATTTGTTATTCTTACCATTTACATGTTCCAGAACTTACTTAATCGGCGTACGTGATTCCGGACCAGACTAACGATAGTCACTAAGGACAGGACGGAGTAAATAATCGAGATAAAAGAGAAAGATAGGGAGGAAGATAGATAGATAATAGAATTATGATAAACACAAAGGGATGGATATGAATAGTTTTGAAAGAGTTATAAAAAAAGTAGATAAAGGAGATATGGAAAGAATTTGAGGGGGGGGGGGGGGGGGAAATCTGAGGTGGTTGATTTCTCTGAAAATGTTTTTAAATAGATGAAAACAAATAATGCTGTATTGCCCTCTGGTCATTCAAAGAACTTGAAACTTATTTCTTTACTTTGACAAAACTATTTCTCGAATATTGGACGCAAATAGACAGCGTTGATATAGTGATTTTATGTTGACTTATGGTGAGGTAGCAACCAGAAAGTAGTCCTGTACACTTGTGCATGTGAAAATAATCTTAGTGCATTATCAAAGTATGCAATATCAAAAAATATTGTATACTTTCCTCTCCTTCAAATACATAGAGATAAATCAAAGTATGTAATAAAGAGACGATATCATATCACTTTTTGGTGAACGTTGGTTAACAAGGTTCACCAGTGTTTCACAGTGTGAAAATTACAACCCAGTAAGATCCTAATAGGCGTTGATATCAGCGAGAGAAAGTAGTGCGCACTCAGTTTCAATTTACTATTTTTCAAAACGTGTCTCCTACAGACAACAGTTCATTATAAAATGGCGTGCTAAAAGGACTCTATACAAAGTGTAGAGAGTGTAAAGACTCCTTTTAAATATTAAATTTAGCGACCATTCTTAGAGCACGTAAATATTTGTCACACGGAGGGTTTCAAGGTGATTCACATATTTTTCACCTCATGGTGTAAGAGGGGTCATTTAACAAACCACCAAAATCTACTACCTACTTACATGTAAGCTCCAACATGTAAGATGCTATGTAGGAGTCGTGCTATTAATACACAGGTTTATGCAATCGGATTTTACATAACTTTTCAAAATGCGACAGTCAGACTCGAGACGGATTCCAAATTTTTTTCGACACGTGTTTTAAATGTACAACATTTTTATGCATTTTATACATTATGTTGGAATAGAGATGAACGCTGCTACTAAAAAATTATTTAAGATCGCGTTGGCTGGGGTACAGACGATTGATTCATAATCCGAGTTATGTCATATATGTTAATATAAAAGACGGTCTTATATTATAACCTATAGGACGAAATTTTGTGAAACAATCGCCTCTGACCTTGAACACTGAACATGGATTTCGGGTATTTCTCTCACCAGAACTATTTTACATAGTCTACATATTCTACATCTGTACCAAGCCTTCTCCTTCTACCCTCATAGGTTTACGATTATCCATCAGTTACTCGAACCCCAGCATCGGCACTCATCCTGTCCGACTATTTGTCTTCCACCAACGGGTCGATAACCGTAGATCTTTGTGGGATAGCAGCTGCAGGCTAGGACAGGATGTGATGGTTGTTCCGGTGTGAGAAATACCAGGAACCCATTGTTAGACGTTCCAGCCGCCGCGATATAACTGAAAGATTGTTGAAAGCGGCGTAAAACTCCATTCAAACAAGCAAAACAAATTGGTAGGAGCAATACATGTAGAATTCAAACTATGACATTGTTTGTCAATCCAGTACCTGTGCAAAATACCTACCTACATAAATCTCATTGTCTTTTCTTTTGTTCTTTTTTACACAATGGAATCAGATAATCATTCTTAAATGGAACCCGGGATATTACCGAAAAAGATAAAAACCTTGTGAATTCAGCGTTTTGATTGAAGACCAACGCTATATGTTGTGAAATGGAAACTCATCAAGCGACGATAATTTACTTTTTGTCTCTTACTGATGTGCATCATTAGTAAGAGAAACATTAGTCTTCTAGGGGGAGGGGGGGTCTCTATTCAGTATGTATAATTTCCATAACGGATTACGCTTCATAGGAAAAATGTAGTAAGAAAGCTGTTTGTTTGGTCATTTTTTTAAAATGTATAATTTCTCTTTTCACAACGTATTCAATATATCACTCTAGAATGTCACCAGAAACGTTCACCATCAGTTCTTTCAGTGTTTTGATTTTATGAGTGGTCTGCGTTAGCTGATTCAACCACTGGAAAGTGAAATAGTTTTATTTTATGCTTTTCAGTAGATTTTCGAGAAATTACGGTAGATTATCACTTGATAAACTAAACTCCAAACTAGTGAAAGAATCAAAAACTTTTACCCTTCCTTCTCTCAAATCATCATTTTTGACGTTATATAAGCGGATCGTATTAATTGACGTTATCTTAAACGTTGTCTGGCAATCCTGTGAAAAATGGAGCACTTTTAGAAATTTTGTCTTTAAAATTTTCACATTTTGTCTCATTTCTGTATGAAAGAAATAAAGTAATTGTTTGTTTTCGAGTAAGATCGATTGACATTTCATTTCTTGAACAACACAAAACTATACTGAACGCAAAAAGTTTAGTCGCACTTTTTATAACGTCAAAAAGAAGTCAGCCAATGTAACGAAGCAAAAGTTTCTATTTTAAATATATTTGCCATCCTATTGGCTTACTTTTTGTCATAACTTTTTTAATTTCACTCTCAGACATACGTCTGATATGACGTAAATGTGGATTTTAAGTACTAAGTTGATAGCTGCGTGTAACAAAATGAATTAATGTTCTTATGTTCTTTTTTTGTTTTATTGGAATACTCTTATTCCTCGTAAACATTAAACACTAAAATGCATTGCATCCTTCGAAAAAGAGCGAAGTACTGACAAGGCGTAAATCAAATAGATAGCGCATTGACATATCGAATACGGTGTGCATATCTGGGAGAGGATGAAATTGCATTTAGCTTCTGCGACTTTCGTTTTTATTATCACTCGGTTCATTGCGAATAAATATTGACATAATGTGACCAAATTTCGTTTTACAGATCTTGTTTAAACGACAATAGGAGGGCAGCCGAACGTCATGCCGTTACGTTAAAAATTGAATGCTTTCATTATCCCAACTGATTGCAATTGGTAAAAACATCACTGAGGATTATTCAAGTCTTATTTTTATCAATGGAAACCTATTGAAAAGAACCTACCTGTAAACAAGTTAAATTAACGCCACCGTGTCGTCAATCGAACGTTAGTGATCGCTTAACCAGAAAAGCGCAATTACTCAATTTGTTAAGTTAGAAAGAAACAGAAGAAACTTATTTCCTTCCTGATTAACAATATTCTGCAAATTTATCTCTGATTAAACAATTGTTGCATTTTTGTGAGTTTGGTGTAAAGATGATGATGAAGAGTCACCAGAAAGATCCCATACTCTAAAAAACCTTTTTTTTTTTTAATTTAAACAAGAGATCCGAAGATGATGTTGATCGCAAGAAACATTTTTTTGTGATACAAATTGGAAGTAACGCCCCTTAATTAAACTGTGTGACTTTTCCATTCTACTGGCCGCCACCATAGCGCAGTTGGTTAGGCACAAGACTTCCAATTTGGAAGTCGTCGGTTCGATCCCCGGTGGCGGCAAATATCATTTCCGACGTTTGTCTCTCACCAATGGGTAGATAATCGTAAACCTATGTGAGATAGCAGTCGGAGGCTAGGAAAGGGTGTAATGGTAGTACAGGTGAAAGAAATACCAGGAATCCATTGTTAGGTGCTCCGGCCGCCGCGATATATCTGCAAGATTGTTGAAAGCGGCGTTAAACCCATTCAAACAAACAATTTTCCATTCTACCGGTCTGTTCAAAATCATGTCATTGCGGTTGGCTATTTTCGTCTAACATAACAAAATTATTGGATTATGGGAGGAAATTGGACAGAATTATAATTAATGTCATTCATTTTGTGAAAGATGAATCACATCCTGAAATATATCCCATCGAAGAGAAAACGACTAAACTTTTTGCGCTCAGTATGTATTTTCTCTCGTGGCTCTGTCGCTCGGAAAATAATCTTTTGTTGATTACTCAATAAAATTTAAATATATCCTACACTGAAACATGTGATAATCCTCTATGCCATTTCTTCGGTAATGTATCCTACTATTAGAGACAAACTTCGTCATGATTACAAATTTTCACCGACTTTTGAAGAAATTCTGGAGCTTATGTTAGTTTTTCTTTTTCTCAGAATCATCCCATGGCGAGGCTGTTTCGAAGCTTTCCTCTTTCTCTTTTGATAAGAGCTTGTATTAGTGCTTCCATTTTCATCAACGACCAAGACTGTACCCAACTTTCTATATTTCTCAACTTTGCCAAACTGTGACACTGTTTCAGAGTTATAGTGCCCAACCGAACTCAATATTAGAGTAGAACTTCCAATTAAACCATTCTTTTCCAGCTGGGAGGTAGTAGCAGAACTTTCTTTTTGCTTGGCCGTTTCATCAACAATTTTCGATAGCGAGGTTGTTTCAGAATCTCCATTTTCCCCAACATTTACCCCAACATTTTCTGGCTGAGATGTTGTGTCAGAAACTCCATTTGCCCCAACAGTTATCTCAACATTTTCTGGCTGCGAAGTTGTTTCAGAACCTCTATTTTTCTCAACCGTTGGTGTGACTGGTGTAATAAACCTATGACATCTACCCCCTGGATCACCGCCCCTATATATAGTCACAGAGACTCCACCATTTCGAGTTGTGAACTTTCTTGGACTTATTTCGTCCGTCACTTTGACAGGTATTGTATCACACTTTCCAGCTGCCTCGAGATGGTGAAATATCCACAGTCTACGGTTATCTAAAGTAAACCATTTACCGTCTTTCATAGCAACTGTGATTTTGGGTATGGAATCAATCGATCGGCCTTCCCTCCCGTAGTAGATCTCGTCTAATGTTTCGCCGATTTTCTTAGAAGAATGAAGAGTGCATTTACCAAATGTGTCAGTAAAACTATTTTGACTAAAAAAGATGTTGGACGGTCTAAGATTCATGTTAATTCGTTTATCTCTACATTCGATCACAAAAATAATAATTTTTATCACAAATTTACAATTACTCTACAAGTCAGGTATTCCAATTTTCGCGAGCACTCTCAGTATAATTGTTTTAAAAAGGAAACACCTGTTTGTTCTGAGAAGAAAAACTAGAAGAGGAAGTCTTTTACAGCAAATAAATAAGATTTAACTAACAATTATTCTACTGTCAATATATTTCCATAAGTGTGAGAACTCGTCATCTTAACTGCTTTAAAAACGAAACGAAAGTTTGTTACGAGAAGAAACACTGGAAGAAAAAAACGTCTTTAACATCATATCTGAATCAGTTTTTATTAAAAACAAGTATTCTTCCGTCTAGATGATTCCATAATCGCTCCTTATCTTACATTTTCGAAAAACCGAAACAAGATTTTATTCTGAGAAGAGAAAACGAAAGACGATAATGTTTTAATAACTAAATAATCCAATAGCTATGTAAACAGACCAATATCTGTGATTTCTTTAGATACCTTTAAAGAATGAAAACGCTTAACTACGAAAAGAAATACCTTATTTCTTCTAATAAACGCCCCCGAAAGCTAAACATAACGTGGTTGGGAAGCGTTTTTAAGTATGCATTTACTCATTTAAATCAAAGAACTGAAAGTACTGAAAGCTAGCAAAGCATAGATATTTTAGTAAGTTTCTTTTAAAAAAATTCTTTGATACAAAATCAGGGTTAAAATAAAGCGATGAGTTAAAAAGCATACTTTCGAATGAGTTCTTATTTGAATATAGTTCATGCAAGTGACCGTACAATGTATTGTGCATAGCGAAAAAATTGGTCAAGCTAAGTCATAACTTTGCACACATGTGACATTCTTGAAAGTCTACATTTCAATACGTGAGTGTGAAATATTTCTCATAAATCTCGATTTTTCTTTCCTTTTTTCTGTTCAAATGTTCTCATTTTCAAATTGAGTCCCCTTTCTGACATACTAAGTATTTTGGTCATTGTTCATCACGGTTGAGCAAAATTTTTATGTCCCTACGTTTGTGTTTTCAAATGAAATTTCCTGTTTCAAAAGGTTTTATCACTTTTACTAACAAACTTAAGAATTTTCATCATAAATGCGCAAAATGTATGGCCCTTAGAATGTAAACAAAGAAAGTGTCAACAGGTATCCTTTCCTCGTGTTTTCATATAGAATATTTCAAATTTTAATTCACACGGTTCATCTTAATGACCTGACAAACGTTACTATCCAATATTCATGAATTGTCGCCCCTATGATATAAACACTAAAGAGAGTTGATGACGAACGACGTACGAGGGATAACTAATTATCACACAGCTTACTAAACTGAAGCCCGATTTGCCCCTGCGAGCTTAATAGTATGAGGGGCCGAAACTGCAGACTTACAGTGTTCTCAATGAGGGCAAAAACCAGGAATTTTGGTAATTCCACATTGGAATTCTAGGATTTTTTTTGCAAAATAAGTATTTTTAATTTTTACTCCCCCCCACACACACACTTTCCTTTTCCTGCACACTTTGTAAATGCTTGTTTCCTTATTGAAAATAAATAAGTTGAAATTTTACTCCCAAAGTCCATCATTCTGGGTAGTTCTTTTAGAATAAACGACTCCCAAGCGTTAAAATTTCTACCTTTAACTTTAAGCTGTAGGTACGAGCTTTGGTTGCAAAATCACCTTTTATTACTTTCATTGAATAAATTATGGAAACTGATATGAGAAACTGTGGAGTTTCTATATGGAATCGGTCCTTAGATATATCTTGTGCGTCGAGCCTAGGAAATGCGGCTTACTCAAATTCTACGATGTTTTGGCATCCGGCGATATTACGGAAACTGATTATTAATGCAGCTTTATGGTTATCGCACTGTCGTTCCAAGGGTGACGAACGTACTAGGTAGTGTGCAAATAAATGTTCTAAACTTATTTAAAATTACCGAATGACAGAAGACAAGAAAACCGCGTCATTTCAAATCCCTCGCCAGACATTTTGCTGCAAACACTTTATATGACGTCATTGAGGTTTCCCCGTGTTTTCTGAAAATACCGTTTACAAACAAGGATAGTCGATTGACCTTTCGGAAAAGTTTTCCGGTAGCGTCTATTTTCACTTCGGATAAAATACCCGTAGATCTATTTTAAGACTTTTAGAAAGGGATATTTCGAAATTTTATCGGTCAGAGCCGTATAAATTACGTTTGGTCTTACGTACAATTCCCTGATTTGAATTTCGTTTGTTTCAATAGGCCAATCAAAGGTATTCCTCGCCATCTGCATCCGGCAAAGAAAGGTATTGACAGAAGTGGTAATGACGCGTCGCTAACCCGATAATATTGCGGAATCATTTAGGACAGTGTATCACCCCGCGCATTACACATGACTTGTTTTGGTCAGCTATAATATGTATTCGCCTTGATTATCGATTTTTTGCACGTGTGGACTTACTTTGAATTCTTTTTTTAGGGTAAATTCGTAAAACATCCGGGGTCAAATAACAGGACGTTTTCCTTGAATCGGTTAAAATTACGGAAGAAATACTTTTTATGGCGAAAGCATTCATGTATTTAGTGGTTAAGCCGCCGAGGGCAGTTTGCACTCATTTGAACTTTGAGGCTTCTTCAAAATTTTGTATGTTAACTTAAGCCATCAAAGCGCCTTGTTAGCTAAAAATAAATTGGTGTCTTTTATGCCCTTTTCCCTTTAATTTGAGGTGGTTTTCTACTAAACAATCATATAAATGAATGTTTAGAGGCAATTCACATCAAATTAGAGAAAAAGCCTAAAAGAAGTACTTAAAATTAAGTTGGGTTTTTAGAAAAAAATGAAAAAAAGGGTTCAACTATAAGGGAATGCGCCCTTACTTAGGGGAATACGGTAATGCTTGTTTTAGATGCTACCACGATGAAACGTCCATTTTGTAGATCTGTGGCGGTTCGTGTGTGTAACTCGGTATAGGCAATAGGGATAATCCTTAATTTATTTACTATTGTAGTATGTACAGTTAAGAACATCGTGAAATTTACAAGTTAAATGATATTGGAATGGTTTTGGAAAGAAATGGAATGATTGCGATCAGTGAGTTTTGTGTAAAATTGAAGGGAGTAGTTTAATATCGCGATTTTTTTTCAAGACGAGCAAAATTAGCTATATTCATTACCCCCTTTTAATGAAATTTGCATAATAAGTCTTAACATGGCTCCCAATGTCTTCACAAACCAATCAGACGCTTACAAATCAATTAAATTAGTGTAATCGTGATTTTTTCCTAGCGATTTTGATTTTAATGTACTTGTTGTACTATTCATTTTATGAATATTCTAGCGTTTTTGAGCGGTTTGAGTGATTGCTTCGATTGAATGACTGGAGTGCTGAGTGAGCGATTTAGAATGGTTTTGATCGGAATGGTAGGACGTCGCGCATGGTAATGCGTCACTTTTTAAAAATGTCACCTTCTGTGTTTTGAAATTAATCATTTCAAGACTCCTTAATCTGACCATTCTTATACTTATATAAAAATAATGCAAAAACCCCGGCCAATTTTTACATTTAACTTTTATTGTTAACGTTTTTTCCGAATAATTTCGTTTAAGGAATTTTCAATTCATACTTTAAGCGAAAACGCGTGTAACCTGTAACATGAAAGCACACCAAAAGATAAAATTTTTAAATTTTATACAGTTTAATATTGTTAAAACTGCCTGAAAAAACATCAAATACAAACTGGTATGACATCCAACAATTTTACCAACAGAGATCGAATTAAAACAAGAAATAGGAAAAATATTGTCTTATGTTTTACAAAAAAATTGAGGCGTAACTCCAAACATTACGACGCAGAAAAAATGGCGATTTTCTTTAATATTTTAATTAAGAATGAATTAATTGCAACCAAAAAAATATTTTCTGTATTTCTTAAAAAATGAATGTCAATGAAAAAATGAATATCAATTTGAGTTTTAAACGGAAAAAATAATTAGCTGAAATTCGTGTGAAACGAAATTTTTTCAGGTCGTTTACATAGAGGATAATCGTTTGTTTCAGTGTAGGATCGATTTATATTTCATCGAGTGAACAACAAAAGCTATATTTTCACGAGTGGCGGAGCCACGAGTGAAAATATAGCTTTTGTTGTTCACGAAATGAAATATTAATCGATCTTACACGAAGAACAAACGATTATTCTATTTCTTTAATGCAAAAGTGAGACAAAATGGGAATTTTCTATGACATATTTTCGTAAAGCGCGTCATTTTGAACGTGATTGCTACGCGACGTTCATTGTGACGTCACTTATTTCGCCCCGCATAGATGACGTCAGATAGGATGAAATGCACAAAAGCAGGGTATAAGTTTTTGATAATTTCACTGCTTTTGCGGTGAGATTATCAAGTGATAATCTACCGTTATTTCTCGATAAACCACAGAAAAGCATTAAAGAAAAACTGGTTTTTGGCCTGGTTTAGCAGGCCATAAGAAACAACCCACAGAAATTGCTGAGGAAAAAGATAATCGGGTCAAAAATCGAATAACGTGTGTTCTACATAGCTTTTTTGTGCTTACGCGGGCGCAAAAATATGTCCAGTATACGTCATCAACTTTTATGCGACACGAAGTGCTTTGTGTGTTCTACGCAGTGCTTGTATATCTCTACGCTGTGCTAAAATTAAAGAACCGAAAGTACTGAAGGCGAGGGAACTGAATAGACGAAACAACACAAGAAGTCAATTTTCTGGAAAATAACCGTTATCATGTATACCAGACATTTTCTTACGTATCGGTGCCAAAATCACTGCTGTATTAAAGATGCATAGCTTTAACATTTGATCTTGACGGATGACCTTGGTAATAGAAAAAAGAAGAAAATGCTGTTAGCTTACGCTATATCCCTTCTCCCTAATATTATCTACCCTTTCTGCTACGAACTTTGATGATTAGCCCACATATTGGATGTAATCTGCAATCCTTTACAATTCGGACCTGTCTAAGTATTTGTTGTCTTGTAATAAATTAAACTAAATAAGAAAAAAAAAATAAAAGCCTTGTCTCATCCTTAAACCCTTTAACAGGCGACAAAATTTTAGACTGGGCCAACTTGGAACAGGTTGCAAACAATAAACCAACATGAGTGTAATTTTATATATATCTAGGCTAAAAATTAATAAAAAATAAATGGGGTATGAGCATAGGGTGGACCATATTTTGGGAAAGGGAGAAATTGACCCTATCACTTTCTTGTGTTCCCACAGTAAAATACAACTTCTTTATGGATTTCCAGTCAATGTAAAAGAAAGAGTCGACGAGTTTGTGCCCCTAGAAAAACAGCATTACTACGATTATTAGAAGGAATTATCGAATGGATAAATTGACTGACTAGTAGTAAGCCAACAAACTCAACTAACGTCAAAACGCGAGTTGCGCCTGTCTGCAAAGAGGTATCGATCGTAGTAATCTATACCTTGGGAATTAGTTGTTTTTGGCGGACACTTTGAAGTGAGTTCGGAATGATGCTTACGATCCCTATAGGTAAATTGAACTCTTGGTTTCCCTCGCATAAAAAAGATTAAAAAAATGAGTGCATGCCTTCAAATGTCACTTTGCTTCTTTATAAACCAGGACTCCGGCGCTTTTAGTGCTTTGATTCCATTCTTATGCGCTAAAATTGGCAGTTTTCTTATACGAAATTTTAGATAAAGTCAAGAAATATCATTTTCATCATGTCGATAATCTTAAAATTTCGCGAAAAAAAAAAAAAAAAATTCAAATAAAAGAGATAACGATATTATTTCGCGTGGAATGATATCTGTAAAAGTGCACATTTTTGTATTGCGACGTTATGATTGATTTGTTGATTTACTATTGACGCGCCTTCAGACGAGGACAGAGCTGATAAAACCACAATTCAGAAAGATATAATGAAAGCATAAACAATGAGAAAAGATTATCTTTGTGGAAGTGGGGATGAGAGTAGGGGGAAGTAAATAACAAGAAAAAAAAAAAACAAGAGTGTCAAAATGGCCCGCAATAGCTCATCTTAATTTGATAACAATATTAATTTAAAACGTCTTTTCGCGAAGACATGTACTATCAGACTGTAACTCTATGTTCTATAGACCCAAGAATTATTAGTGCAAAGCAAGCTCAGCAAAGTGTAACAACTTTTTATTTATACATTCCAGAAAAACAATGGCGGGATGCGTCATATTTCCTCTACAAATAAGCGTGTTATGATTACATCACTCTATGTAAACAAACTGCTTTTGATTTGAATTGATCATTTAAATAATAATTAACAATTTCAGATTTACTCCTGCATTATAACTTTAATGGTGTTCAAAAGAAGCGCCCAACAAATTACATCTTCATGCTAAGAGTGAAATTAAAACCAACTCTACATAATGCCTGAAGCGACCATCCAGCGCCCAGTAATCGCATGTCTACACATGCATGCAAAATTGAAAAAAAATCACGACGCATTTTTATTTTATCCAACGCGAGGTTATATGGGGCGGGTTAATTTTTATATTATTTTTTAAAGATAACTATTCTAACATCCCTATAGCTGTGGAGAGAGGGAGAGCAATATAATAGGTAGTACGTTATTTTTTCCCGACAAAAAAAAAAACCAAAAAAACCTTACACGCTTACATTCGACGGCTGCTATTTTGACGTTACATTTTAGTGCCATATTACCATGCGTGACGTCCAGTTAATTAATTGTAACATATTTGTTTGGTATCATCTTTGCAAGCCATGAGATCCTTCTCCACTGTGTTCCTTACAAATGTAACCAAATGGAGTTCAAACCCCTGGCTTCCAATGATGCTTCGTTTCGGAAGTTACTTATAAGCTCTCAGCCATCTTTCAGCCATCTTCCATTATGACCGCCGTCATAGCGCAGTTGGTAGCGCGTTGGACTGTCAAACTAGAGGTCCCGGGTTCGATTCCAGACGGCGGCACTTATTCTTTCCGACTATTTGTGTCTCACCAATAGGTTGATAATCTTAGATCTATGTTAGTTAGTAGCTGAAGGCTAGGAAAGGATATGGTGGTTGTACTGGTTAGGAAAATACCAGGAACCATTGTAAGCTACTCTTACAGCCGCGATATAACTGAAAAGAATGTTGAAAGCGGCGTTAAACTCCATTCAAACAATCAACCATCTTTCATAAAACAAAAGCTTAGGTTTAATGACTCGAGGGCATTTCTATCATTTTGAAGCTCTTTTACATTGAATTACTATAATTTAAGCCTGTGCGTGACATTTCCAACAATTTAGAATATGCACTTAGCAAATCCTCTGACCAACCTATGCAGCCGCACAGTATGTCCAGACTCTTTGCTTTGCGCCCTAAAGATGAATAAGATCTGAACTTTCGTTCACTTAGTCAGCCATTATTCTTATTGTATTGTGGTCCTGTCCAGGTTGCTCCATGCTTGTACCAAGCGCATATGCCAAATTGTTGAAAATGTTCGATACAGGCTCATTTTTCCACTGAACATTTTTTTTCCTGCCTGTTTGACTGTTGGTATGTTTTTCCGACTAAAAACTTAAAAAAATGGCTTTAATCTTTTGATGGAAAGTCACAAAGCCTTAATGTGTAATGCTTGCGAAAAGAGATTTCAGTTGATTCTAACATCAAGGTTATCATTCAAGGTCAGGATCATATTTCAAGGTCAAACATTGTAAAATAAAAACTTTAACATTGGCTATAACAATGAAATGATAAGTGTTATTGCCTTCACATTTCGTATGAGTAATTGTGTCAAGGCCTTTCAGTTGTTACCAAAGTCAAGGTCATACATCGAGGTCGAGGTCATATTCATAGAGTCACTTATTTTAACATGAAATCTTTAACAATGGCCATAACGTTTTAATGGTTAGTGCAGGGTCGTCATAATTCTCACATGTTTTGCTTGTCATAAGAGCTTTCTGTCAATATTCAATACAATAATCAAGGTCCTCAGCCAATGTCAATTTATTGTATCAAGGTCAAGTTTGTTTAAATAGAAGCATTAAAATTTACCATACCTTTGAAATGGTATGTTATGCACTTATTTCACATGAGATTCGCTTCTGATAGACCAATAAGTTTACACTGATTTCAATATTATTCATCAAGGTCAAGGTCATATTCTCACGGTCAAAGATTTCTTACATGAAAACTTTAACATTGACTTTACGTCTAGAATGGTAAGTAGAAGAGTCTTCATATTTAACACTTGTATTACTTTCGACAAGATATTTGTTATAACAGAAACTAAAAGTGGGGTTAAGAAGCAGTCATGTTAAATAATGACTCAATCTAAGGAAAGTTTATTTTTCTATCAATTGATATCAATATTCGTGTACCAAACTTCTATTTCCAAAAATAGCAGTTGTGGGTGCTTTTGTGTTTAACAAACACACCTAGTTTAGAGAATTGATAGAACTGCTTTAGCAAATATTACCTTATTTCCGAAAGTTAGAACTATTTCTTTCATTTTTGATAACAAAAAAGATGAAATAACATTTCATGAAACAATTAGTGAAAGTGAATAGTTCATCAAAAATATGATAAAAGACAAACAAAGACATTAATCTTTCTTGTTCATTAAGCTACACTGGCCAAAGGAAAGCGAGCTTTTGTTATGGCCGTGTGTCTGTTTTGCGCCCGTGCGTGCGCGCGAGCATAAACTTTTCTTTAAACACCTTCTCTTCCTCAACCAATGGGCGGATTTAGAGGAAACTTGGTAGAAATGATCCTTGGGTGACCCTCTTCTAAAGTTGTTCAAGAAATTTTGATTGACCCCAAATTATGGACGTGGCAGGGCGAAGACTTTAAAAAAATCTTCTCATCCCAAACCATTAGCCCGGCTTCAATGAAACTTAGCATGAACTATCATTGGATGACCCTCTTCTTTAGTTGTTCAAGAAATTTTGATTGGCCACCAAATATGGGCGCGGCAGGGACCGGGACTTATTTGATCTATAAAATACTTCTCCTCTCAAACCATTGGCCTGATTTTGAATGATCTTGGCGTGAATGATCCTGAGGTGACCCTGTACTAAATTTGTTTGAAAAATTAAGATTGATCTCCAAATATGAGCATGGCAGGGGGCAGGCTTAAATTCCCTAAAAATACTTTAAAAAAAAACTTCTCGGTATCTCCTCCCAAATCGGTGCCCCGATTTCAATGAAACCCTCTTCTGAAGTGAAATTTTGATAGACTCCCAAATATTGGGGCGTGTCAGGATGGGAGGGGGGCTTTCTTCACTATGAAATCTTAAAAACATTTTCCTCCCAAACCATTGGCGCGATCTAAATGAAATTTGACATAAATGATCCATGGGTGATTCACTTCTAAAGTTGTTCAAGAAATTTGGATTGACCTCCAAATATTGGACAGAGGGGGCGGGGGGGTATTGTAACTCTAAAATCTTAAAAAAAATCTTTTCTCCCGAGCTTTTAGTCCGGTTTCAATGAAACTTGGCTTTAATGTTTCTTGGATGTCCCTCCTCTTAAGGTTTTCAAGAAATTTTGATAGTTAATAAATATGATTACAGGTATGATATGTATTCTATTATTTCCAGAATAAATGTCTCGGATAAAGTTTAGGATGAGCTATTACTTGAAGCCTTAATGATACATTATATAATTTCTAATAAATAGATAAATGAATAAATAAATGGATAAATAAATGAATAATCTAAATGTCTTTTGGCATGACAAATATTTATGAAATTGTTTTCTGTGGTACCTTGCAAAAAATGTTTTTATTACAGTAAATAACATCGTGTAATTGAGAATTTGAATGATTTCGGAATTATTTGAATGAGTGAGGGGAGAACGTTTTAAATGAACTTAAGCGGAGGTTACACAATATCGCTTCTTTGTCCGAATTGAACGAAACTAACGACGTTTTATTACCTTCCTTTAAAAAGGGACATTTCTGTCAAGTGTGATTGAATTTTTTTTTTATATTACACGGGTGTTATTACACTAGTGGAATAATTATGCAAATGAGCTCAGAACGAATAGTAACGCTATTTTTGTAACAGCAAAAATGACGTCATAATCTATGTTTTGTGACGTCATTTTTGGACGGCGTTATAAGTTTCGCGGAAAATTGAATCGTTGAATTTCAAGAATTTTGACAGTTTTTCGCTAAAATTCGGGTCATATTATAAACAGAATATAAAATTTGTGCTCATAAAATACAGAATTCATTAAACTCGTCATCTAAAACAAATAAAAACTCGGCGCAGCCTCGTTTTTATCTGTTTATAGATGACTCGTTTAATAAATTCAGTTTTCAATGACCACTCATTCAATATCCTCTATATAAAACCCAGTCTGAGCGTGAAATACAGATGGCATTGTGTTGACAGATCATTATCAAAAATATTGATTTAAGGTAGCAATGGACACATGGTGTCATTTTTTTTTGTCCAATGAAATTTTTTCATGTTCACATATGTTGTAGAATGACATTGTGTAGTCATTATATCAAAATTTGAAGGTACCTTTCCACGCTCGTTTTCATGCTAGAGTTATCTGCCCTTGAGTGGTATTGACGAATTTTCAGTAAAACGTTTATATTCGTTTTAGGTCTAGTATAAAATCAGTACTTGCTTATAGCTATAAAACACATACATTTTGTCAGACCTTATACATGTACACAATGGCTGTTGCCAAGAAAATTTCTCTTTGATCAATTGCATTTACACAATTAAAAATACACTAATTTTTCTAATTTTACTGGGTAAAAATGCCACAAAAACCTATTTTTTGAAGAATTTACCCAATGAATTTTTCTTATTTTCCGATATGTTTTTAACCCATATTTTTCCTTTATTTGGTAAAAAATTCAGCATACCTTTCCATGCATATAAGAAAGTGTTTCGTTTATTTACAGTGACCCCTCCTAATATAATGACGGTTTTAACGCATTTTTATTGTGAAATGTAATGATCCAGTCATTCAATTGACATCAAATGTTGAAAAGAAGCTAAATTATGTAGTTTTTACATCATTATTCTGCGTTATTTCCATAAGCAGAATCTTACGAAAACCGGTCTTTTTAAACAACGCGCAAAAAGAGCCGTAAAATAAACGAGTCCCCGCTTCCGGTTTATAGAGTCGGGAGGCCGCTGTCCATTGCCACCTTAAGGAAGCTCAATATTTAAAAAAATTGATAAGAAAGCGATACTTATGGTATTTTTTTACTTTTACTTGTCAAATATCGCCACCAAGAATCCAGAGCTTACGGTTCTATGGATTAAATACCTATGCTAATAGCAGTTCAGACATGCTGAGCTTATTTTAGATACACTGTCAAAAATATCACGCATTTAAACCAAAAGAGGTGGAAACACACCCGCACCATCTTTAAGGGGCCGTAAACGAATCAGGGTAAACTCTTTTGGTGTAGTTATTACATGATGATCCAGTGTAATGGCTCGATTATCCATCAGTGTTTAATCAAAGAATTGACTTTATAATATGACGCACGTCGTGGGTGTGAACCCCGTTGAACGACAGTGACTATGATATTATGCCATTTAATTAACGGCGTTATATGTTGCGTGGAAATCTTTTATCAATACATTTTTAAGAAATTGGTATCCTTTCGCATCTTTTGTCATATCATACATAGAATATCAAATTTCTGTCATAGAAATAACCAATTTATTACACTCTTATTGCTCAGTCCCATTTGTATCTTTTTACAGATTACTATTTTAATAAATAGAGGATAATCGCTTCAGTGTAAAATTGATTTACATTTCATTGAGTGAACAACAAAAGCTATATTTTCACGAGTGGCAGAGCCACGAGTGAAAATTTAGCTTTTGTTGTTCACGAAATGATATATTAATCGATCTTACTCGAAAACAAACGATTATTCTATTTCTTTAATGCAAAAATGAGACAAAATGTGAAATTTCTAGGACATATTTTTGTAAAGCGCGTCATTTTGCGCGTGATTGCTATGCAACGTTCATTGTGACGTCACTTATTTCGCCCCGCATAGATGACGTCAGATAGGATGAAATGCACCAAAGCAGGGTATAAGTTTTTGATAATTTCACTGTTTTTTGCGGTGAGATTATCAAGTGATAATCTATCGTTATTTCTCGATAAACCACCGAAAAGCATTAAAGAAGTTTTGGTAATTCATGACCACTTATTCAATATTCTTTATATACTTAATTGAATATATCAATCGACAAATGACATAAAGATTTTATCCTCTCAAATCAATCTCATGAATTAGCCGATACATCAAAATAAATAACCGTGCAAATAGAGATGTCAGCATTTAAAATCCCCTAAAACACAGAGCAACAAATGCCAATATCACTGATTCTGTATATGGCATTATGGAGCATGGTTTTGTCTGATATTGGTTTTCAGATTTTTGTCTTCGATACTCCAAAACACGAATCTTCCCAGTCACTCGTCATATTGTAAGTGTATCAAGTATAGATGGGTCTAAAGGGTTACAACTGTGGACTAAAGCTGATGGATTATATTGAAACTTAGAGGGAGTAATATTAAAATAATGGAGTCAACAAAACTTACTAAAAATTGCATTGATGGAAATCAGACTGTATTCTTTCCGACTATTTGATTCTCACTAATGGGTTGATAGTCTTAGACCTATGTGAGATAGTGGCTGGAGGCTAGGAAAGGATGTGATGGCAGTACTGGTGAGAGAAATCAATTGTTATGTGCTCCTGCCGCCGAGATATAACTGAAAATTGTTGAAAGCGGCGTTAAACTTCATTCAATCAATTAACCATGCAGTAGATGGCACATTTGAATCCACAAATTAAATAATTACACAGTTAGTACATATTTATGTATTTTATCTCACCTGAGCACAGAGTGCTCAAGGTGACCTAATGTGATCACTCACCGTCCGTCGTCCGTCTGTCCGTCCGTGCGTCTGTCCGTCCGTCCGTCCGTCCGTCAACATCTTCTCCTCCTAAACCACTAGGCCAATCAAGCTGAAACTTGGCAGGGATGTTCCTTGGGTGAAGCTCTTGAAAAGTTGTTAAAAGAATTTAATTTCATCAAAAACTCTGGTTGCCATGGTAATATAAAGGCCTAAAATGGCCGATAATCTGAGAAAAAATTCTTCTCCTCCTAAACCACTGGACCAATCAATCTGAAACTTAGCAGGGATGTTCCTTGGGTGAAGCTCTTCAAAAATCTTTGCCTCCTATACCACTGGACCAATCAAGCTGAAACTTTGCAGGGATGATCCTTGGGTAAAGCTCTTCAAAAGTTGTTAAAAGAATTCATTTTCATCAAACACTCTGGTTGCCATGGTAACGGAAAGTCTGAAAAATGGCCAAAATGGCTGAAAATCTTAGAAAAAATTCTTCTCCTCCTAAACCACTGGGCCAATCAAGCTGAAACTATGCAGGGATAATCCTTAGATGAAGCTCTTCAAAAGCTATTAATAGGTTTTAATTTCATCAAACACTCTGGTTGCTATGGTAACGGAAAATCTGAAAAATGGCCGAAAATGGCTGAAAATCTCAGAAAAAAATCTTCTTCTCCCAAACCACTAGGCCAATCAAGCTGAAACTTGGCAGGGATGATCCTTGGGTGAAGTTCTTCATAAGTTATTAAAATAATTTAATTTCACTAAAGACTCTGGATTGCATGGTAACAGAAAGGCTGAAAAATGGCCGAAAGTGGCTGAAAATCTTAGAAAAAGTCTTCTCCTCCCAAACCACTAGGACAATCAAGCTAAACCTTGGCAGGGATGATCCTTGGTTGAAGCTCTTCAAAAGTAAAATAATTTCATTTCTTCAAAAATTTTTGTTTCCATGGTAAAGGAAATGCTTAAAAATGGCATAAATTACAAAAAATCTTAGAACAAATTCTTTTCCTCCTTAACCATGAGGCCAATCAATTTTTAACTTAGCATGGATGTTCTTAATGTGTAGGTCTACTAAAGTTGTTAAAAGAATTTGCCATGGTAAGAGAAGAGTTGAAAATTTACGATAATTAAAAAAAATCAAATTGCAGTACGACAAAATTTTATCCACCCTAAATGTACATCAGACAAATTCTGGTATTCACAACATGGTTGACAAGTTATGAGTGACTAACTCAGGTGAGCGATATAGGACCATCGTGGTCCTCTTGTTTTAAATACTTTGTTATATTCATAAAATCTTATTAATGATTTAATTCAAAGTGTATCCATCAAGATTCTTGGTTTCTGATTTACTAAATCATGGCTTTGCTTTCTAATGTAAACAATTTTGAGCACGCATCTTTTTTGTAAGCTTCCGCGAAGAGTAGTGCCATTAGAAATGAATATGTGTTATTATGAAAAAATCTTTACATTTTGCTTCATGTTATTAAATTATAAGATATGAAGAGGGTGTTTGTTTATTTGACGAAACTTAAAGCGTAATTACACTTATGTATGAATCCGCTTCAAATCTAGGTATGCTTATCTAAAACATCATTCTTAACGGATGACGGATAAACGCTGTAGTTGTTTTGTTTTTAAATATGAATACTGATTTTCATAGTCTGTTTCGAGTATCTAAATTAAACCCATGTCAAAAATAAATAGGTTCTGCATAAAAATTAAAATATCGTTATTGATAAGGAATAAAAGAAAACTCTTTGATAAGCATTTATAAAAATTAATACAATCATCACAAATGCGATTCATATATTGGTTATTTTGAAAAATTACACATGCTTGAATTTCTTATTGACTTTTTTCATTACAGAATAGATTCACACTCTTCACGTTCAACATTTGACGACAATGAATAAAGGGAAATAACCCACATTATCAACAAAACGGGAGTTATCCCTCCGATGAGAACACCATGGCAGTTTTAGACGTCATAGAAATATTTACCACGATTATAGAAGTTATCATGATATTTATAAATGTGTTACCAATATATGTGATATCTTTCTATAAAGTACCACGAGAAAAAACAACTATAGACGACATTATATTCATTCTCAGTTGTGGTACAGTGTCGCTCATCTTGTTTTCAATGCCCTTTGCTCTGATACCGTACTCAAATAACGCAAGTGACGTATTTACGTTGACGTGTAATATGTACCAATGTGCCGTTGTCTGGTTCCAAGTGTTCTCGGCGTTTCTCATTTCAGTTATGTGCGTATTCGTGACGTATCAAGGTTGCCATTTTGTAAAACAAGAGCATTCCAATTATCACCGAAAGTGGAGCCGAAAGGTTACGATCGTGATCGTTGTCTTGATTTGTTTTTCTTGTTTTGGAATATCGTTTATACCATTAATATTTTCACGAATTTCTAGTAGTTATTTATTCACAAATGGAAGTTACGAAGTAAATATTACGTCGTGCCACATATACCCGGAAATTAAATCAGTTATGACAAGTTTGAATACAATAGCTTTATTCGTTTATCTTGTTATAGGTCTATTGAATTTTACTTGTGTTATGACGTGTATGTTTCTGACGTCATACTTACGTCAAAAGATAAAACTTCACGTGCTGCTGCGTGTTTCCAATCAAGAAGACGAGTTGCTAGTCGACAATGATTTTGTGGTGATCTCGTATTTAGGGACATCAAGGCTTGTACAGACTGTAGCTGCTTTCTTCTATTTCTTCTGGATTCCTAATCTGGTATGTAACACACGGGCCTCTGCAAATGTTAACGCCCTCAAAAACACGAATTAACCCTATATTATAGACCGCTTAAATTGAGGTACTAAAAACCTTGTGATATAAACGACGACAGAGGCCGCCAACAAAATCTACTTTTGCTCTCTTTTTCTTTGCCACAGCAGTTAACGACATCGTAAAGTTGACATTCATTTCGAATATAACAATTCCAAATCACTCGCTCGTTCCATTCAATTACTGAAAACACTCACTTAAACCATTCAAATCGCTCCAACCTCACTGAAAAATATAACATCAACAACGTCATTGAAAACTCACTTCACACATTCATTCAATTTTATTCCAAAAACATTCCAAACTCATTCATCTTGTAAATTTCGCGATGTTGTTTATTGTACATGTTTATAAAAATCTGCTTGAATGAAAAAGTACAGTTCCCATTTAAAGTTGGTATCGAAAAACTCACTATTTTTTCAAAACAATGTTATTTTTGAAAATATATTCTGAGATTTAAAAGAAATGTCTTTTTTAGATACGAAATATTCCCGTAAATTTAACGGAAATTCCCAATTACAATATCTAAGCTTAAATTTGGGAAAAGCTATATATTTGTGCCTAATTGCCGTTTATTCTTGCGTGTGAAATTTCCATATATGGTATGAAGTTAGGGAATCACCAAACGAAATATTGTCTCAAGATGGCGCTCTATCAAATCAATTACTGGCGTTTCTCCCCAGGAAACAATCCTAAATTGTATCTACTTCATTATTACAATATTTGGTTATTTATTTGTCTTGCTAGATCTAAATAGTTCCTACCCTTGATCCACTCTTGATAACATACATTCAATAACCCGTCCCATTCAATTTAAGAGAGAAATTCAAACAACTTCTAACACTTCAATTTTAAGTGATTTCATTGAATTTCGTGCAATCTGATTAGCTGAAAAAATGTTTTCCATTTCTCAATGAAAACAAATATGAGTTAGCAGTTATTTCGTAAGCTTCCGCTTAAAGTAGTTCCGTAAGAAATCCGTTTTGTAATTTTGAAGCCTTGGCAGTATTGCTTCAATACATTTAATTATAAGAAAAGAAGAGAATATTTATGTATGTCATAGAGGTTCGAAACTAGAAACCTAATCACACTCATGAATTATTCCGCTTCGAGTATTCAAAAGGGGGACAAGTTTTTTTTAGTTTCATACTTCGATGAGATCTAAGCAAATCTTCATCTCTTGAATATGTCTCATGGAAAGCCTTATATATGATCGTAGTGCACCAGCTCGGTCATTCCAAAGCATTGACGATATCGTTGATGGTCTGCTTATATTGTCGATCTGTAAACATGGCGTTTAGGTCGCCCGCCAACAGTGCAATAAATGACGACATATAGCATATAGACTGGCGGACTTAGAAGCTCAGTAACATACTATTTGATCGATGCTTATTTCTAACTTTTTAATGCTGATCCGTGTCCTAATTGGCATTTTGCACAGGCTGAAAAAAAACGAGATATATATAATACGTACTTAGTGTTTTGTATGAGAAAATATCTAACGAGGTTGGGAGAATTGATAATTGTCGAGGCTCTGCCGAGACAATCATTAATTCTCACAACCGAGTTAGATATTTTTTCATACAATACACTAAGTACGTATTATATTTATCTTATAACCTCTATTTGTCTTGTTTTCGTCGATGTTTCTAACTGAAATGCAAGTTTTTAAAAATAACCGCATGATATCATTGTTCTAAAAATAACTATGTGATATCATAAAAAATATCATACGGGAGGTTATCACACGGATATTTCTTTAGTTATAAGATAATTTGTTTTATTCTTGTCTTTTTTTAAATCTTATAACATATACCCATCACTCGAAAAGGGACCATCTGGGAAATCCGAAAAATGAATATTTGAAAAAGAGATTGGTTCAAGTACAGGTCAAACGGAGATCGGATTTCAAGAAATATTACACAGAAAGGTAGTTGGTCAATCTAGATTAATAAAATCTTGAAAGTGAGAAATATATCGACCCTATCGATGCGCGTTCCGGCATTCCGCGCAATTTGATTAGGGTTGATCCTTAACGCACTACCCAATTGGTCCCTTTGAGCGTGACGAGTCACATTTTAAAAAATGCAGGTGAAATAATAACCGACGGGAAGGAATAAAAGATTTCAGGCTCAAACAGATCTTTATTTCACCAGGCGATAGCAAAGTTCAAAAAGGTAATGTTTACCTACAAAAGAAAAGATACACGGTTTCGTTGAATTCTATTCTACTACTGCATGAATTGAAAGATGTATTTCATATCCCTAACATTAATTAGCATTTTGCCTGTATACTAATAGCACGCTGCCTATTTATGCAGTATCAAATACTAGTTCAATTTCTTCTGTAGATATGCAGATTTTTTTATTATTGTATATAAGATTATTATCTTTTTTCTCGGCTGTTTTGAAACAACAAATCGTGTACTGTTACCATCCTGACGTCATCCGTTTAGGCGTAGTCGTAAGTGTAGGCGTAGGCGAAGGCGACGTAACAAACACCTTAAACTTTTAAACCTTTACTATACTTTTCAGTTATCGTCTAAGAAAATTGCTTGAAACTTAGCAAGTGCTTTATCTACCAAAAACTAATCTACCAAGGGAGATATATCATGAAAAATCATTCCATTTTTGCGACTTACTTTTTCTGCTATTAAAGGTGTGTAGCTGAGCGTAGCATCCGTTGCAGTGCTCTTGTTTAAAAGTTAAATCATCAATTAAAAGTTAAATCATCAATCATTTCCATGCGCAAGTTCTTCAAAGAGCCAGCCTTGTGTTATGTCCTGTAATAATATATAGATTAAACTGCAGAATAATCTCGATCTTTAAACAAAATGCAATAATTAATAAATAGTGTAGCCTCAATGGGCCCAGAAATAATTAATAAAACATTGATTTATAACCTCCGTCTCTAAGTATTGTTTCCTAATTTCCCCAGTATAATGTAAGCGTTTGTTATGAATGATGTATGTTATGTCTATTCCTAGTTCACAAATGGTCTGGTAAATAAATTGGTTTTGGTCTGCTTTCAAAGTTGAAACGTTCGTTAAACCTCTAAGAAATTGTGCCTCGCTGTGCATTTGAAACGTTCACGTACTAGTTGTCATCCTGGTGTACAAAAATCAGCGGTTTTAGGAATGACGTTTAATTCTTAATATTGGCAGGTTTTTAAACACAAAACGGATCATGGATAATATTATTAGATACTTGTTTTCTTGGACCTCATTCAGCACTTCACACACACACACACACACACACACAAACAACCGTACCTAGCATAGAAATACAAAACGTTTTCTGGATGAATATCTTATTATTTATATTCAGGATTTCAAAAAGCTTTCAAATGCCTTTAAAAATGAATCGTAACTTCGCGTGTAAGTACAGTAACATTTGTTTTAAGCGACCACAAACGGGACCACCAAAAATCGATCGTTAGCGAAAATGGCTGCTTAATACACGTTTTGTTTACAAAAAAGAAACATTTTTTATTGAATATGCATCGTATTGAGAATTTCTCAAAAGTCCTTTGTTGTTAAAGCTAGAATCGTCTTATTAAATCGATTCTGGTGAGTTGTTACAACATAGAATTTATTTTTCAATATTTTTAAGACCAAGAATGGTTACCTTTTTAGATATTTAGACTTAAAGAGGAGGATTTCGACAACGGTCGCTTTATGAAAATTGTCGCTTTATAGACGTTTGCTCGAGCAGGATTGACTGTACATGTTTAAAGCAGTCTGTGATTTCTAGAACGTCTTTGACGAAGGGCTGGCCATTCATTTTCATTGAATTAGAAGTGTAGGTAAATGGTCTTTATTTTTTGTTGTTGTTGTGAGATGTTCAATTGTAGCACGTAGGTTGAAAGAAATTCGTAGAAAATCCTGTTTTTTTTTGTTTTGTTTTTTCAAAAATTTCACAGCGTAGTTACATTATTTAAAGCATATTTAAACCACTACATGTACTTGAAAAATAATAATTTCAAATAACCAATGTTTTTACTTGTAAATGTAATTATGACCCGTCACGTGAAAATGGATCATCTGGGCAGTGCGCTAAGTGTCGCTCCTTGTCAGACTACGCGGACTGCGCATACTGACCATAGTCCACATCATTCGCTTTTTGCTTATTTTCTGAATCTTTAATGATCAACCTACCTTTCTTTGAAAGAATTTTTGAAATGCGACCACTGGTTGGCCTGTACTATAACCAATCTCCTTTTCAAATGTTACTTTATAGAATTCCTAGATGGTCCGTTTTTGCGTGACGGGTCACATATCAAATGAGCTTGTGCTTGGCATTTCAAACAACTTGATATGTGCGTCAGGTGCAAACATTGAGCAGCATGGACAGCCACATGATGTAAGTTACAAGGTTACCAGATGGTCTACAGATACTTTGAGAGCTTATCTATCTTCTAATTTCATAGTGAAGAACCTGGTTAGACTGTGCAGGTGCACAGACTGGCCAGTGTCTTTGCCTTGCGCATATTTTAAATTGTTGGAAATCTTACGCACAGGCTCAAATTCTTTGTGAATTTTCAGGTGATGCTGACTTTAGTAATCGCTGGAATAAAGATCAGTGACAAGGCTATTGTGTACGCCATGCTGGGTACCATCATGACAGGATTAATCAACCCTCTTGTGTACGCATTCTTTGATAAATCATACAGGCGGGGATACAGTCGGGCATTGAGGAGAATATTGACAGTGTGTCGTTGTTGCAAATATTCCAATATTGTTACAGGTACACAATTTTTTATTAGCCTTATTAACAGTTCAATATCTAGTGCATTTGGACAATAATAAAAATACAGTTCACATTAAAGTATTTTTGAACAAAAATGCGACGGCTATAGTTCTAAATTATCCCTTTTTTAAATCCAACTTTTATGTTTTTCACACGCAGCTGACGTTTTGAAAAAGGATAGAAAAATATACGAAGCAACCAAGAACTGGTTTGGAACGCCGTAAAAAGGTAATTGAAAAAAAAGATGGGGGATTAGGTTCAATAGAAGCTTGGAAAAGGTTGCATTATTAAGAAAAAGAAAATAGAACAGTCATTCTAGATTCAGAGAATCAGCAAGAATCACCAAGTTTCGATTCTTATTAGCCTTTTGTTTTCGCGCAGTCTTAACAGGGCCGGCTATTTTCGCACTTTCCAGATTGTTTCTTCTTATTGTTTTAGAAACTCAAATGGTCACTGCGGTGCCAGAGGTTACCGTAACCAAGACTACAGACCAGTATTACACAAACGAACAGTGTCTGATTGATCCGGACCTCGATGAAACTGAAACTTACGAAATCATGAACAAAACATACAACTCGGAAGATAACACGGACGATGATGCTGATGTCGCTGAAATGGAAGATGACAATTTAGTGTCCGAACATTTAGAAACATTCGGACATGTAAGTTATCAGAACGGAAGTGGAAGTGACATCACTATGGTCAGATCACGTGAGGTGTCTCCGATATCTGAGACGTCAGACGCTAAACAGATGGTTGTGTATTTATCAGGAACTGGTAATGAGGAGACTGACAATCTTCTGGAAGAAGAAATGTTAGTTGAGGTTGAGGATCCGAGTACTGGATTATAAAGTGATAGCCTAAGCTAGTTCATACCTTTTTTGATTTTTTGAAACCGATTCGATGTCGGAAGTCTTCGGGAAATATCGTTAATTTTCTGTTTAACCAAACATTCCCCTGTCAACATCATCGCCAGAGCAGGACTCAAATGTCGTTAGTTCTTATACGACGTTTTGCACTTGAGGCATTGAATTACCAAGTTGACGCAATCAATTACGAAAGAAATGCGTTATTATCTTTCGCTAGCAATCTAAATATGATAAGACACTATCCGAGAATACACTAGACATTCAGGTTTGAAAAAAATCTCATAAAGGGGTGGACTACACAACTTTCTTGTGTTCTGAGTATCTAAAACAAAATTGAAGCAATGAAAATGAATCAAATAAATATGGAAAGTGAATTCTATATATTCTAAGTTATTATTCAATTGGAAGGGCGTGGCTTAACCGTAGCGTAATTAGGCTAGTTTACTATTCAGTAGTTTGGGTTCTTTCAAAAGCTAGGCCGTTTATTGTCTTGAACGCGTAAGAATAACTCTATATAAAAACCAATGGATAAACGTGCTAAACATAACATAATAAACATAACATATCCTTTATTCACCCAGTAATTCTTCAATTATACATGGGGATAAACATTCATAAATTGTACATGGTACAGTTGTTTTCATCATAATGCATTGTATCAAGACAGTAGTTCATTTTTTTTTCTATCATTAGTTGGTAAAGGAAAGCCCAGTCCTGTTCTGAATGTAAGAATATCACAGAGAACAGGGCTGGAGTTACCAAGTTTCACTTGGACATCATCATTTTCAGTATTTATAGAATGCATTTCAAAAAATTTGTAACATGATAATTGTTTTACGTTTTGTTTCAAAAAAATAATATAATATTTGTTTAGTTTAGTGGGAATTTCCAAATATTGGTTTTGTAGAATTGATTTGCATAATTGTTTTCGAGGTACTTATGGTACTTTGATTCGACCTTGGTCTTTCTGAACTTTCCCGTGGACGCAGTTGACACACGTGGCAAACGGACATGCGTGAACAGTTTACACGGGACAGGTATGTAATCATGTCAAAATAAATCGGTATTTAATCATTCGAGCGGGTCCCACGTGAGACACTGCAATTCTGCGTGTGTATAGTAATAGTAGGAGTTTCATTCATTATATACATGTAAGAATATCCTTGTTTTCTATATATAGGATTACTCGTAACAGTGTTTGAAGGGGAGACGATGTGGATATATCAACATTTTCTTCCCTTCCAGCAATGTTCTAATACAATTTTAGTAAGCGATATAGTCAAAGATTTTATTTAGCAGAATAATTAAGCGATGCTTCTAGGTCGAGGGACAAATTACAATTAACCTCAAGCATATCATTTCGCGCATGATTGTCAGTGGTTAAGATACTAGTTTTACAATTGAAATTGTTCTAAAGTATTAAACAACATGATGAGATGACGAAGAAAGAGCGGACGTGTTAACGTTTATAAATGTTGGTCTATAGGCGTTTGTGTGAATCCATAACTTCGTGACTACGACTTTATTCAGAATGTAGTCATGGAGCTCTGGATTCACATCAATGATCTGGCATACTTTAATGCGGGTTAAACTTGAATAAGATGCACTTTATAAATTTAGATAGCTTTGATAGAATTATAGGATTCGAGGACTGCATCAGCTTCTTATAAGCATATTCGTTACTACCGGTAATTGTGTTCGATAGGTATTTTATTCTCGATGAATTGAAATAATCACAAGACAGAAGATAGTGTCTCTCAGAACCGATTTCATCGCGATGACACAAGTTACATTTTCGATCTTCTAGTAAGGTTCCATCCCACCTTCCTGTTTCTATAGGGAGTTTATGATTAGCTGTTCTGAATTTAAACATGGATCGCGCGTCGGGTAAGGGTAAAATTTTAAGATATTGTTCTATCTCTAAATAATCTGATTTTTTGCAAAGTTGGTATATTCTGCCTTTATTGGATGAATTCACTTGCGTTGTTACGTTTTGAAGATACTGGTCAATCAGTGTTAGTTTGACTAGTTTATGAAGATTCGGCGGTACTAAATCGTTTTGCAGCCAATAATTAGAAAATCCGACAGTCAAGAATCGATTTAATTTCTGATAGCCATTTAAACCTCGCAGAATGTTGATTAATCATAAACGAAAGTGAACACATTTCATCGTTGGGTTACCGAATCCTCGTAACTACAGCTTGTCCAGCTTTACCCTGGCTGTAAAGTTTATATGTTCCTCTACAACGAAGAATTTACTAAGATGTAAGAATTTTATTTTTAAATTTACCGGTATTCATGATTTTTTTTCTTGTTGTCAATATTTTAAAATCGTTCGGAATTACATCGTTCTTATTTTCTGTATTCACTTATCTGCTGAAAAGATAATAATGTAACGCAAAAGGAAAAAAATGAGAGAAAACGTCGAAATTGCAGCCCTTTAGACTCAATAATAATTCCTAAAGGTATCTTAATTCGACATATAAATTGATTCCATTTTCCTCGAGACGGAGAAGATAGATTATATAGATCTGTAGGTTATTTTTCATTGAAAGACGTTTACAGCAAATAAAGCTATGAATATATGTAAATCATTGAATTGTTTTATGGTGTAGAAAAGGAGAAATAGCGAAAACTAATCAATTTATAATGGAATCTATAAAACTAGAATGAATAAAGTGATATAATTCATATCTAAATGTGTCTGGCAAATTTTATAATAATTTCTCATATTCATAACATTGGATAAATTTTGCATATTTTTGCTACTGCTGTTGTTGTGATACAAGAAGCAAATGATTTATGACATGTGAGCAGTCTCAGGTCTGTTGCTTCTTTGGCTACGATAATAATATTAGTTATACGGTTTCTTGTCGGGGTATATGACGATTATTCCCGGCTGGAAAAAATGATGTCACCCGAGCCGTAGGCGAGAGTTGATACCATTTTTTACTGCCGGGAATAAACACAGGCAAAAACCGTTTTACAAAGTTATCATGCCTCAAAGTTTTAGAGCTTAGTTCTTGGCTAAACCTGCGAGAAAGTTGGCACTTTAAATGGACAGATTTATAAAATGTTACGGTATTTAATGACATTAATATCATTTTTTATTTGCACATGATTAACTGACATGCTTTTTAACTGTAGCCTAATGCGTATACTCGGGTCGTGTTATCAGTGAAGCGAGAGAATCATGGCTGCCACGACCGTTTCGATTTTTTATCTATGTTTACAGCCAGGCGCCTTCAGGAAACATTAGAAGTTACAAGGGAGCGGCCGTTGATATCAATGTTTGTCAGGTCAGCTTTAACCAATGCTAGAATTTTCTTTGCAGTTTAATAAGAAATGATGTATCCTCCCCCTTCCTAAAAAGTAAATAAATTCAACCGCCCTGGGAGTGCGTAAAGTTTCGACACTAGTCAGACTGCACAGACTATGCTGTCTGACTGTGGCTGAAACTTCCCGTGCTTGGATGAGTTGAATGATTATTCTTCCCTTCCGTAACAAAATTAAAATGACCCCTTTTGGGAGATATCCTTGTATATTTCTATTATCAGGAGTACCTTGATGCCTTTTTTGTGCGTGACGGAACACGTATCAACATTGATGTCACTGTCGTTTGATTAACGCAGTTTCCGTTTTTCCGGACAATAGGCCGCGTCTTATCTGTTAAAAAAGTTGAAATTTTCCCCAGTGTGGCTTCATAGCCGATGCGACCTATGCGCCGATTTATTTTCCCTAAAAGGACCCCTTTTTAACGAATACTGATAATAAGAAAAATGATTTCTGAATGGTTATAAATGGAAGATAAGGGTACAAACTGGCCTTGAAATTTTGATATAACTCCCTTAAGGTTATTCAAAAAGGTTTTGAATACTTGTCTCGGCCGTGGAATACTGTCTGTTGTCCTTCTTATGGGGCCGCAGGTGAGTGAAAAGTAAAAAAAAAAATGAAGCTTTATCTTAAAGTTACTTATTCAATAAAGATTGAAGAATTAAAATACTATAGTATCGGCGGTGGCTAATACGCCCGTGCGGCCTATCTGGTATTTTTGTTTCTTAAGGGTGAAAAAGGCAGCTGCGGTCTACACTCCTCAAAACTCCTAAGCGGTCATTTGCCTTTTTGGGCACATGTTATAAACGCCGAATGGTTTCAACTCGTATTTGCTTGAATAATGTAGCCAAATTATTTATGAAGTAAACAAGAGAAATTTCAGTGAAATAATTTCACAGGAAATGTTTTCAAATTAAACGAAAGAAGGAGTATCCTCGATTTCAAAGTTAACAATGGTAGGTGAGGTATTTTTGACATTTCTTGTTAGGATGATGATTGTGTAGAACGTTTTGGCATTTCTTATTATTTTTAGAAGTCCACAGGCGTAGTACCACTGATATTAGTACAAAAGATTGATAGGCGTTACGTTTTTCAAGTATCGAAAAATCCAAATTTCTCTTAAAAGTGTCATTTTTGTGACTTTTGAAATTGAGAGTACATGCATTTAATTCCGTCTTTAGGACTTACTGATGCATTATTTTACATAACAAATGGATAGGATGATGACTGAATGGCCACTCTTTCGAAAGACAAAGTTAGCATTTCAAGATAAAAGCGGAAAATGTGTGAAAAATAGAGAAAGTTAAGGTGGCCGCTTAGAAACTCTGAGTAGTGTATATGCCAGTGCGGCTTGTAATTCGGAAAATACGACATTTCTTCTTTTTCTATGGATAGTTATTCATTTTGTCTGTTTGCATTGATGGGATATAAAGCCTCTGAAAAAAGTCATAACCAGGTGGCTGAAGTAGCTAACCATAGATCCTAGATATTTATTTATTCAAAATAACCACGATTTGCCTCCCGAGATTTCAAGTCCACACTCACTAAGGTTTAAGAATATCAACCCGTTGGTAGAACACATGTGTCAGAAAGGATGTCTGGCGCCGTCCTGGATTGGTCTTGTGACCCCATGATAAGAAGACCGACGCGACGAACAACCATTTTACTGCGACTAAATATATTCAGTTCTTCTTATAAATCGATATGTCATTATGTTTAATATAAAGCCATACTGAGCTTATCTGCACGTTTTAACAGCTTTCTTTAATTCTATGACTATCCACAATTTTCAAAACTCCAAGATTTTTTATTATAAACCGTCACAAAATCTACTAAAATATTTATGGAGTGTAACAGATATTCATAACCGTGCCCGAGGCCTTTTTTTTTTAAAGTGTATCCTTCAAATCATGTAGTCACAGTTAAAATAAGACATCAAATATATAAAAAGTATCGTCTGTCATTAATCATCGGTGTCCCGTTTTACAAAATTTCTTACTAAATAAAGATAATCGTAAGTCACAATCTCAAATCGTACCCTGTATTTTCATTCATTGTTAAATTCTGACTTTTTATATTTTACTGGAATCGACTTAAGAAGACGATTCCGATGAGATAATGCATGGCAGAATCCCACATTAAGTTATTAATCTAGAAGCGCAACTTAAATTAACACAACTTATCACAAAATTATCGTAAGATGTTTAGTAGAATTGAGCCCATCTGATTCAGGGATCGTCAGCTGAAATCGGCCCAACTTAAAATGTAAAACCAAAATTTTACAAATCTGGGCTTAGTCCTTTCAGAAACGAGCTGTATTTGCCTGTTTCTATAAATGGTGACTATTCATAGAATTTTAACCGAAAGTATATAGAAGACAGTAAGGACTATTGTTTCAATTGGATCATTGAAACTTCAAACATGATTGGTTGAAGTAACTTCCGATCTATTTTTAATCCATGGTTATTATGCCCCCGATAGGGAGGCATAATAAATTTGACTTGTCCGTCCGTCCGTCTGTCCGTCCGTCTGTCCGTCCGTCTGTCCGTCCGTCCGTCCGTCATTCCGTCCAAAAACTTTAACATTGGCCATAACTTCCTTATTACTATCAAAGCGGTGTCGGGGGCATTGTCATCTTACAGTGACAGCTCTTGTTTTTTTAAAAAAAAAACTGGGGGGGGGGGGGGGTGATGTGAAAACTACTTTTTATACCTCATTGAAGTAAATTTTGAGTCTTCATTTTTTCATGCCAGTGCTAGAATTAGTTATAAAAAAATAACAAAAAATGGTTTTAAAAAATCCGTATTTAATCGTTGACATCTTTGAATATGAGAATACGAGAGAATCTTTTTATGGTGTGAAACACATAGATACATTATATATCGACAAGGTATATATGCATTTTTTTCACTTCAAAACAATCTCTTTGAGGTAATATTTTGATATATTTCAAACACGGCATCACTACAAGGAGAAAATGCCTTTAGTATGTATCGAATTTATTCAACTCCTTTTGGAACGGCGTTTCTCGACTCATAAAGTGTAAGAAATAACCGTTGACCGATAGCCATTTTGTGTGGTAATTGGGTGAAATTTGGCGTTAGTTAGTTTCCAATCTAGAATGATGAATTCGATACGCGTCAATAACTAACAAGACTGGCGTAGTACATTGTGTAATTGGATTTCGTTGTCTGGGTCTAGCCATGTGTGCTTTATCTATTCTACTTGACATCTTAACTAAAGGCTTGTCAGATGATTTAAAGGGTATCGATAATGACGAGTCTCGAAATATTATCAATCGTTTTGCTAGCCGAAAAAAATATTCCAAATTCGGATTAAGTTACAATTCCCTTAATAATATAAAACGTAGGGAACAGATATATTGCGTGAAAAATATAAAAAGGAAATATATATTTTAATTTCAGATGTCTTACCAAGATACTAGACACCCCCCCCCCCCACACACACACACACACAAAGAGAGAATTTTAGACGACTCAAAGTTCAAAGAATTTGAAGACGTTGCTTGAAAGTAGGATTAGATTAAACATAGACTGCACCATTTTGAAGAAAACGTTACGAAAAAGGAGGAATTGATTCAACAATTTTCTTTGCTTGAATGATAAAGTTTGCTTTTTATTAAGAATTGAAGTTTTTATTAAGAAATTAAGTTTGAGTCTATTTCAATTGTTGCCAGGCTCCCCTGGAGAACGTTCAATAGCCAACGTTGTCTTGTATATAAAGAAAACCATCGTTGATATCCTTGCCTTACTGATGTGTAAGATCACATTCTTATTGAGGTCAGACACATTTTTCTATTGGAATTTTGTATTTTTGTAATCGTTATGTTGCAATTTACTCAGGCGATTGATTTAAATATATCACACTTACTCCTTAAAATTACATTCGCCATTAAATACCGGATATCTTAAGTGTAAAGTCGAACAAATCTGAATATTTGTCATCTAATGTTAGGTTTAAAAGCAAAGAATAGACTGTATCCTTCAAAAGTCGTTTCTTTTGTAAACCCAGGGGATTTAACACAAGTTTAGTATTTTTACAGAGATTTTCCGCCTGTCAATTTACTCGGAGAACAAATTCATGATTCTCCCTGGATCAATGTTCTTGAATTTTGTTTGCAATTTTCATCATTCTATCCTGTAGACATTTTTCTAGCCAACTATTAGTTTTAAAAGAATCTTAACTGTATTTTATAGGAAAAAAACTGATTTGAGTGAATTTCGAGGTTGAAAATGCCTAGGTCTATCATTTTTCTCTCGTTTTCAAGCTGGAGTCTACGTGGTTGTATGATTTTTTTACAGAACTTTTTGTTATGTCTAAGGGCCCTGTTTATCCCTTGGATAATCGCACATTTTATTGGGTTCCAGCGAGAGAATGGGTACCGTACCCAATACTCTCTCAATATCACAATATTGAGCTCCAGCACTTTCGTAAATCTTGAGGAACTTTGTGCCTTTATCGCTCGCTTCATCTAAGTGTCGCAAGATAAGAAATTTTTACCCGATTACTCGACCGGATTATTTCACACTGACACATTAGCCGTGCGAAAAAATGAACCATTAAAAGTACGTAAAAACAACCCACCCACTGTCCTCATTTACATTGGTAGTACAGCTTTATTGAAAAAAATCTGTATAACCGAAGAAGAAGAAGTAACCTATAAAGCATCAATTTTATTGAAATTTACTTTATTAACAACGAAAATGCTGGCATCATTCGGAATCAGGGTACATAGACTTTAGGAAAGGGCAATTAAAATGAATCATTAGAGCACCATTCCTTCACGCTTAAAGATGATAAAATTTGTAATTCATATATGCGTGCTTATTATCTTCTCTCTTTCATTTTTCATCGCAATTTTCCTTCGCAGTTTACGATTCATGAAGAATTTCCACAATTACAGAAATAATGGAATGTGTTAGATCCCTTGGGTTAGATGGAAATGTCTTATTGAGAAGTCATTTGGAGAAATTCTCATTATTGACAATGTTTCCTCTTAACACATAAAAATTATGTTCTGTATTTTTATTACCAAAGAGCTTCTGGCAGCACTTGTCAAAAGTCAGATCATGGTCGTATGGATCTTGATTTGGAGGAACCCGAGATATTGATGTCATCGTCGTTGTCGTGATAGTCGGTCAAAAACTGAGACAATCTGTGATATCCCTGTTGATACTGATGACATTCACTTGAAACTTGGCAAAAGTGCTCACTTCCATTAGAGCAACCCTTATTATACAAGGACACAGCTCTGGAACATTTCATATAAATTGTGACTCTTTTTTTTATCAAGATCGTTTATCCACTATCAAGCAATCAAAAAGCCGATCATTGATATCGGTACCCATAGGCGTTGCTCTTGTGATCTTTTTTACATCGGTTTCAAACTCTATAAAAATAATACTTGAATTAGATTTCTCGCCAACGCTTCAAAAGGGACGAAATAAAAAAAATCATCGAACAATTGACATTAGAATATTTGGTTTAAACAGACTTCTGAGGTCTAAATGACAATTGATTGTTGCTTTACAGCTGAAAGTAGGCTCCAACAGTCAGACTAGACCAGGATCAGTCTGTTCCAACCCACAGTCTCATCTTACTTACACCGCCCTGTTTTACTTTATTAATCAATGAAAGACCGAATAACTAAAAAAGGCGACTGGTAAATGGCAATTAATTTGAAGAATATTTAAAAACGGGATAAGACTTAAGGTAATCCTGATCATCTTTACTTTAATTAGATAGAATTGAGTTTAGGCACCTTTTTCATGACCAGAACGACTATCTAGAATTCGTGAATGTTATTTATTCGTCTCGGTAGCAAATCATTCGGAACATCACTCGGCCATTTCCGTAAACTGCAACAGACCTCGGATGTATGTAAGGCGGATGGGTATGTAACAAAACCGTGCATTGAAAGTGTAAGAAAAAATAGCACTGTAGATTTATATCTTTTAACGTAAATAACGGCTGTAAAATCTTAATTTTTGAGAATCATTCTCAAAAATTAACATTTCTGCAGCCGTTTTTAAAGAATCTAAAGATATTTATAATAGACTTCGATGGTTTCACGTCAGTGACTTAAACGAGTAGCGTTGGCGACGTCGAATGTTTTCACTCACAGTTTCGAGGGCTTACGCCATTTTAACTGACGTCATCGAGGTTTTCCAAGGTTTTCCCGTACTTTTTAAAATAGTCCGTCTATGTACATCCGAGGTTGATCGTGAGATTGGCCTCGTGGTGTTCCGAGATTGGCCGAGTTGTGTTCCGAATGACTCCATTATATTTGAGACAAACCTATTCTTACCTGGTCTAGAATTTTTCAGACGTCTTGTAGCGGCTAGAACACCTTACTATAGATTCCTGGTATTTGTCACACACGCACTATCATAACATTATATCATAGTCATCGTCTGCTCACCCCGTATGTGTATTTAATTATCAACCTTTTTGTGGGAGACAACCTGGATACGGATAACAAGAGGACCATGGGGGTCATAGACCGCTCAACTGAGTTTTTTTTTACCCCTGGGTTATCCCATCAATTAGATAGGCAGATTTCAACAAAAGAGATGATTTCTACATAAGATAGATACAATGGAATGTTTACAGCAAAGATCGTGAGGATATGCCTGGGCACAACCCTTATATAAACATATTGGGCATGTATTGAATAAACATGGTGAAATTCAATTAAATGAGACCATTACGAAAAGTCCGCACCTTCTGTTGTCGGAGAACAAGTTTTTTAGGATCTCCTTGGTGTCTTTGAGAAATAGGGTGGGAGCCATTCAGAGTCCAAATATGAAAATAGAGGTTAGATATTAACAAAAAAGGTAAAGGTCCACAACATAATGCTACATATCAAAATTTAAGGGCGCCTTGCATTTTGGTTTTAGAGAAGAGGATTTTTAAAGGATCTTTGCTCTTCGATTCTATGTAAACAGGAATGTGCCCGGTGGAGCTCAAATATGACCCCAAGGTCATGATATGAACAAACTTGATAGAGGTTCAGTAGTTGATGCTACATACCAAACATGAAAGCTCTCTACCTTTCTGATTTCAGATAAAAAGATTTTTGAAGATTTTCTTATTTTTAACTTTTTTGTTAAGAGTAAAGAGACTGTTAATTCATTTATCTGAACAGCCTTGGAAGAGCTTAACCAAAGGAAGCACTCTGCCAAGTTTCTTTAAGATTTGCCAACCGGTTTAGGAGGAGATGTTTAAAGAAATCGTGGACGTTGGACGACGCACAATGGACGACTGACGACGGACAATGGAGGATCACACAAATACTCACATTGAGCAATTCGTGCGACCTTAAACTATGCAAAAGTTACTTAATATCGGTAGTGGAGCTAACGTAGGTAACGAGATTTCCACACGATAAGAAAAAGGGTTATCTTATGAGGCCTTTGCTGCTAGGGATTTACTGATGTAGTATTAATGCAATATGACGGGACCAATAGACGCCTGTATTGTTGGTGGTTCAAACTGGCAAGGAACTTACAAATATGCAAATAAGTTTGATTTGGTTTTCGCCCAATCGAGGTTTTCGACTGAAACCGTTTACTACAACATAAGCTAAAAGTTATAAAGTTGTCAGAGATTAACAAGCTAGATACAACAAGGTAAATAGTAAAACCAATGGATGAGTATCTCATCGCGGATGTCTTGGTCGTATAAAACCATCAATTTAGCGGTAGGTAAAACCCTGTACTTAAACCCCATTTTACGACAAAGCATAATCCGTTTAACATGTGCTAATCTTTCGACAAGAAATGTATTTGGAAACTATGCTGAAGTGTTTCAAAATGATAAAATCAAACTATTTACGTTATTTATCGTACCTCAGCTTGTAATAACTATCTCTGCAGATGCATGCGCAATCTTTTATATTGCTTAAGTCAAATTTTACTGTTAGTGTATTTAAGAGGAAATAACATTTCTTTTAACATTTGGCCATTTTTAATTAATTTTGGTTTTCGGGACAATTGAAAGAGTATGTGAGGGGGAGTGTGTGTGTGTGAAGTAGTGTTTAGAAATAAAAGTAAAGTGGTTAAAAATTCTTAGGTCAAAATAAAATTGAAAATGAAACAGAAAAAATCACTAAAAAAAGGAAATGAATAAATTTCACCTTTATCTTCTTTGTTGATTCTTCCAACAACAAAAGTGTCTGTACGTTGATGTGTCAAAGCACACCGATCAATGAATTCTAAAGGTGTTGGCCTTGACCAATAGCCATTTTTTGCGGTAGTTGTGTGAAATTGGCGTTAGTAAGTTTCAAATCAAGAATGATGAATTCGATATGGCCGAATAACAAACAAGACTGCTGTAAATATTGGATTGTTTTGTCTGGGTCTAGCCATGCGTCCTTTAACTATTACATTCGACTTCTTATCGTTGGCTAGTCGTATGAAAAACAATGATAAGGAGTCGATCAGTGACGACACCAGGTCCTGCTTTATGCAATTTACATTTTCCCGGGAAGAACTCAAATTTTCATTATATTATTCCAATCCTTGAAACCACTTAAACAGAAAAAAGGAGATATCAGTTAATGTGTGCACAGGAGAGAACAAATTTGAGAGATGCACCATGTTACATAATGGCTTGTTTTACAAATTGTTGACATTTTGAATAATCGTTCATCTTAGATTAAGTGGTTATTTGCATGATCAACTGATTCATAGGATTACCCATTAAGAATTTTCGCTCAATATTCAAAGTACCTAAAATGTTTCATGACCTTGATTTTCTTAACAAAATTATAAATCGCGCCATAGTCCCTTTATGCGCCTATTGTAGCCACATAATTTCCGATTAACTTTTTTTAGAATACTGTGGAATCAGTATGTTTCTTTAGGAACAGCATTTGCTCACTTCTATTTAACTCACAATGAAACTTATTTTTCTTTAGAAAAAGCTGTAACGAGCTGGAAGAATGGTTTCACCCTTAAAGTATTTTTTGAACCACTTGAAATATTCAACGTCTTGTAATGAAAGTAAAGAATATTCGTGTTTCTACAAAAAATGTTTCCTTCACCCTAGGGATTTACGCAAGTTCTATAATTTACGCTAAGATTTTCTGCCTGTCAAATTTATCCGAGAACCAAACCTTGATTCTTCCTGGATCAATGCTTTGTGAATTTTGTTGTCCTTTTACATCTTTGTTATCCAATTAACCTTTTTCCACTCTCCCATCCAAAATGTTTTCATAATTCATTTAAAAAAGAAAGAAAAAAAAAAGAGAAAAAAAGTCGATATGAATGATTTTCCTGAATTTAAAATGCGAATAATAAAAATACTGCTCCTTTAATGGTATTGTTTAAATAAGTGGAACTGATTTCTTTTACAAAAAAATTATGTTGGATCTACAGATCCTGTAAAATCGTCTGATACCCAGACGTATATTTGAAGGTTTCGGTGAGAACTTCATAAAGCTGGTCTAAACAAAAGATTGTTTCGTTCGCTTATACTTGCCTACAGGACGAAACTATTGTCATAGAGTTCCCCGATCCTGTACACAGACGAATAAGCATGAAATACAATTCCGAAAAATCCATACGAAATATATTACGCAAAAACAATACAAGTAAATGTGCCTCTATAATCAAAGTGCAGTAAGAAGCGCGTCCCAAAATATTGATAATTAAACAAATACTACACATAACTAGGAAGATAGCATGAAATTATCTGCCGCCGGCATAGCGCAGTGGTTGCGCGTCGGACTATCATTCAAAGGTCCCGGGTTCGATTCCCGACGGTGGCACTCATCCCTACCTTCTCATACATCTATATTGGATAGCAGCTAGAAGTTTGGAAGGATATAGTTGTAGTACTAGTGCGTGAAATACCAGTAGGTGCTTCAGCCACCGCGATGTAACTGAAATATTGTTGAAATCGGCTTAAAACCAATTCAATCAAACAAACAAATGAAAGAATCTTTTGTGTATTTTCTTGTAGAGTCATTATGAGGATGTCTCAAATGAATAATTGAATACATTTACACTTCATGCATATGCGTAAGGAACTATATTGGTACATGAACAATGTTTAAAAAGCTTCCAGTACGAGCTTACACTCAAATGAGTTCCACTGGGTCTGAGAAAGTCTAATTTTAAATCAATTTGATGAAGAACTGTAATCGCGCGGTTACAAATTTTTATTTTGCACCTTGTCATTGTACACTAATTTGACTAATTTAGAATGATAATCGCAAACAAGGTAAAGAGAATCTTATGAAGGTAAAGACATTACTTTTGACATTAAAAACTATGAATATTTAATTGACATGACCAGATGAAAGATTTTTTAAAGAAGTCTATGGTTCTAGAGATTTACTGATGTAATATTAATACAATATGACGGGGCCAATAGACGCCTCAATGTTAGATATTCAAGCTAGAAAGGAACTTGTATGCAAATAAGTTCGCTTTATCTTCGGTTCTATCATTCAATAGATCTATAAACACTCGAGGGTTTGGCTAAAATCTATACTACTCAAGGTCTGCTAAGTACCACACTTTTTCGCTGTCCTACAGGAGCTGAACTAATAAAATTCGTGTACGTGTTTAAAATTGTACAATTATCTATTGGCAAGGTATCTAATGTAGGCATTTCAAAAGTTGACACGCAATTTTCTCGAGAGACTCGTGCAAAATGAAGAACCCCGGTTTCTTACCAGTCCGTTCTCATTTTATACATGTACAGGTTTCGTCTAGATGTTTAGTTTCTGTTTTTCAGTACTTTATTGACTTTTAAGTCGTTACTCATGGCTAATCCAAAGGTCATACGACATTTATTTGTCGAACGATTGTGGCGTGCTGTAGGTATGGTGGCGCGAGAAGCTTCCCAATGTGATGTTGGCATGGTTCTGGGGGTACACCATACTGTTGTAACCAGAGCTTGGGCACGATACCAACAGTATGGTACACCTGTAAGGAGGCGTGGTGGAGGAAGAAGTAGCGCTACCTCCTTTGCAGACGATCGATTTTTTTTTTAAATCATGCCCGTAGGAACAGGTTTGCTACGGCATCGTAGCTACGTTGCGACATTCAAAACGCCTCGGGAGTGCGAGTTTCGACTCAAACCATACGAACACGGCTGCATGGGCATAACCTGAGGTCAAGAAGACCATGTATTCGTATTCCGCTGTCACGAGTACATTATCGGCGTCGGTTAACATGGATATTGCACCACGTTGGCTAGTGCATAAGACTAGTGCATAAGACGCTGGCGCCCCGTGTTTTTCATACATGAGTCCAGGTTTTGTCTGGACTACACTAATGAGCGGGCTAGGGTGTGGAGAAGGCTGGGGAAAAGTTCTCATGCAGCAAACATTGCTGAGCACGATCGTTATGGGGGTGGCTCTATCATGGTTTTGGATAGCTCGTAAGTACAGCTCGTAGGTACATTGATGAAATCCTAAATACGAACGTTAGATCTTAGGTTGGCGCTATTGGGGATGGATTCATTTTAATAGATGATAATGCCCGTCCACACGGCCCTTATAGTCCAAGAGTATTGTTGTGGACACGTCAACGTCTGTATGTTGTTCCCGCGTTACGTTGACGTCGTTTCGTCTTTCCCGCGTCTTGTATATGTTCCCGTATTTTACATCTGTGTTGTCTTGACGTAACGTTGTTTATTAGATACGTGTTTGTTTATTATTGTAACTATTGTAATTTGATTTATCCGTCAGTTGTAATAAAGGATCGAACCTGAACACAAGCGAAGTAGTTTATTCAACCTACAACTCAAACAAGTATCGCCAAGATGAGGGCATTCCACGTCTGGACTGACCGGCTCACTCATCGGACTTAAATCCGATAGAGCATATGTGGAATGAGCTACAGGTTGGAGTTTCGGCTCGCCGGATCTAGCCAAGGATGCTCTAAGGGGCTCTGTCAGATCCTTAGAGAAGAATGATCTTTTATTCCCCAATGAGTATCCAGAACTTAATCATGAGTATACAGAGGCGCTGTCAGGCTGTTATTGAAACTGCCGGCTCTCATACTCGTTATGAACTAAATGCAATTGAGAGAACACTCTTTTTGGCCAAATTCGATTTTTTTTTAATTTTCAAGAAAACATACCAATTTCCATGGCCGCCCTGTTTGGTCTACGTTAAAATTCTCCTTATAATTATAAAGTTTATTTTCTTCTTAAAATTTGATAAACTGATAACAATCGACCATTTTCTAAAAACATTCTTAAAATCAAATTTCATTTTTTTCCGGAAATTATTATATAAATAAGTTTTAGTCCTTAGCAAACTTTGAGTAGTATATTAAATTCATAGGCACTAATCAAAGTGTTTTTATAAAGCCCTCGATATATGAAGTTATCATTCGTATTTAGATTGACGGATGAATCGAATAGACAAAAAAAGTAATAATTATGAGATTAAGTTTAAAATTGTAATAACCTTCGATACTGCAATATTTCTCTCCTTTAAGTTTAAAATCAAAGAATAAGTTGCATCCTTTTATCAATTTTCACGTAGTTTTAAGCCCCATCCAAAGGCAAAGAGTGGACAAAATTAGATAAATTAACTTCTTTTTACCCATTCCCACAAAATCTCGCTTATTTGGAATATCTTTGTCATACGAAGAAAAATTAACGCACCTTTTTCGTAAACCGTTATGGCAAAATATTTTTTTTCAATTTTGTACAAAAATAATTTTGGTTCCCCGTATTCACCCGAAAACGGAATTTCTAAAACTTTATGTTTCAGAATGAATATTTGCAAGTCATTAAATGCACGGTTTCAGAGCTTGGAAGGTCATATTTAAACATTTTAAGAACAAAATAATACTATGAAGATCACGTGACTTGTCTTTGATATATACCACATGAAAATGCTGGGCTGATTCCAGATTCTATTGTAATGACATTTTACGGTTCATTGAGCGTAGGAAATCGTCGTTGACCGATAGCCATTTTTTGTTGTAATTTGGTGAAATTTGGCGGTAGTCAATCAATCGAGAATGATGAATTTGATACGCGTCAATAACAAGCAATATTGGCGTAATGATTTGATTCTGTTGTCTGGGTCTAGTCATGTGTGCGCTTATTCACAACTTAACTTTAGGCTAGTATTTTCCGGACAATAAGCTCCATTGGCGTATAGGTCGTAGATGCCTTTTTATTCCATTAAGGAAATAAAGATAAACAGATACGCCGCGCTCCATCGGCGTATAGGTCGCAGATGCCTTTTTATACTATTAAGGAAATAAAGATAAACAGATACGCCGCGCTCCATCGGCGTATAGGTCGCAGATGCCTTTTTATACCATTAAGGAAATAAAGATAAACAGATACGCCGCGCTCCATCGGCGTATAGGTCGCAGATGCCTTTTTATACCATTAAGGAAATAAAGATAAACAGATACGCCGCGCTCCATCGGCGTATAGGTCGCAGATGCCTTTTTATACTATTAAGGAAATAAAGATAAACAGATACGCCGCGCTCCATCGGCGTATAGGTCGCAGATGCCTTTTTATACCATTAAGGAAATAAAGACAAACAGATACGCCGCGCTCCATCGGCGTATAAGCCGCAGCATATGCACTGGTATTTATATTATTTTGATATTTATTAATTGTGTGTCTTAAAGGCTTTACAATTAAACACTTAGTCACACCTACGACCCCATTACAAAGAACCATAAACAGTTCCAAAGATCGAGGTACGTTTTCACACTTTTTTTATTTAATGTCAGTCACAATATATAGCTGAAATAACACAATTGCTCGACCGTTATTTTACCGTAACTTCCAATTTTAATCATTGATAAATTACTTTACTTGAATAATGGTCATTTTAGAATCATAGAATTGGTGTAAAGGCTGCACCAACGTACCCATGAAGATTTAATCTTTTTTAAACAGATTGTCTTGTTCGTTGACCGAGTGATTAACGCACTCGACTCGTTACCTGGTGGTTGCAGGTTAGGGCCAAACCGGAGGCGGGTAGTATATTTGAGCAGGACACGTTACAGGCGGGCCCTTAGTTCACGCAGCTGTGTAAAAGTGGGTAGCAGTGGTTAGAACCCATTACCTTCTTCTCTGCCTAAGGATACTATCTGGACTCAGTTAGGACCACAATGTAAATAAGCGTCATTCGATCCTTTATCGTGTTACCCTCGTGGGGAAAAATGCACATAAGCCGCGGCCTACTGTCCGGAATATACGGCAGCGATTCACATATGCGCCGATTAAGTAACGACACCTGCTTTAAAGCATTTTGTTATATAGTGGGAACAGTAGAAATTTTGCAATAGCTTTTCCGATCCGGAAAATCACTTAAAAGGAAAAACACGAACACGATGGTCCTTGACCGCTCAACTGAGTCTCTTTGACCCCTTGAACATCACATCAATTAAATAGGCAGATGTCAACAAGGATACAATTTCTACATAAGATTAGTACCATGGAATGTTTTCAGCAAAGAGCAATATATGTGCCTGGGCATAGACCTTATATGAACAAAGGGGCATGTTATCAATAAACGATGAAATTCAATTGAATGAAACTATTGAGAAAAGTCCATGCCTTCTGGATTCAGGGCCATTCATAGCCCCAATATGAACGCAGGGGCATGAAATGAACAGTTCGGTTAATGTCGACTGGATAAGGCTACATACCAAATTATTTAGGTTTTATGTCTTATGGTTTCAGAGAAGATTTCGCACTGTGTTTCTATGTAAAAGGGAAACACCCGAGTGGAACCAAAATTTGAGCCAAGGGGTATGATATGGACATACTTGATAAAGATCCACCAGATTATTCTACCTACCAAATATGAAAGCTTTCCGATTTCTGGTTCCAGAGATGTTTTTTTTTTTTTTAAGGTTTTTACTCTTTAATTCTTTGTAAAAAGGGATGTGACCGGGTGGATCCCGAATATGACCACAGGTTCTTGATACAAACTTGGTGGAGGTCCACTAGATGATGCTACAAACCAAAAATGAAAGCTGTATGTCTTCTGGTTTCAGAGAATATTTTTTAAGGTTTTTGCGTTTAGGTTCTATGTTTATAGGAATGAGCCCGATTGGAGCCCAAAAGTGACCCCAGTGTCTTTATGAACAAACTTGGTTGAGGTCCACTAGATGATGCTACACACTAACTATGAGAGCTGACTGCTAACTGGTAGGGGAGAAGAAGATTTTTTGAAGATTTTCCTATTTTTACCCTTCGGGCGCACGTGAGCTAAAAAGGGATGGACAAAGGTAATGCCCATATATGACCAAAGGGTTTTGATACGAACAAATTTGGTAAAGGTCAACTAGATGATGCTACATACCAAATATCAAAGCAAGCAGCCTTATGGTTTCAGAGAAGATTTTTTAAAGATTTTCGCTTTTTGATTCTATGTAAAAAGGGTTGTGCCCCGGTGGAGCCAAAATATTATCCCTGGGTCTTGATATGAACAAACTTGGTAGAGGCCCACTTAATGATGCTACACTCCAAATATGAAAGCCATCTACAATCGGATTTCAGGGAAAAAGATTTTCGACGATTTTCCTATTTTTCACACTTTTTGTTTAGGGTGAAGGGAGAGTTAAGTGCGGGTTTCATTTATTTGCACGCATTTGGAAGCTTACCCAAGGAATATCCCTGTCAGGCCCATCGTTTTAGGAGGAGAAAATGTTTAAAAAAGTTGTGGACAACGAACAGACACACGACGTACGACGGATGACGGACATTGGATGGTCACTATAGCTCACCTCGAGCACAATGGCTTACCTTAATCACTTCGTGCATAGGTGAGTTTAAAATAATATCTGAATGATTAAGTGTACAAATTAAGAAACTAGAGCTGCTTGAGCGCCTGATTTGCTCCTTAGGCCTGAATATCCTGATAATGATTATTAGAGGATGATAAGGCTGTTTAAACGAGCATTGAAGTTAATTAATGAGTGAATGGTTTGTTTTTCAAGTAAATAAGTGTTTATAAGTGTCATATGCTGAAATATTTCTGCATAAAAAACTCGTGATCAGTGTTTATCATTGACAATTGTCCTCTACCTGTTACACAGATAAACTTAAATCAAATTCTAATCGGTCACTCAAATAATGCACGACAAGTAATGCTTAACATAGTTAATACCTCCAATTTCAAATTTAACATTGGTTGGTTGGGTAAATTTAACAAATTCACCTCATTTACGCAAATGAACGTCTTAAATAATGTGTTCTTTACTTATTTCTATTCATCTACCTTTAAGGTATCGAAAGTATATTGTTTTTTAAACAACATAACGGTATTTCTTCGACTGAAATTTTGAAAATTCCCCGCATTTTGCGACTTTTTCAAAGAAACCAAAGAAACCGCCCAATAGCGTATTTTTCATCTGATCACAATCTCAAGGATAATTCATGTGAAGTTTGGTTTATTTCCATCGATTAGTTTCTGAGAAAAGCCACTCATTACTATAAATTGAAATTAGCCACGCCTACTACAGCTATGGCTTTCTTTTTTTTAAAAAAAAAAAATTTTGAATGGATCTGATAGAGGGTTACCCAAGAAACATTCCTGTGAAATTTGATCGGAATCCATCCAGCATGAGGAGAAGATTTTTAAAGTAAAAGTTTACGGACGCACGGACGACGGACACTCCAACATGACAATAGCCCGCTGGCTATTTGGCAAGTGGAGCTGAAAAATTAGAAATGCACAAAGTTTACAAAAGTCATGTTAATTTGCTTATTTTAAACAAGTTGTCGACGCTCTGAATTATTAGTCATTCTTTATCAAGAGGCTATTTTAATAATCATATCTTTCATGGATTCCTGGTATTTCGCACATAAGATAAAAATCTACAGTTTGATCCTTTTAGGTAAAATTTTAGATTACGACCTTATCTTCTGAAAAAAAAAAAAATAAATAAAATAATGCGTAAATCGCGTGGCTTCTAGATCATTTTGACACTTATTGTGTTTGGTCAATTACTCTTCCCTGGATCAAAGCGTTTGTATTTTGGCTGTGTTTTAATCTTTTTATCCTATAGATTCTAATAAATCCTATAGGTAATTATTCTTAAATAAAAGCAAAAAAACAAATAAACAAAAACTGATAAGAGTGAATCTCCTAAAATGAAAATGCTAATAACTTCTATAAATTTTCTCCTGTTACCAAGTTACGTTTAAAGCGGGTGCAAGGGTTTTTATTTTTTAAGACATTTGTGAATGAAGGGCCTGTAATCACCGTTTTACTAGCAAATCCTTTCTACGATTTCGTCGAGAAAATTGGCATCGTACAATCTCTACATTTTCGTATATCGTGATAGACTTAGTGTCTTTGTCAAAGTTTGTTTTATTAACACTTCTAAACGGCCACATGGTTTTTTGCTGATTTTTTTTATATGAAATGGGAAATACTCGGATTCTAAAAAAAAAAAAAAAAAAAAAAGAAAAGAAAGAAAGAAAAAAAAAGGGACACATTCGGGGATAATCTTAAAAAATAATCGACATGAACAAATGTGAAGAAAGCAGCGAATTTGACGGGAATTTAAGGGTACCCATGATGTCAAAATTTTGGGGATTTTTTAAGCATTTTATCCTTGTGTCAAAAACAAAACAGCCACAATATTTTCTCAATAGATATTTAGCATCTGACATGCAATAGCCTTCGAAGTTTGTCGCTTATAGGATTAATCGCCGAGTATTTCCAAGACCAAAATTTTGAAATAATTCGGAAATGTGCAACTTTTGTGACTTTCGTGATGGAGGGTTGCTACAGGCAACAAGAACAAAAATAGATCCCATTTTTCTTCAAGGATACGCCAAATTGAATACCCTTTCATATGGAAATAAACGATAGGTCATTAAATGACTAAAGAACAAACTAATTTCTCAATTACAGCACACGGATCATTCACGAAGACAAATAGGCATCACATTAAAAATGCAAAAATGAAAAACAAATTATGCTAACTAACAACTTGTGAATGTCTATTATTTGTATTCAATCAAAATAAATAGAAAAAAGGCATAATCAGCTAGAAAAATCCATCGATATTTATCTGCCTTAGACAAAGATCATCATTTACAGCGAATAACGTGTGTTACAGATAATCAAGTATTAAGCGACCTCGCAGGAGACCACCAAGAAGTGGTCGCTTCAGGGAATGGTCGCTTCATATAATGAACCATGATAAATGTGTCAGGACATTTTGATAGCATATAAAGTTGTTGCACAAGTCTTACTGAATCCATGATAATCTAATGGGGTTCAGTAATAAACAACTTTTTTCAGATATTTTTGTGAAAAGGGACCTTTAATGATGGTTGCGTCATAAAATTGGTCGCTTAATAGAAGTGGTTGCTCGAGCAATATCGAATGTTTATTCTATTTCTATGTTTCGGATGTTATTAATACGTCATATATGTTTTTAGCCAGCAAAGCGTCAGCTTTGCTGGCTTAAGTTAACATACAAAATTTCGAGGAAGTCTCATAGTTCAAATGAGTGCAAACTACCTCTGGCAGCTTAACCACTAAATCAATGAATACTTTCACCATAAAATGTAGTTCTCTCATAATGTTGCATACTTATGTCTGCAGTTCCACACCCCTCATACTTTAAGCTCAGAAAGGGGACTCAATTAGAAATTAGAACATATTAACATAAAAAAGGAAAGAAAATCGGGATCTATGTGAATCTTTTCACACTCACGGTTGCACAGTGTATTGGAATGCGGATTTTCAAGAATGTCACTTGTTTGCAAATAAATGACTAAGCCTGGCAAGATTTCCACTATGCACACTACATTGTATTGTCTCTTGGATGAACTATGTTCAAATAAAAACCCATTCGAAAGTACGCTTTTTATCTCCTCGCTTTATTTTAACCCTGATTTTTATCCTAATAAATTTTATAAGGAAGATTACTAAAGTATCTATGCTTTGCTAGCTTTTAGTACTTTCAGGACTTTGATTTTCCTTCTTTTGCAGCCAGTCACCATTTTCTGAAAGCACTATGCTATATATTCAGTATTTTCACAGATCACGAGAAAGAAGGTTGAAATGGTCTCTAATATTGGTTCCATTTGCTTTAAGTTCAAGTTTGGTAAGTTTCCTTGTAGAGTCATTTGGATAATGTCAAATGAATCATTACATTAACCCTTTACGCATTTATGTAATGATTGTATTCAACTTTCATACGTCAAGTAATATTAATGATAGGAAGGCTTCTGGTGGCAGTGTACAAAAGCCTCTTAAATGGTTTTAAATTATCATTTGTAATACTAGATGTAAGTGTAAAGCAAAACAGTGGTAGTCATTTGAACAGAATTTCCTACACCAATTTTCGAGTAGCAGCTCATAAATTAAACAATGAATGAGGACGCCATCAAAACATTCCTCAAGATGTAAGATTTTGTATTTTTTCCCAATGAACTAATGGAAAATGAATATCATTTTGAAATTTAATTCAAATTAAATTTGAAATATCGTGTTTCTGAAGTGAGATATAAAATGTATTATTTACAAATACAATTTTTCATAAATAAAAAGCGTGTGAAAACAGCATGTATAAAAGTTTAACCACAAAACAATACTTTTCTAACTGATTAACAGAAAGGCAGCTTAAGACGAAATTACAATTACTTTGTATTTGTCATCACGTTGTTTTTCAGTGGTTAAATGTAACATTTTTCATAACAAAGTTCGATTCAAAATACATATTTTTTCATACCTTTATCATTGTTTTAGTGTAATGCTTTGATCCATGAAAATACATCTGCAAATTTAAATAAACGGACAGATGGACACACTAATGACCCTGCGCCGTGCCAATTTTGTCGCGTTAACTAGTTGGGGGCTAGAACAGAATAAAGGACAATGCTAAAAACATAGTAAACAATTTTCCCTCAGCGTGGTAAAATGAAAATCCTATGTAAAAAATCCTAAACTAGGGCTGAAAAATTATTTAAGTCATTAAAATTTCAATTAGCATCAAAGTTATTGAAAGGAGAAAGAATATCCGTTGGGAGAAAAGAATTTTTTCCCGCATCAAGAAAGGAAGCTATTCCCGAAGCAAGGCTTAAAGTTTTCCCTGCAGAAATCATGCAGCTAGGGTAAAACTTTTTTTTAAAAAAAAACTCTTCACAATGAGGTATGAAAGTTCCCCCGTCGCGAGGTAAAAGAAATGGCGTGTACAAGGTTTCTACATAGCGACTAAACATCTTTCTCTGCATCAAGGTAAAAGAAACAATACCTGTACCTTGGTAAAATTTCCCTGATGCAAGAAAGGATACCACGCAGTAAGGTAAGAAACTTCTATCAGCGAGTTGAAGTATTTATCAGAACAAAGAGCAATACTTGGCCATAAAAATGTGACTAAAAGCATCCAGCAGTGTGGTAAAAAATGCTAAAGCAAGGTTAAACAGTTTCCGACAACAAGGTAAAAGATTTTCCCAAAGCAAGGTAAAAATTGACTCTGAAATGAGTGGGGGTTAAAATTTCATCCACAACAGGATGAAAATAAATGCACACGGCGACGTAAACTTATACAGGGATGTAAAACGAAATTCCAAAATGAGGTAAAAAAAAAAGTTATTTTCAGCATGGTATAGAACTTTCCAAACAGAAAAAAATCCCAAGTATTTTAGTTTTTAAAACAGGATTAACAAATTTCAAGCAACGAGGTAAGACTTTTCACTTGATTATGGCAAAATATTTTCCAAAACAGCCGTGTAAAAGAATTCTCGAAGCACTGACAAAAATCCCCATAACAAGAAAAAAATATTTCTCGCAGTAAGGTTAGAAATTTCTCCTGCAGAGGGGTCTGCTTTTTTCCCAGAAGCGGAGTATAAATATTTTCCACTGCGAGGTAATATTTTTCAAATCAGAAAAGTAAAAAATATTGCTGCAATGTTAAATGTTTTCCCTGCAATGTGGGAAATTGTAATAAAAAAATAAAATAATACAAAAAAAAAAACCACACACACACACACACAAACACAGAGGTAGAAAACAAAAATCAGTGCAGCGAGATAAAACTTATCCGGACAGTGATGTTATTTTTTTCCAACCGAAAGGAAAAAAATGTTCTCCTTAGCGCTCGTGATATTTCCCGAAAGCTTGGGGAAAACTTCCCACGACAAGGACAAAAAGCCCCCGTAGCTTTATAATATTTCCCTGTAGCAAGATAGAAAATTTTACCTCACAGCAAGGTAAAAATTTCTTATCAGCGAGGTGAAAACTTTCTCGCAGCAAGGTGGAATACTTGGGCACAGCTATGAATAAAAAAATCCCCGCAGCGTGGTAAAATATTTTCTTCGAATTATGGTAAATTATTTTCTGTGGAAAGAGGTAAAAGATATCCATAGTGAAGAAAGAGAATTTTCTCGCAGTAAGGTAAAAAAAAGTCCCATCAGCCAGGTTAAGCAATTTCCTCGCAGAAAGGTTAAATTTTTTTCAATATCATAATGTAATTTATCCCTGTAACATGGTAAAAATTGCATCATGCTGAGAAGCAAGATTTTTTTTCTCAGCAGGGAAGCGAAAATACGAGTTTTTCTTCGAAAAAGTCTCTAGTCTGATTTAAGTGATACTTTTTCAAGTTCTTTGAATGCTTTTAAAATAAGCAAAAAAAAATGTTGTTTTTTTTTCATCTCTATAAGAATCCCTTTGGGAAATAAAAAAAGCCATCCCTCCACCCCCGATTTGTTCTCTGAGATTACACCAACTACAATTCACGGTCACTTGTTCAGTATGATATAACTAATTCGAAATCTTACAAAAATACAAGATAAAAAAGGTATTTGATACATATTCAATATGATCCAAGACGCAATATCGTTATCTAGTTCAAAAAGCCAGTATACACATAAAATAAGATAAACAAGTAAAATAAGACCGTTGCTTATTGTTTTGCACGTAAAAAATATATATAACGAGGTTTGGGGAATTGATAATTGTCGAGGCCCTATTTTGTCATACAACACAATAATTTCGTATTATCTTTATCTTATAACCTCTATTTGCTTTGTTTTCGTCGATGTTTTCCAACAGAAATGAAAGATTCTAAAAATAACCGCATTATGTCATTGTTCTAAAAATATCCATATTATATCGTTAAAAATATCATATGGGATGCTATATATTTGTATAGTAACAAGATAAATTAAATTGACAATGATAGTTTAGTTCAAGGGTTGATAGTCGCAATGACACATTAAGGGACATTAGGACAGACTGAAAACATTGAAATTATGTTTCAAAACAGAAGCAATATTAAGGCTAGTTAAACGTAATAATAGCATAATACATTCTCACAATCTATTAAGAACATGATTTTTTAGTAAATGCTGATTCAACAAAATCAAACACAGGCGTCTATACCACCATTATTCAAGTTGGCTTAGAATTGAGATGCAAATAAATTTGATTTGATTTTCTTTGAAGTGACAATGGAACAGAAGCATGATGTTCGATAAATTACTCGTGGATATTAGAGTAAGAGATACACCTCTTCTCCTAGCGAAGAAAGTGTGCTGGAAAACAATCGGTGACTCAAAAAGTAATATCTTTTTTTTTTCTTCAAGAGTTCTTTTATTAATACAATTTGCAACACTATATTTGTAATAATAATATATAATTTCATTATTTGCATATCTTTTGGTTCAAGTACTCTTTTTTCGATTCTTTCAGTGTGTCTGTCATTCTCAATAATATTTATTTTCTTGACAACTCTTAGCAAAAAAAACAAAACATTATCTTATTTTCCAACTAACATTATGAACTATTGCATGACAATACCGGGAACCTACCGATCAGCCATGCATCTATATTTTCTTAAAAGATCAATGGATTGGAACCAAATTCAACTCATTCATGTTGACAGTTATACAAGATTCAGCAAAATAGATCCAAGTGTTTAGAAAAATAAAACCGGAAAACCGATATTTCCTTGAAATTTTCTTAGTCCAGCATCTGTACTTTCCTCGAGAAACAATGGACAAGTACCAAACTAGCATTTGTTTTGTAACTCATTGGTGCAGACGCATACTAAAAGATCAGCTCGATCTCCCAATGTTTATAAAAAAACCTACTCAGACAGTAGTTCGAACGGACAGACAGACAGATGGTTGAACAGAGCGCAAAACTTAAGTGCCCTTCGGCTTTGCCAATTTGGGACTTATAATCGTCAGCCTTTTTATTTGCAATTGGTTTCCAAAAACCGAAAGTTATACTATTATAAATAACAGCTTATCAATATTATCTTTTTTTCTTACATTTATTTTAATCTGAGATTTGAGAAAATTGAACCTAAGGGTGATGTTATGCTATGTAGCTGGTGCGTTTCCCTTCATAAGACAGTACAAAAACATCGACCACATACGTAGAGTACGCATAAACTGTGAGACGGGTGAATGTTAGCGTAGAAAAAAAAACTTTGAGATCAGAAGAATGTTTGGATGGCAAGTAATTTTTAAATAAAGATGTGTTGTTTACGAAATGAAATCGCGACTTACCTAATTGCGCCCAGCATACTTCGTGTTTATTCGAGTACAGGAGAAAACGTATATTTTTGATATTGAATAATTTTAAAAGTTTTATTTCTCAAATGTGTCAATCTCGAAATTGATAAACGACGTTAAAATACAATCCTCTTAACAACATCAGTCCCTATGGCTCTTCTCTCTATATCTCTCGCAGTTTGTTTGTTTTTGGGGAAATGTACATGTTTTAAGGAACATTTCATACTGTTATTATTAATCGTATGTCAAGTTCTTTCTTCTTCTTTAATAATCTGGATTATCCCTGGCAATCGTTCTGAAATAAGAAAACGTGACAGAAGATACACGAGATGACACATAATTATCAACGGGAAGAACACAAAATTGAGCCCGTGCGTAACATTTCCAACAATTTGACATTTTGCTTCGGGGCAAACATTGAGCATCATAGAAAGGTATGTAGTCCAAATAGAAGATTGTCTGAATACCCAAAGACACTTTGAGATCTTATGTATCTACAAAGTGCACAATGAAGATTTCGGCCAGATTTGGCGGATGCACTGCTGGCCAAAGTATTTGCTAGGGCACATTTGAAATTGTTGGAAATGTGACGCACAGGCTGAAATATTTTTGTTTTATTGCATGACCTGTTGTAATATCAATACTTCGTAAACTTTTGGTTCAAGTACTCTTTTTTCGATTCTTTCAGTGTGTCTGTCATTCTCAATAATATTTATTTTCTTGACAACTCTTAGCAAAAAAAAAAAACATTATCTTATTTTCCAACTAACATTATGAACTATTGCATGACAATACCGGGAACCTACCGATCAGCCATGCATCTATATTTTCTTAAAAGATCAATGGATTGGAACCAAATTCAACTCATTCATGTTGACAGTTATACAAGATTCAGCAAAATAGATCCAAGTGTTTAGAAAAATAAAACCGGAAAACCGATATTTCCTTGAAATTTTCTTAGTCCAGCATCTGTACTTTCCTCGAGAAACAATGGACAAGTACCAAACTAGCATTTGTTTTGTAACTCATTGGTGCAGACGCATACTAAAAGATCAGCTCGATCTCCCAATGTTTATAAAAAAAACCTACTCAGACAGTAGTTCGAACGGACAGACAGACAGATGGTTGAACAGAGCGCAAAACTTAAGTGCCCTTCGGCTTTGCCAATTTGGGACTTATAATCGTCAGCCTTTTTATTTGCAATTGGTTTCCAAAAACCGAAAGTTATACTATTATAAATAACAGCTTATCAATATTATCTTTTTTTCTTACATTTATTTTCATCTCACCAATGGGTAGATAATCGTAAACCTATGTGAGATAGCAGTCGGAGGCTAGGAAAGGGTGAAATGGTAGTACAGGTGAAAGAAATACCAGGAATCCATTGTTAGGTGCTCCGACCGCCGCGATATAACTGCGAAATTGTTGAAAGCGGCGTAAAACCCATTCAAACAAACAAAACAAATTTATTTTAATCTGAGATTTGAGAAAATTGAACCTGAGGGTGATGTTATGCTATGTAGCTGGTGCGTTTCCCTTCATAAGACAGTACAAAAACATCGACCACATACGTAGAGTACGCATAAACTGTGAGACGGGTGAATGTTAGCGTAGAAAAAAAAACTTTGAGATCAGAAGAATGTTTGGATGGCAAGTAATTTTTAAATAAAGATGTGTTGTTTACGAAATGAAATCGCGACTTACCTAATTGCGCCCAGTATACTTCGTGTTTATTCGAGTACAGGAGAAAACGTATATTTTTGATATTGAATAATTTTAAAAGTTTTATTTCTCCAATGTGTCAATCTCGAAATTGATAAACGACGTTAAAATACAATCCTCTTAACAACATCAGTCCCTATGGCTCTTCTCTCTATATCTCTCGCAGTTTGTTTGTTTTTGGGGAAATGTACATGTTTTAAGGAACATTTCATACTGTTATTATTAATCGTATGTCAAGTTCTTTCTTCTTCTTTAATAATCTGGATTATCCCTGGCAATCGTTCTGAAATAAGAAAACGTGACAGAAGATACACGAGATGACACATAATTATCAACGGGAAGAACACAAAATTGAGCCCGTGCGTAACATTTCCAACAATTTGACATTTTGCTTCGGGGCAAACATTGAGCATCATAGAAAGGTATGTAGTCCAAATAGAAGATTGTCTGAATACCCAAAGACACTTTGAGATCTTATGTATCTACAAAGTGCACAATGAAGATTTCGGCCAGATTTGGCGGATGCACTGCTGGCCAAAGTATTTGCTAGGGCACATTTGAAATTGTTGGAAATGTGACGCACAGGCTGAAATATTTTTGTTTTATTGCATGACCTGTTGTAATATCAATACATCGTAAACTTTTGGTTCAAGTACTCTTTTTTCGATTCTTTCAGTGTGTCCGTCATTCTCAATAATATTTATTTTCTTGACAACTCTTAGCAAAAAAAACAACAAAACATTATCTTATTTTCCAACTAACATTATGAACTATTGCATGACAATACCGGGAACCTACCGATCAGCCATGCATCTATATTTTCTTAAAAGATCAATGGATTGGAACCAAATTCAACTCATTCATGTTGACAGTTATACAAGATTCAGCAAAATAGATCCAAGTGTTTAGAAAAATAAAACCGGAAAACCGATATTTCCTTGAAATTTTCTTAGTCCAGCATCTGTACTTTCCTCGAGAAACAATGGACAAGTACCAAACTAGCATTTGTTTTGTAACTCATTGGTGCAGACGCATACTAAAAGATCAGCTCGATCTCCCAATGTTTATAAAAAAAACTACTCAGACAGTAGTTCGAACGGACAGACAGACAGATGGTTGAACAGAGCGCAAAACTTAAGTGCCCTTCGGCTTTGCCAATTTGGGACTTATAATCGTCAGCCTTTTTATTTGCAATTGGTTTCCAAAAACCGAAAGTTATACTATTATAAATAACAGCTTATCAATATTATCTTTTTTTCTTACATTTATTTTAATCTGAGATTTGAGAAAATTGAACCTGAGGGTGATGTTATGCTATGTAGCTGGTGCGTTTCCCTTCATAAGACAGTACAAAAACATCGACCACATACGTAGAGTACGCATAAACTGTGAGACGGGTGAATGTTAGCGTAGAAAAAAAAAACTTTGAGATCAGAAGAATGTTTGGATGGCAAGTAATTTTTAAATAAAGATGTGTTGTTTACGAAATGAAATCGCGACTTACCTAATTGCGCCCAGCATACTTCGTGTTTATTCGAGTACAGGAGAAAACGTATATTTTTGATATTGAATAATTTTAAAAGTTTTATTTCTCCAATGTGTCAATCTCGAAATTGATAAACGACGTTAAAATACAATCCTCTTAACAACATCAGTCCCTATGGCTCTTCTCTCTATATCTCTCGCAGTTTGTTTGTTTTTGGAGAAATGTACATGTTTTAAGGAACATTTCATACTGTTATTATTAATCGTATGTCAAGTTCTTTCTTCTTCTTTAATAATCTGGATTATCCCTGGCAATCGTTCTGAAATAAGAAAACGTGACAGAAGATACACGAGATGACACATAATTATCAACGGGAAGAACACAAAATTGAGCCCGTGCGTAACATTTCCAACAATTTGACATTTTGCTTCGGGGCAAACATTGAGCATCATAGAAAGGTATGTAGTCCAAATAGAAGATTGTCTGAATACCCAAAGACACTTTGAGATCTTATGTATCTACAAAGTGCACAATGAAGATTTCGGCCAGATTTGGCGGATGCACTGCTGGCCAAAGTATTTGCTAGGGCACATTTGAAATTGTTGGAAATGTGACGCACAGGCTGAAATATTTTTGTTTTATTGCATGACCTGTTGTAATATCAATACTTCGTAAACTTTGCATTTAATAAGAAAAACTTTTCTACTTTTAACGTTTGCATTTTTTCAACCCAAACACAAGGCTGTCCTGGGTCGAAGACGAGTCCGGGATGCAATACGTTTACAAACGATTACAAATGACAGACCGCTTTGCCGAATGTAGGTACATGGATAGAGTTAAGTGAAATTTATTTAACATTTCGTGACTGGTTGAAAAAAAAGTTAATGCTTTTTTCGAAATTTGTATTGGGAGTCGGCAGAAATGATCATCGTCTTACATGTAGAATTTATATTGCCACCCTCTTAATTGGTAAGATGTATTTATCCGAAGGTACAACAAGAGCACTGCCTACGGTTACCATAGGCGTAACTAGGAGATTGAAATGTATACGCACTCAGAAGGCGACCAACAAAGAATATATAGGATAAATGCGATATGCTGACTGTGATAAAAGATGAATGACTTCCGTGCGCTCCATTTTTCAATGATTTGAGCGTTGGAGAATATTCAAAACATCGTAACTACAGCTTGAATAAGTTGTAGTTTCGATGTTTTGATCATTCATCAACGGCATTTTCCGTAAGAGGATTTATTTCCATTGTGCACTTACGTAGTGTGCGTAATTGTATTTACGTCTTTGGATACATCGCCCGGCTTCAGGTGCTGCATAATCTAGAAATAAGTCGAACATGGGCATTCTTCTCTCAAAAATCTTTTCAGAGTTATCCCCCTCGATAGGTGGTAAAGCTCTCATGATGGTGAACACACATGTTACGACCCGAAAATAATAATGATAATAATAATAATAATAATAATAAAACATGAAAAAGGTCAATTGCTTGGAAAACCATATGATACTAAGGTTATCCATGAATTAAAAAATGAATATATATTGAAGGTCATTCTTTTTTTACACAAGTAAAACCTCCTCTTACTCAAAATGTTTTCTATTTTAAACAGGACTTCTTATATTCAAGATATCCTGGGACATAGTTCAAAATTGACTGCGATATGAAACAGACACCAACATTTTTTGGGAGGGAAACGATTTTGGCTCACTGAATCACACGAATATTCAATAATACATGAAGTATGTTATTTTAATGCTGTCTTTTTCAAACAGCTTTTCAAAAGGTTAATTTTAAACCCTCGTAGCTTCATCTTGATTACAGCTGTTGTAATTAGTTTAAGCAAATACAACTACGTATATTATGTATTGTATAATGTTCGGATTGTCCTTTGTAACTTCTCAACATACGAACAAATGACAAATATAATAGGAATAAATATGATGATAAATATTCCCCACGCGGTATATTCACAAGTTTTACGTTAATCTTTTTTTTTTTTTTTTTTTTTTTTTTTCGGTGCGTAAATTTCAAATTATCTCACCATGAATCGGATCGATACTTTTATTATTACCAGATAATCAATTTTCGCATTTTTGAGAGGGATGGTGGTTATCTCTCGACAATAATTAGAAGTAAAGTTCAAAAACTTCATAGTCGTTATATTAGTTGTAGGAGTTTATGGTGATTATAAATATTTTCAATGGTTGAAAGAGGCAAAAATTCTTGTATTTTCATGCATTTTTAAATGTGTGAACGGTAAAATCGGGCCTTATATCTATTTCCCTTCGTGAATTGTCCCTTTAAGCGATATATGATAACACGATGTTATATAGCAAATAAAGAAGTTCTGTGACAAAAATTACCGTTTATATACGTGTTTCGGTCAAACTGTCTCAAGGTAAAGGGCTAAACCCATCCAATTTCTTGTTCCACGAATAAACATAGGAGACCGGCAATAAAACTAGAATTTACTTGGTCTTTACAAGAATAATGCCTTTTTATTACGGTTAATCGAATACCAGAAATTACTTCTGGACAGCGGTCATCTTTATTGTAATTGTATAGGATTTATTTCTTCTTGCCTTTCGTAGAGTTCGTTTTCTCTTTGGTCTGGTAGAAGTTCAGGATAAGAGGATATATTTTTAACTTAACAAAAGTCTATGTCGTGCACTCATGTAAAACGTCTCATCCATGTTGAAGACATAAATTTGAATTTGACCTTAAGCCTCGTTTACATTTGGCCTACGGAGCCCGTACGTCGCCCGTATCTCGCCTTAGGCATAAAATCGTGCGATGCCCGTGCGGTGACATGCGGTGCCCGTGTGATCATCGCACGGTCTCACGGGCACCGCAGACACCTGCGATCTCGTTTAAAAATATGTTATACACATCTTTAAAAATCGCAAGTCCGTAGTCTTGTGCGGACACCGCACGGTCGCCGTACGGACATCTTACGGAAGCCTTGCGATGATCGCGCGGAAATCGCACGATATCTTAACTATCAAACATCCAAAATAAAACCCGTAGAATCGTGCGATGACCGCACGGCATCCTCTCGATATCCGTACGGAACCTGTACGATCTCCGCACGGGAATCTCAGAATTACACTGCGATATCGCACGGGACCCGTACGGTCTCCTTAAGGTATGTTCCCCCAAAATATTTTTAAAAATCGCACAGTCACCGTGCGGCATTGTGAACACAAACGCCGAAGACCGTAGCTGTCTGCGATGTCAAAAAAAATGTAAGAAATATCGCAGACTGCGATATCGTACGGCGGCCGTGACAAATGTAAAGTAGGCTTTAAGAGTGACTTAAATCTTTTCAATACAGTCCTGCATAAATCCGATAGGTATATCTACTGATCATGTTGCTTTTTGAAATCCAATTATTAACGTTAATGTTGTAGTCTCTTTTGAATCGGACAAGCACTGAAGCAAAATACAGCGAAATGAAGCGATGGTAAATATCATTTTGTTCTACCGCATCGACGAAAGGGACGGTTTTAGTCTTGCCCATGTAATTCCCATTTGAGATATATATTTTGTGCATTTCAAAACAACAAATAAGTTTACCCACACATATATAGCACCAACGTTTACGTAAGAATTGTCTTAGCGTCTAATTATCTAACATTTGAAATAATTTTTGAAAGTATCTCTTCAAAGCGAAACTGTCCCCAGTATGAGAAGGAAGAACAATTGAAACTGAACCAGGAAACGAAAATCGACATGAAACGCGATATGATAATGGAAATTAAACAAATTCCTTGTTTGGCTGAAACCTTGTATTTATTGGAGTGGATGATTTATAAATTTGTGTATTCTTCTTTTGCTAACGATACAGTAAACGGTTTCTATAATACAACACAATATAACGTTTTAGCGCCTGTAAGATAAAATGGATTTGAGGATTTTGTAATTTTAATGATGATATTTTGATCGCTATCGGACTATATATCAATTAAACAATATGTAGGCTATACTTTTATAATTCAACTCTCTGCGATTAAAAGAGAATTAAGGATTCTTAAGGATCAGGGAAAGTGTTTGAGACCCAATTTTAAGGGCACACCAAGAAAAAGCAGTATCTCCAGAAAAAAGTATCTATCAAAAAGAAGCTATTGATGAGCACAAGCAGTTAGGCAACATAAGACTGTTCAAAGCTATAGCGGTATAGTCAAAACATTGTTGAAAAGGGTCATTTTGTACAGAACAAGCAACTGCATGATTGTTGGATAAAATTGGCTAATATTTTAACAAAGCACTAAGAGTCTAAAGTACTACCCAGATATTACTACAACCGTAATTCGTAGTTATGCAAGCAATTTGTTTGACTTATTTTTATGCTTCCCGAAAAGAGAGCATATAGCTGTCGTTTCGTCTATCCGTTCGTCCGTTCGTCCGTAATTCGGTCCGTTCATCCGTCCGTCCGTCTGTCCGTCCCGAACGATTTCTCCATAACCCTTGGGACAAATCAATTAAAACTTACCATGTGAACTTCCTATGATATAGTGTTAATGCATCTGTGACGGTTTTTTAATTTGAGACTTCGTCACTGGAAAAGGGGACTTAGGGTAAAATACAGTTTTTCTCAAATTTCTTCGTACTCTAATTGTCAGAATTTAACGAAATTTCATAGATAGATAGATAGATAGATAGATAGATAGATAGATAGATAGATAGATAGATAGATAGATAGATAGATAGATAGATAGATAGATAGATAGATAGATAGATAGATAGATAGATAGATAGATAGATAGATAGATAGATAGATAGATAGATAGATAGATAGATAGATAGATAGATAGATAGATAGATAGATAGATAGATAGATAGATAGATAGATAGATAGATAGATAGATAGATAGATAGATAGATAGATAGATAGATAGATAGATAGATAGATAGATAGATAGATAGATAGATAGATAGATAGATAGATAGATAGATAGATAGATAGATAGATAGATAGATAGATAGATAGATAGATAGATAGATAGATAGATAGATAGATAGATAGATAGATAGATAGATAGATAGATAGATAGATAGATAGATAGATAGATAGATAGATAGATAGATAGATAGATAGATAGATAGATAGATAGATAGATAGATAGATAGATAGATAGATAGATAGATAGATAGATAGATAGATAGATAGATAGATAGATAGATAGATAGATAGATAGATAGATAGATAGATAGATAGATAGATAGATAGATAGATAGATAGATAGATAGATAGATAGATAGATAGATAGATAGATAGATAGATAGATAGATAGATAGATAGATAGATAGATAGATAGATAGATAGATAGATAGATAGATAGATAGATAGATAGATAGATAGATAGATAGATAGATAGATAGATAGATAGATAGATAGATAGATAGATAGATAGATAGATAGATAGATAGATAGATAGATAGATAGATAGATAGATAGATAGATAGATAGATAGATAGATAGATAGATAGATAGATAGATAGATAGATAGATAGATAGATAGATTTCATTGACTTTTACAATAACATGAATCTCGTCATATGAAATATATTAACAATATACAATTTACTTTCGGTAGAAATAGATGATAGAGGTGATATTAATATTGATTTTTTACGTTTGTTTCGCAATAGCTTTTCTAAACGTTATAATTTAAAAGTGTATTCTATGGATTGTCATTTGAATATTCCATTGTTCCAAAATGAAACTTTTACTTTTTTTCAAACATAGTAAGAGAAAAAAGTATATATCGTGGAGAGTAACTGATTAGAGTTGCATTGTTTACTCAATACTTGTTTATTGCTTTCAAACGTTCAAGACCAAAATCGAAATTATACATCAATTAAAAGCAAAGAAACAGAAGTAATGAGCACTAAAATGTATGGAATAACTTCTTCTAAATCGGTAATATCATTTATTTAGTATAGTATTGCGTCAGTCAAGCGCGATTTTCAAAAAAATGCATAGTCGTCTAAGAGTTGATCTTTGAGAACTGTTTAGCAGTTTGGTTAACTTGAAAGAACTTAGATTGTAAAATACAGTTTATCTTTCATGTCTCCTAGTCTTAAGTTCAAAATTTGATAAAATTTCACATTTGAATAGCGAATCAGTAACTATTTGAAATTTGTGTCTAAAAATATGTCATGCAAAAAGGGGGTTTAATCTTTTGGATAGATCTTATGTAGGAGAAGCGCAGTGCACAAGAACACCAACTCATGCTTGCATAATTTTGGAGTTATTGCCCTTTGATATTTTTGATACTAAAATATTTTTCGGAGCATGTCTCCTAGAGTATAATATGTATCAGCTCGAAACTTAATGTATGGAACGATCTCGCAAAGGAGAAATGCAGTGCTAAAGAACTAGAACTTTTGCTTGCATAATTTTGGAGTAATTGCCCTTTGATATTTTTGTATACTTATATTTTGTCTGGAGTATATCTCCTTAGGTATTATAGCTATCAACTTGAAACTTTTTGTATAGATAGATCTCACAGAGGAGGAGTGCAGTGCGAAAGAACTACAAATCTTTCTTAAATAATTTTGGAGTTATTGCCCTTTGTTATTTTTGATACTTAGATTGTGTCTGGAGCATATCTCCTAAAATATAATAGCTATCAACTTGAAACTTTATGGGTATATAGATCTCACGGAGGAGAAGCGCTATGCACAAGAACTAAAACTTTTGCTTGCTAAATTTTAAAGTTAATGCTCTTTGTTATTTTTGAAACTAAGATATTATTCGGAGCAAGCATCTCCTAGAGCATAATAGCTATCAACTTAAAACCTTATGTATGGAAAGATCTTACGAAAAAGTGCAGAGCACAAGAACTACAATACTAACTTGCATAGTTTTAGAGTTATTGCCCTTTGTTGTTTGTATACTTATATTTTGTCTAGAGCATATCGTCTAAAGTAAAATAGCTATCAACTTGTAACTTTATGGGTGGAAAGATCTCATGGAGGAATAGTGCAAAGCCCAAGAACTACAACTCTTGCTTGCAAAATTTTGGAGTTATTGCCCTTTGTTATTTTTAATACTTGGATTTTAAAGGAGGTAATTCTCTAACAGTACAAAAGAATCCTTACACTATAAGGCTTCAGTATACTATCAAGCTTTCGCGGCGAGGGATGTCCATGTCCAACATGGCTCTTGTTTTTGTGACAATGCCCTATTCGGGGAGCATTATCCGTCTTTGACGGCTCTTGTATAGAAACATTTGTCATAAGTGTCATTCTTATTTTGTAAACATGTAGATCCATGTAAGGTATGGTGTGTTATCAGAACATAAATGCACATTAATATTTTATATATAGACCTACAATTTCAAGTGAGTGATAAAATGAAAATGAAAATGATAGGAGATCACGATTTCTCGATCCTCACTCTTGCTTGCGGATGTATACCTATATATAGGATATTTAGCAATATTTCAATTTCTATTTCACAAAATGATAAAAGTATAGTAATTTATCATAGATCATATAGATCATTAAATTAAGAAAACTATTATTTGAAACAAATCGCACAAAATATTTAACAGTATAATGGCGTGATGTTGCACCATACCTAATATCTATTTTAAAAACATACCAAACCGATTTGACATATATGTTGACAAAAAAAAAATCATAAATTGATTGTCTCAAGAGAGCCTTCAGAGACTGAGTTTTATATTACGTTACTGTAGTACCTAGTAGGAACATTTGTCTACATTTTGATCAAATTCAGGCAAATTTTATCCAGTCTTAATGAAGATGTTGGCTTTGAACAAAATATCCCTTTTCAATAATAGTTGGGGTATTCTGATATGAGATGGCGCCTTTAAGGTTTTGCAACTGTTTGTGCTAATCTACAGCCCCATTTTGATATATTGTTTACCTGGGCAAACTATCACTTTAGTAAATAGAAACGGCAAAAAATTTGATTAAAAAAGTTTTACGTGAACCTAAATGTTGGCATTCGGTTCTTTTTAGAATAAGAAAAATGGTCTAAGCTTCCGTTCTTTAAAACAAAAGCCAAGATTAATTAAGGTCTGAACTTTTACGCCATATTTTATTAAATGGTTTACTGCTATTTATTTAATGGAGGATAAACCCATTAGGTTTAAGGCGGGATAAAAAACAAACTACGTTTTTGTCGGTACTTATGAAACAATTATACAATAAGTTCACAAAAGTTTGTTCTGCACATTTTGAACTGGTTCTGTCATCTTAATGTGTACATGTTTCATGTAGTTTGATATTCTAAAATTTATCCTGTGCGTGACATTTCCAACAATTTATTCTATGCCTGATGTACCAGCATTGAAAACCATAGACAGACATAAAGTAAATTAGATGCTTACCTGTTTGTCTAAAAATACTTTGAGACCTTATCTTCCTGTAAAACTCATAGCTAAGACTCTGGTCAGACTGTGCGGATGTACAGACTAGCCAGATGCTTTGCTTTGTTTACATGTTAAATTGTTGGAAATATCGAGCACTGGCTTAAATTAGAATCAGAAAAAAATAAGATATGGCTTACTTTCAGTCCCCTGCGCACTAAAACGTTATTTACGAGACTTCAAATGGAATTTAGAACAATATATGAATAAAATACTTCATATCTTTTATGCAAGTATACGTTTGTCAAAAGAAAACGTCTGCATAATTTGGAAGCGAATATTACATAATTTAAGTTGTGGACCAATAAGAAAGAGGGATTTTCATTCCATTTTGCAACTCTTTGTCGAATAGAGCTCACAATATCTTAAGGTAATTACTATAAAGGTTAGAAATTTGAAGCGTTTATATGGATGAATATGGCATTTAAAAAAAGATTCATATAAGTAGAATTCGCTATTTTGACTCACCGATAGTATACAAATGTACAGTAATCACGTGTCACAATACCGTATTCGAGGAATAGCTTTATATGTTTTATCATAACTGTTTAAATAGATATTATTTTATTTTATGAATTTTCGTAATGGACAAATGGCTGATCCAAAATGGATGGATGCAGCCTCTTTCTCAGTATCTCTTGATATTTCCAATGTTAGCATTCGCCCATCAAATTGACAGATGCTATAAACATAATCCGACAAATTACAATAAACCATTAGCGGTCGATGTACAAGAATTGAGATGCATTGCTAATGTTCCGAAACATGAAATTTAGAGGTATCTGGATTCTTGGTTAGCCATACATGTTTGAAAGATTGACACAATACGGATACATGCCGTATTTTTCTCAAATTTATCTCATTTTTCAAAAGCTTCTTATTTTTCTATGAACTGAATTAAAAGAATCTATTACTTGTTTCATTTTCATTCCAATTATATTAAGGTTTATTCCCCGCTATCTCAGCATGTCAGCATATCGACTGCCGAGATCTATTTGTTCCTCTATTGCCCTACACTTTGCAATTAATTCTATATTCTTTTGCTTCCTTTGTGGATAAGCCTCTCTTCCATCCTCGTGAAATTCTCATATCTCTTATTACATTCTTTTAAGTCAGAGATTCTACTTTCCAGTGTAGTTATTCTTATTTTGAATCTATTTTCTACACTTGATTAACATCAGATTGGTTCTTTCTATCATTCGCTACTACTTTGAGTTCCCATCTTGTTCTTATTGAAACCAAGTTATCTTATTTTCATTCCATTGTTGTCTTATGTTGAAGGATATCACGGTAGTGCGTTTTCAATTGATGAGGACGTCCTTTAAGGACAAAGAAATACCCTGAATGGTTTGCTAGAAAATACATCTAAGAATCTGCGAACTCATCACTTTAAATTTCAATAATAATTTCTTGTGCGTAGAAAGTCCCTAGTTCTTGAGCATGTTGTCGCGTCGCCTAAAATGGTCATATATAATGAAATAAAAAAAATCTCCTTCTCTGGAACAATCTATCAGAAATCAACCAAACTTCACAGGAATAATACTCGTGATATGCTCTTTCCGATTTCTTCGTTAAATTCTTTACCGGTTGACAACATGAGTTCAACGTGCTATCGCGTCGCAAAAAGAAAATATCCTATATAATGCAATACAAAATAATCTTTTCCTCTCAAAATACAGGTCAGAATTCAATCAAACTTTACAGGAATGACCCGCGAGGTAGGCTCTTTCAGTTTTCGTGGTTAATATATAATCAGGTTGTTGATAATATTGTCTCTAAGGTCTGTCGTGTCACCTTCAAATGGCCCCATAAAATGAAATATAAGAAAAACTTCAACTCTGAAACAGCTGATCAGCATTCAACTTTACTTCAAAGGAATTATGTCCAGGGTATACTCTCTTGGATATCTTTATTTAATTCTGATTGGATTAATAACTTTGTCTCTACATGCTGCCGTGTTGTTTAAAGATGGTCCCATATGATAAAATTCGAAGAAAACAATTTGAAACTACCGTTTAGAATTCAACCTTACTTTACCCGAACGATCATCGGAATATGCTCTTGCAGATTCCTTCATTATATCGGCAATGGGCTAATAGCTTTGGTGTTACGGGATGTTGAGTTACCAAAAATGGCCATTATCGGGAAACATTAGGATATACTTTTCTCTGAAACTACTGGTCAGAAGTCAACCAAGCTTCACTTGAATGAAAATTTATTTTCTGAGATTTCTTCTTGAAATTATGATAAGCCAACACCTTTGATGACGTCTAATCAGCGGAAATGGACCATTATTAGTTACTGTAAAAAAATCTCTCTGAAATGAACTTCTTGATAGCAATGGTTGTCATGTGGAGTCCGTGGACTAGTGATAAAAAAGTCCTAGGATCGAATCCCGGCCTGATCACGGGATTTTTGTCTGGGCAAATAATAACTCTACGTTGCTCCTGTCCACCCAGGTATATAAATGGGTACCTGTGAGAATGTAAATCTTAGTGATGTGACCGCTGGTGAGCGCCGTATGTTAACAGCCGACTTGCGAATTGATGACCAGGAGTTAAAGTGTGAAGTCGGTTGATTATGCCTGGTATATAAACCGACTATAAACCAAACTTTTTAACTATCTATGAGGATAGTTCTTTAGATAGACCGATACGTTGCTGAGTCATGGTAAAGGGGCCTTTGTGGTGCAATTTTCTCGTTACCAAATTCTTGTAAATTTGTTAACAAATTTCACAAAATGTAACTGATCATGTGACTATGCACACTTTAAAGCTGCTAAGAAAGATATTTCTACATCAGGGAAAATGAGACTTTTACGTAGAATTGTTCGTTAAATGCACTTGTTTTTCCTTTTAAGAAAAAACACACCCTGTTCTTTTATGTCATAGCTAAATACTTTGAATGCAATATGTTGATGAATTTGTGAAAAAAAGTAAAAATCTAATAGGTCTTAAGTGGAGAAATCTAGCCATCTTGGGCTTTTTGCTTTTTCTTCTATTGAAGGATCCCTGCTGTTAAAACGAACAGTGGACGTCAAAAAGTCGATTTCCATTCTTTTCAGGAATGCTTCTCCGAAGAATGCTTCTCCGTGTTAATGCATTTTTATTGTTCCAGATTGTAAAGTAATATTGCATCAACAGTTGTTGTTCTTTTCTCTGTTTTGCTTTTCTTAACACGTGTACCTCATTCATTAATGAAGGGTTAATTCACGTTTTTGAGGGTGTTAACATTTGCCCATTAACATTTGTAGGGACCTGAAAAATGGTTTCATGGTCGAGTGCGAAGCAGGTGGGCGTTAATGTATTTAGGGACTCTTTCGAATGTTAACGCCCCCAAAAAATGAATTGACACTATCATTGCATAACTGAATGACTTTAGTATATATTCAAACAGAGATTGCACTGTAATGCATAGGAAAGCTTTTCATTTGAGTTTTGAGCTTATTGAAAAGCGTTGAAAAATGTGTTGAAAAATTGCGTCATGCATTGAATCGTCAAGTTTGTTTATACCGACGTTACTTGGTAAATTTATGAAGTCACAAATTGAACGCTGAAATGAGATCAACGTCTCTACGTATGTTTTGCTATAATGTTACACATCGAAACTGATTAACTGTATAGGCAAAGACCAAGGATATTTACGGCTATCAGACACTATTGGAAACCTTAGCTCGGTTAAGCAAATGTTAGGAAAAATATACCTCCCTCTGACAGAAGTTGATCTCTTTTGTTAATTTTTATATTATAGGTTCGTACCTGAAATCATATTGCAAAGAAATGACTATTATTTTCTACTTAGATTAAATCATTTGGTTATAAAATTGTAAACTTGCTTAAAATTGTGTAGAATTGATTTACGGGCATTTTTCCTTTCCAAGATTATAAGAACTTGTTTAGACTGGGTAATGGAAATAAAACTTGGAAGGTAAAAATGTCACATAACTCTAATGGCGAACATTCATTTCTTTCATAACTTTCGTTTTGAAAAATCTTGGAATTTTTGTTGGAAAGTGAGCACTGTTTTCTTCAAAGCAATATTTCCTTTTCTTGTAATGTTATAACTTGACTTTTCTCTGCCACTGCAATACCTTTCAACTATCTTTTGTAAATTGAATTACTTTCTAGAAGATTCAACAAATGCCACCCAAAAATTTAGTTTATCAAGGACTCTGAAATTGTGTTTTCTGAAATGCATTATCTTATGGCTGATATGCATTATTATTGGACTGATTATAAATATATTATTTCTTGCGTATGTATTTTATTTTCATTTGTAAAGGTACAGAAGAATAAGCCCCCTTGCTGCTCACTAATTGTTGAAGGTGTAGAAATAGAAACTTTATTTTGCCTTGTAATGAAAGAAAAACTTAACCCACCACCCTCCTAAATTGCTTCCTACGTGCCTGGATTATCAATAATTGAAACTTAAATAACAGTTACATATATGAATGAGGTACATATTTTGTATTTATTATCAAACTCTTGTGTCATGGATGTTGATTACAAGAATACAATTTCAAGGCTAAAAGCGCTGAAGGCCTCGTTTATAAAGAGGCAAGGTGACATTTGAATGCATACACTCAAATTTTTAATATTTTTAGCAAGGTTTTCCAAGGGCTCCATTTACCTAAAGGGATTGTAGGCCCACATTCCGAACTCTATTCAAAGGGAAAATGTCGAACGGTATGCTCACTATACAGCGCGTAGTCCGCAAAAAAGCAACTTATTCCAAAGGTATAGATTACTACGCCCGAAACCGCTTTGCAGACAGACGTAACTCGAATTTTTATAAATTTAGCCGAGTTGATTGGTTTCCTAGTAATCAGACTATTCATCCATTCGATCATTCCGTCTAAGAATCGCAGTAATGCTGTTTTTCTAGGGACACAAGTTCTTCGTGTTTCTTTTACATCAAATTGAATTCCATAAAGAAGGTGTATTTTACTGTGGGAACACAAGAAATTGATAGGGTCAATTTCTCCCTTTCCCACAATATGGTCCACCCTATACTCATATCCTATAATTTTTTTTAATTTATACCCTAGATATAAATCAAATCACACTCATAAGGACTTATAATCTGCAACCTATTCCAAGTTGGCCCAGTCTAAAATTTTGTGGTCTGTTTAAGGGTTTAAGGATGGGAAATGCTTTTAATTTTTTTTTTTTTTTTAATTTTGATTCATCCATTACAAGACAACAAATTTTTAGACAGGTCCAAATTGTAAAGGGTTGCAGATTACATGCAATATGTGGGCAAATTAGTAAATTTGTACTAGAAAGGGTATAAAAAATTAGGGAGAAAGGAGAAAGTGTTTGTAAGCAGCATTTTCTTCTTTTCCCTATTAGCATTATGCTTCTCATCGTCCTTCTCTTGGCATTTTGCCCTAGAAAAAATGGTATCATCAAAAATCCCTATTTTCTCTTTATATAAAAATGCATGGAAAGCTCCGTTCTTTTTTTTTTCCATCAGGTACCGCCTATGTTTTGTCCGTAAACGTATGCCTTTAACAACCAAAAAACGTATAAGTAGAATTCGCTATTTTGACTCGTCGATTATGTACATATATACTGTAATCACAAGACAGAATAGCGTATTTGAGTTATACAGTTTATGAGATTAAGAGTGCCAAGAATAATCAGTTAGACTGATATGGTACAACATAAGCAAAAAGTAAGTTGTCTAATACGTGACTTTTTATACGTGTAAAGATCGTTTTAGAAAATACTGAACACACATTGGTATAATAACCAAATCAAAAGTTTTGATAATGCCTACTTTTTCATTGGCATTGTCTAATTCGGTTCTGAAAATATTCCGAATTCCTCAGTGGAAAATGTAGCGTTAACGACCTGTTGCGTGTAAGACATTGCAGATGGCGAAAGTCTAGACTCAATATTAGAAATGTAATACATCATTTCCATTGAACCTATGGAGAGTTGAAATTGTCTGTAAAAAGGAGTCCATACATAATCGATATTTCTGATAATTATTCATGTCATGGTTGACAGCATTGTTTATTCGTCTACATATTAGTGATAAGTACCTTTTTAGCTCATCTACCCACGAAGTCTTCAAGGTGAGCTTTTGTGATCGAGTACTGTCCGGAGTCGAGCGTTATCTTCTTACCTTGTGTGTACTCGTTAAAGTACTACCTTTCTTGCAGAATAAGCTAATCATCACAACTTCGCGAAATGTAGAAGAATGGCATTACGTCACAACTATCTATGACGTCAATACATGTTAGCTTACATTATGGGCGCCTTTGGAGGTAGTGGTAGTTTCAAAGTCTTCGATGTACAATATGACCTATATAGGCAAAAGATTGAAATTAAGTCGAAACATTTGCAGTATGATAAATTCATTATACGGTTTCTTGCCGGGGTATATGACGGTTTATTTAGGGCTGGTAAAAATGATGTAACCCTAGCGGAAGGCGGGAATAAATCGTTATATGGCCAGGCAAGTGACCGTATTTACAACTCATACTGTTGTATCGGTAAGATGTCACAATGCAGCTGTCCTAAAAATGGAATTTCATCCCATTCATCATAGTTTTTGTTTGCGTGACACCCTTTGATCATCTTTCTAATTGTAATGACGATTCAAAGGCGTGTTTTTATAACAAAATTGGACGTATAAACCACGATTGAAACAATGGACCAAACTCCTTTTGTTTTCAATTATTTATCTAGTCCTGTTGATTACGGAAGCTTGTGTGTACCCCCTAGTGAGGACATAAACTTGACGCCAAAGACGTATTGAACTCTACAAGTTGTCAAAATTACGATGACAGTCGATAAAGATATCGACATGTTGACCAAATTTGTGTCTTTCCGCTATCCTACATATAGAAGACTTGCCCAGATGAACTCATGCATCTTTTACGAATAAGATGGATGTCGACATTGTTATTTCGTATTGTACACAGAAAGAAAATAAATCGCCTGAATTTTAACGACAATTGACATGACGTCCAAAAGATGTCGTCATCGTGAAAAATGAATCCTACTGAACCGTGACGGTTTAATTTCAGATCCCTGTCTGAATATGCACTCTTGGCAAGGTATCTTTTACTCATTTATCTAAGCGTGGTCCTGTCATTAAACGTGCTAGATAAACACATGCAATTATTACTTGCGATAAAAAAGAATTTCGACGTTTCCAAAACTGCCTTGCCTGCAATGATGCATATGAACAAGTGCTGTGTTTCGCCTTCTAAAGACTGAACACAGCATTTTCGAATTCTAATACAAAAAGCTAAATAGAAAGACTCAAATAAATGAAGTTTTGAGTCATTCTGATTATATACATTTTTAAATGTAAAAAGAAAATGTTGCCATGTTGAACTAGAAAAAACTGTTTCAGCGATTTGTAAGCAGAAAATCGTTACTACAATTCATATTAGACTATTGTAAGGACGCGTTTAACATAAACCGTCGACATAAAACAAAATCTCTAGAGTATGCCAAGTCATAGATCTACCACCAAATCTTTCTCCTGAGATTTTTTCCGATTTCTAGACTAGAAAATCAGATAAACTTGATTTATTTACTTTTTTGTCTAAACTGTAGCTTTATATGACAATATGAATGCATTGCCTTTTTATCATAGGACGATATAGTAAAAAAGGACGACGTTAGATAGTATTTAACATTTTTGTTCAAACGAACTTTAACGACATGCTTTTAAAAGAAAATTAAATTCGCATTTATATGCAATTGTCTTTATTAAATGCACAATCGAAAAAGAAGAAAAAGGAAACTAGACAAATTTATTGTTCATGTACACAGGTGACTTGTGTAACACCTCTCGACTAATTTCCATCTTTTTTTAAAGATTGCACAGTTGCTTACCGTTGTCACGATGTCAAATTGTTTCATTTTGATACAGGTAAAATGCTTCTGTCAGCGTTATGTAAATTGACTCTATAACGAAAACAACACAAGATGTTTTGTTTATCCAGAAAAAGATCTATCCTCCACGCGGCTGTTTTTGACAGATGATATCGATCTTGATTTTCTAGACTTACTGAACCCATAGCTGTGTAGATGTAAAAACAACTTCCCATGATTTCAAGAAGAGGGACAAAATGTGATTAGAGGAATACACAAGTTTAGAAAATATGTCTTTTTGTCTAATAGTTTTTGAGAAGCAGACGCACACACGACAACACATGCCGCCATGACAAAAGCTTCAATGGCCGTGGCCCAATGAAGCCAATTATGGCAGTGGTGGTACTGCTTCGGTGCTTGGATTTGAAAGTAGTTGTTCGTGTCTCGTCATCTGATGAAGGATCAACTTAGATTTCCGTTGATAAAATTTCCACCAGAGAGGTTGGATTTTTATCTTTATTTTGTATTTATAAATCTGAGTATGGACGGTAGCCTTTTTTTTATTCATTTTTGTGTTTTAAACTACTGGGTAGCATTCAACTAAATGTCACAGGAATGATGCTTGGGACATACTCTTTCAGATTACAGGGTTCATCAAGCTGTCGCTTCATCCCAAAATGGCTCTTTTTGGTAAAATACAAAAATCTTCTCTAAAACAACTTGATAGCCGTGGTAAATTTTGATCGATTTCTGAGCATTTCTGCGTAATTTCGGAGTGTTTGGGGTGATCGATTGATTGATTGAATGGAGTTTAACGCCGCTTTCAACATTATTTCAGTTATATCGCGGCGGCTGGAGCACCTAACAATGGATCCCTGGTATTTCTATCACCAGTACAACCACCACATTCTTTCCTAGCCTCCAGCCGCTATCTCACATATGTCTACGATTATCAACCCATTGCCGAGAGACAAATAGTCGGAAAGAATGAGTGCCGCCGTCGGGGATCGAACCCGGAACCTCTAGATTTGATGATAAACGGACAAGCTTGGTAGTCAAAAAGTGATATTCCTCATCAGTCTGTGTCATGGCCGCGGGTTGGCCAGGATAAATATTTTCGTTTTCTTTTCATATTTTCTGAAACGCGAATAACCATTCTATCTTACCACATTTATGACCCAGTAGACCACCATTATATATTTTTTTTTCGGTTTAAATTTGTAGAAAGTATATACAGTGTCTCATGTAAACCCGCGAACTCTAGATGACAGTCCGACGCGCTACCAACTGCGCTATGACGGCGGCTTGTGTTTGGGATGTATGGGGCGCTGATCAAGATCAATGTGAATTTCACGACGTTGCTAACTGTACTCAAGAACATCCCCCGTAGTTAACTTACATAGAAGATGCTGTTATCTTACTTCACGGTAGTTTATACCTAACATCTATCTATAGAGCGCATTATGACGATTCTTGTCAGACTGTGCCAGAAACTTTGTTTTGCGCACATTTAAAATTGTTGGAAAATATCACGCACAGGCTCAAATTTGAAATTTGCGTAACAAACACAGTAGTGTCCAGCTGAAAATTTCAGATTTTTTTCTTTACTATTTGCATTTTTAATTCGCGCTACCCTTAGATTAAACGTTTCCAAAATAAGAATACCGCCCCTACCATCGAAGGGCGTCAATGATTTTCTTTATTAATGGATATGCTTTGACGTTAACCATCAAAACTTAACATTAAAAAGATTGTATGAAGTAACATCGATGCTATTCAAAAGGTCATTTTCGAAACACAATTGTTGCAAGACAGAGGACAGAATTAGAAAATTCCAAAGTTACAGTTATTTTTGCTGTTTATATTTGTTATAATATCGGAAGGTAGGTCGATAAGTTTGGATCCCGAGCTGTCAAAAAGCGAAAAAAGTTTAAGGCCTGCGAAGTCCGTGCAATCTGACTCGCTATGGTACTTTTAGAATTCCCTAGATGGTCCTATTTCGCATGACAATTTACTTTTATACTTCCTTAATAAGTAAAATTACAGGACTTCACGAACACATTGAATTGCTTCAGAAATGCGAATAACACTATATCGAAATGCAGTTTCCTTGTTAATCTGGCGGATAAATGACATTAACAGACGAATATATTAACATCATTAAACAAATAAGGAAACGAAACATGATGGCAATCGGCACGTCGTGTTCGGTTAATCGAAATGAGACATGGTTCTGTCGAGAATAAAAAATAATTATCCTTTCTTGTAAAATTGGAATAAAATTACTGGGAATTACGAACAACGTCGCAGCCTAGGCTTTTAAAAACAGATTTGCTTATTACCGTTCGATGTCGAAGCCTACCAACTCTGATGAATCGACAATCGGAATTCATAAGCGGAATAGACCCCTGGGGCCGGTTTCATCAAAACATTTAGGACATATTTTTGTCGTACTGATGACTTACGAAACAGTTACAATAACAATCACTTAAAATAGGTATTGATATTTTGGGGATACGTGATTTTTGTCCTAATTATGTGTTAAGTCATCGGTAAGACAAAAATGCGTCCTAAATGTTTTGATGAAACAGGCCCGTGGAATAAAAACGACGCAACCACGAAAACATGTCATTTTGCACGTGGGTTTACAGACGTAGAACCATAAAGATCACGTTGATTAAATTAAATATGAATGGAATATACAAACAGGTAATATGATTGTTTGATCACAAAACGCAGTGTTTTACTACGTTTTGTCATCAAATTATTGATTGATCGATTGATTCAATGGAGCTTTCAACTTTTTTTTCATTTATATCGCGCGGCTGGAGCACCTAACAATGATTTCCTGGCATTTCTCCGGCGCTCGACAAACTGCGCATTGACGGCGGCTGTTATCCAATTATAATATACCCATTAATATAAACAACAAACGCAAAGCATTGAAGAATTTTGTTTTTCTTGACGTGTATTGACCAAAGTACCAAGAGAAGACAAAATATTGTGTTATGCCTTCAAAATATAATATACACATACAGATCTCAATAGACGAATGGCGGAAAGCATTAAAGTTATGTTGTTCTGAAAGGGCATAGACCAAAGTACCACCAGGGCCACATGTTATAAAACTTTTCTCTTCTCATTCTCTTATCAGAATTAACTCAAATTTTGAATATAGATTCAAAGCTGTGATTCTGTAATACTAGTAAAATAAATGTATGACTATAAAAGTTCTTATAAATAAGTTGTTATGCATATAATCATACAGTTATTTAAATTTTCAGTTTGAGAAAATTCTCACGTGAGAATGAGAAAGGTTTTATAACCTCGGGCCAAGAAGCCGGTTTACTGAAAAGATAACACAAAATTACACTACGTTCGAGTTACCTTCAAGTTTACGGAAGAACCTGAATGGATCGCCTACCCTGCACGAACTCCTACATGATAGTAAGCTTTTAACATATAGAGTTTTACTAGGCAGATCTTGAAACAAACAGCGAATCGCATAATTGCTTTCTCGTATAGCCGAATTTCTTACAAAAGCTCGAAACTACAGCTTTATACAAGCTGTAGTTTCGATGTTTGTGAAAAAAACGACAAAATAATTATTCAAGAAATCAACTGATAAGTTGAGCTGACAAGAAGTGTTCAGTCATAATCTCAATATCAGTTAAAATATAGATCTTTTTCAACGACTGACTAAAGTAGTTTCCTCTGGTAATTCCACTAATAGAAGAAACCCGTCTAACGTCAGTTTTCAATCAGACTGATGATTGAAAATCGTAGACTGGTACCTTAATTTTTCCCTTTGGGTCTTCTTCTGTTAAATTGGTCAATATTTATCCATCGGAAAATAGATAAATATTTTCACAGTCGTTTACTTGGTATACACTGAAACGAAGTTATAAACGGCTTCCTTGTATTTTCCACATTTTAAGATATTTAAAGTCATTGATTAGAATATCTTTTATTCCTATATGAATGGCCGTTCATTTGAGCGTATTGTCCTTGGTATCAGTAATAAACGATCAAACAAAGGAACCCTCATTTGCAAAAGTCACAAAAATGGCACTTTTTATAGGAATTTTAAAATTTCGGTCTCAGAAATACTCGATAATAAATGAAATTAGTGTAAAACTTCGATGACATTTGCGTGTCAGATATTAATTCATTGAACAAAATAACATTACCATGCCTTTGTTTTTGATACGAGCATAAACTGTCAGAATTACCCCACCCACCAATATTAATTTTGAAAACAGGGGTAGCCTGAAATTCGTTTCAGATTCGTTGCTTTCTTCAATTATTTTAGAGTAGCTTTTAATTGAAGTTGCTTCCTTAATGTTTTATCTAATACGATCCGACTACTAACCATTTCAGATACCAACGGAAATATTATTTTTTCAGCAAAAACCAAGTGGCCGTGTAGAAGTTCGTTTCAGTGTAGATCCGCAAGAAAGATTGAGGTTCAAGAAAACTTTATTTCCTATCATTTTCAACGTAAAATTGATCTTTGATCACTCACTTAAAATTGCTGGTCTATACAGTGTAGATATAAACTGCCAAGTGAAGAAGCATGCAAGATGGCGGACGTAAACAACGAAAACGTGCAAGTACATTTTCAATCGCAAAAATACAGGTTTATTTCACTGATGGTGCTTAATAATAGACATTGTGACCAACATAAAATGTCCGATTTTCTTATTTTGCAATTGATTTCTCGTAATGCCTACTACACAACTTAGATCCAATCGATAAAGTTGGGTAATTAGCAAAATCCGAAACTGAAGTAGTGATCGCAATATTCATTTCAGAATATTCGATTCATTACAAATAAAATCACCTGTGTCCTACGACCTATCGTAGGCCCAAACCCCAACAAACCATTCCGACTTTTGACATCTCTAAAAAAACATTATGGAAAGTGATATTTTTAGTTTTTGTAAATGGACAACTGTCCAGTGTAGCAACATGCCGTTTTTCCAATAGGTACAGTAGAGAAACAAAGGTTTTGGTGAGATTTTGAACCAGTGGAGATACATTTTTGGAATCTGTGTTGACATGTTGGTCACAATGTCTATTATTTAACACGATGTTTACGTCTACAATCTTGCATGCTTCTACATTTGGCCCTTTTTTCTACACTGTAGCAGCTATAACACTTTGATTTTCTCAATTAAGTAAAAATAGTTAGAATTCAAAGGTGTATTCGTTATAGCAAGATGAAAAAAATCCCGCTTAATAAGGTTTTTAAGACGTCAAAATGAACAATATTCGACAATTTGATTAAGAACTTCCGACTTCGTCACGACAACTCGTTTTAAGCCAATGCAAAACATCTACGTTTCCCCATTGAGATATCTTTGGATACTTATTGAACGGCTTAAAAATCTTGCTATAACGAATGCTTTATCTTAAAATCTTTACAAGTATCTTAAGAATCTCGCTCAAAGGAACGCACCTCAGATATTGACGCAATCTCTTCACCATAATTTTGTAATGAGCGGAGTCAATGCTAAAATGACCAGTTTTCCGATCGATTTTAGAATCTCCTTTACGGGATGAAGGCCTAAAATAGTGTTCTTTTTTGTTATTACTTTACTCTTTTAATAAGATTTATCATGTGAAAATTGGAATTCCCAAGTCTCATGCACTTTTCTAGTTCTAAGGAAGTCAGTATTTAACCAATTCGTAAATTCAGAAAACGTTCCCAATCTGTGTGGAACGTAATCTAACTTCGTTATTGAAGATTGTGCATAATTAGAAAACGATTGATGTGACAATTATCATCATCATCGTTAATTGCATCTTCTAATAAAATACTTTTAGACGTCCAAAGATAGAATAATCATGTGATCATCCGTGGCGTTCGGGCGCCGGGCGTCCATTCGTGCGGCGCCGACTTCCTTGTCCTAGACATAACTCTGTAGGCATAGCTTAGGTCTTAAAATTTGGGAATGTCTTAATGTGAAAATTTGAAAGCCAAAGTCACACTTTTCTAGTTCTAAGGAAGTCAATATTCACCCAATTCTTAAAACGTTCCGAATTTGCGTGGAACGTAATCGAAGTTCGCTTTTGAAGATTGTACACAACTAGAAAACGATGTTATCATTATCATCATCGTCGTTAATTGCATCTTCTGCCTTAATAAAACATTTTTACACGTCCAAAGATAGTATTATCATGTGATCACCCGTGGCATTCGGGCGCCGAGCATCCGATCGTGCGGCGTCCACTTCCTTTTCCGAGGCATAACTCTGTAGGCATAACTTATGTCTTAACTCTTGTCATGCTGAACCCGGAATATTCCTGCTTTGGCAGGAGCTATAGACAAACATCAGCCTGCACATATGTGCAGTCAGATGTTAGTCTACACCACCTGTTTCTCACTTTCAAACCAGAATTTTCAATAGATTTAGTTTTTTTCAAATAAAAATTAAACCTACAGTTGGTACTTTCAGTGTTTTTTGCCCTTTGAATTTGATGACAATTTTTAGCCAAAATTTATTCAGCATGACAAGGGTTAAAATTTGGGAATTATGTTCATCTCGTGATAACAGAGGGCAATACAGAAGAACAGTAACTCTATCTAGCTCGATTTTTTAGTTATTTTCCGTTGCTGTTTTTCATACTTTGACAAAATTATGACTCCAAATCAAAATACAAACAGTAGTTAACATTGTGAAATAGACATTCATCTCGATTAAACCATTCCAAATTACTTGCTTAGCGCGCCAATCATTCATTCCAAATACTTATCCGTACCAAAACTCATCCAAAATCGTTAAAAATTGCTTCTGAATTGTTCAAAACGATCACCGTTTCATAAAAAGCAGTCAAATAATTCAATTGTCTTATAGGCTGGTATGTATTTTAAAGAGACTGGTTTGTTCCCGACGACACATAAACGATAAGTAGGCAGAATTTAGGTCTGGAGGTAATAAGATATCTCAATGTTCGTCCAATTGGTCGAAATTAGCGATATTATATTACCTCCCCTAATTTCACTCAAAATTCGTTCCTTACAAATTTTCAATCTAATTCCGCATTCTTTTCAAAATCATTCACTTTGCCAATTACACGACGTTACCTCCCGCTAATTTCACTCAAAGTTCGTTCCTTACAAATTTTCAATCTAATTCCGCATTCTTTTCAAAATCATTCACTTTGCCAATTACACGACGTTACCTCCCGCTAATTTCACTCAAAGTTCGTTCCTTACAAATTTTCAATCTAATTCCGCATTCTTTTCAAAATCATTCACTTTGCCAATTACACGACGTTCTCAACTGTAACTACAGTGTCGGATACATATACAGTCGATATTATTCGAGCGACCACGTCTATTTAGCGACCAATTTTATTAAGCGACCGCCATAAAATCTCCCTTCGCCGTAAGCAAAATCTCTGAAAAAAGGATATTCATAACGAAAAAAATGGTGATTATTGAATCTTATGTTGTTGAAGCCAATTAGAATCGTCTCAACCAGACGATTCTAATGGGCTCCAACAACATAAGATTCAGTATGACTTGACCGACCATCAATATATGATATCAAACTGACCTGTCACATTTATCATGATATTTTGTATTAAGCGACCATTCCAGTAAACGACCGCTTTTTAGTGGTTTCTTAGTGGTCGCATAACAGAAGTTTTACTGTATTATACTTACTTAGTATTTTGTATGAAAAATATCTAACGACTTTGGGAGATCAATAATTATCGAGGCTCTGCCGAGACAGTTATCAATCTCACAAACAAAGAAGATATTTTTTCATACAATATACTAAGAATGTATTATATTTATCTTTTAACCTGTATACATCATGTTTTCGTCGATGTTTTTAACAGAAATGCAAGTTTCTAAAAATTACCGCATTACGTCATTGTTCTAAAAAATCAAAATGGATATTATCACACGGATATATAAAATGCAATAAAACGGCAATATAAATAAAAATATCTAACGAGTTTGGGGGATCGATAATTGTCGAGGCTCTGTAGACAATTACCAATTCCCACAAACAAAGTATTATGTTTATCTTTAAACCTCTATACGTCTTGTTTTCGTCGATGGTTTTAATAGAAATGAGAGTTCCTAAAAAAATACCGCATAACGTCATTGTTCTAAAAATAAAAAAAAATAATATCATATGAGATGTTATCACACGGATATTTGTATAGTTATAAGATTAAATGCATTAAAACGACAGTTATCACAAGCGGTGTCCGCCCTGCGTCCGGGATGACAAAATAGTGAAAACTACGGAAATTATACCCCGCTTTGCAGTTGCACTTGCGTGCAAAGCAGGGTATAATTTGTCAATAGTTTAAACTATTTGTAGTTCTAGACGTAGGGCTAATTTGCAGATCTATGATCATACTACAGTTACAATACGATCATGAACATTTGACGATTGACGATCAAGTAACATTCAACCCAATAGAGCCTTTTAAAGACCAGTAAAATTAAGAACATCATCTACGAATGCCTACGCTTGGCTGTTCGGTGCTGGATAGTGAATAAACAATCTAAGACGAGAAAGGGACACAATTCGCGCAAAATGCATCTAGGGTTTTTTTCCCCTTGATATCATAGTTTGCATTTTTGGCAGTGAATACCTTTAGTAATACTAGATATATTACATTATTATACTGCGAAGAAGATTCTAGCATTTTCATTGGTTAATGCTGACCTGACAAACTTTGATGTCTACGGCCGCTTCCATATAGCTTCTAATGTTTCCCTAAGGCGCCTCGCCGTGAACATAGACAAAAAATCGAAACGGTTATAGCAGCCATGATTCTCTCGCTTCGCTGATAACATGACCCGAATATACACATAAGGCTACAGTTGAAAATCATGTCAGGTAATAATGTGCAGAGATAAAAATGATATAGATGTCAATAAATACCTAAAATTTTACAAATCTGTCCATATAAAGTGGCAACTTTCTCGCAGCTTCAGCCAAGAACCGCTTTCATATCAAAACATTGCGGAGTGTATTAGTGTGACGTCACAACTATATATGACGTCACTTTGTACTTTTTTTTTTCATGGGGGTGCATTAAGGGATATTGATTGTTTAAAGGAATTGGGTTTATACCAAGGCCTTACATAGGCAAAAGACAGATATTTAGCCCTAAAACTTTGGAAGTATAATTAATTCGTAATACGGTTTCTTGACTGGGTATATGACGATTTTATTCCCGTCTGGAAAAAATGATGTCAACCCTCGCCTACGGCTCGGGTGACATCATTTTTTCCAGCCGGGAATAGATCGTCATATACCCCGGCAAGAAACCGTATGACTAATTAAAAATACCAAATTTCTGGAAACCGACAACGACGCCACAACGATGATGAGGGTGACGACACCAAGGCTAAAGCAATACCTCGGGTTTTCTTAGAAAATAGCTGAGCAAAATAACTTATTCAGCACTTGTTTACACAAAAAACAAGATCCCAAAGATGTTCTGAATAGATAAGTCATTTAAACATATTAGGCATTCTAAACACAATTGCTGGATCGCTGGCTCGGAATATTGACCTCCGTCACCCCTCCTAGTTATTTGAGCAACATTTATCTGCAAATTTATAACTAAATCTATAATGTGCCATATTCCGTTGGTATAAAAAAAAAGTTGAATATTACACGGGTGTTATTACACAATATGGTGCTAGGAGGCCTTAGCAACGTTATTTTGCCATTATGAAAATGACGTCATATTTAGACCTAATGGATGCAGTGACGCCATTTTTCGAACGGCATTATATGATCCACAACAAATTTTAATCAATAGAGTTTAATAATCCTATTGACTTTTCGTAGAACTTCGTGTCATGTTATAAATAAATTATCAAAAATGTGTTTAAAAGAATACATATGCCTGTGACCCGTCATGCAAAAAGGGGCCATCTGGGAACTTCGAATAATGAAACATGAGGGGGGCTTTGATTGTTGGACATTTTGTCTTTGCATAAATAGCCTGGTAATATGATCCGATCTGGTCATATATCTGATTCTACCAACTATACGATCCAGTCATCTATATTGTTATATTGTTTCACAGAAAGGTAGATTTGTAATTCTTGATTCAGAACATTAGTAGGGTACGAAAAGTTTCGACACTTCTATGATTTTCATTTTGGGACTCTTGTTTTTGCTATTATAGTTTCATTATCCAGCACCTTGGATAAACTGTGTTCCGGTTTTGTTTTCCCTGCTTTATCTTTGGATTCGGCTAGGAAAGAAATTCTCTTAAATTTCTATTTTAATGTATATTTCACGAAGAAAAATGAGGTCCCGTTTGTCCCGCATAGACGTCTATAGATGATAATAAATCGCAGGTCTCATACATTATATATTACAAATACTCCGGAATGTCTGCTGTGATTTATCATTGTCGTAATTATTTTCTCTTTTTTGTCTGTATGCGTTTTATCCTTTGAAACAAGAAATGTGTCAAAAAGTCAGGAGCCCCTATAAATACCCAACCTTCACCTTTGACCCGTTTTGCCGTCAGCCGTGACCCTGACCTTCAACATTTCGGGGGAAACTTTTCGTGCGACACCAGTGCTCATCAAGGGAAACAACTGTGTCAATGTTATTTGAGCCTGTGCGTGACATTTCCAACAATTTCAAATTTGAACAAAGCAAAGAGTCTGGTCAGTCTGTGCATCTGCACAGTCTGACCAGAGTCTTCACTTTACATTTTGTAGATAAGTAAGGTCTCAACTTGTCTTCAGACAGTCAGACACTCTTCGAATTGCACGAGGTAGCTGTCTTGGCTGAAAAATGTTAACGCCTCGCGTACATGTCAAATTGTTGGAAATGTCACGCAAATCATCCATAAATGTAGAAGCTATGCTCCTGACTATAATCGGTCTCACATACACGCACTCGCACACACTCACACACCGACAGAGATAGCTCTATATGCCAAACGTCATTTCGTCGCAGAGGCAGAGAAAAGGGAAACCGAAATTACCCTAAGTGACCCAGTGACAAAGCGGACCGATTCAGAAAAGTTAGGTTCGATTCCATATTCCGTTGCTCATCCTATATAGATGTTTTGGGCAAGATACTGTAAAGTCCATGCCTGGTACTTGCGTTATGCAGATTTTTTTCCAAAATTGGCTTAAGTTTTGACAGACATGTAAATTGACCTTACGACGGAAACGAAAAAGGCAAATACGCACACATCGTCAAAAGTGCGAGAAAGATAGAGGGCAAAATATGTAGGGAGAAAAAAACAACAACATTTGATACGTATAGAGTTTGGGACAAGTAGATCCTTATTTAGTCAATTACAAAATGGCCCTTTTCATTTTCCGCAACTGTAAGGTGAAATGCACGAAATCATGTTCAAAAAACTTGACCAAATACATAAATTTGTTCGTTTGTGGATCCTGATATTACAATTCGAGAAGAAACTTCATTTATGTGAAATTCTGAAGTTCATCATACAATATAGAAAACAAATTATTTGTAGACATGTTGCGTGCAGAATGTCTCGGTGTAACGAATATTGTCGTAGGTTTTACAATAAAGCGGAATCATCATTCCGAGATATTCTGCAGATATTAAACCTGTTGCGTGTGAAAGATTGCAGATCATATTTTGGTCTAGACGAGGTATTAAAATGCACTGAATCATTACAATAAAGCAAAATGAGACGTAAGGTTGTTTAATACGAATTCCTATGCGACATATTTATTTGAAATGGTCAGCTTTTATGTTGTATGGTTCCGTTTGTACCGAATTGAAAAAGATTTCTAAAAGAAACGGCGTTTCCAAGGGAATATTGTTGCAGATTTCTGTCAAGAAAAATTGTAAAAGCACTATTTTCAAACAACTCTATGAGCCATACACGTATCACAGTTTAACCCTTTCCTGTTTTACAAAATTTTGGACCTATCCAAATTCAAAGGTTTTGCAGACGAAAATTTAAAGTGGGTTTAATTTGAAAAATAACCATTCCGGAGGGTAGAAAATAGTGTGGAAAAAGAAGAAATTGCTTGTCAGGAGCAATTTCTTCTTTTTTCACAATGTTTTCTCAATCATAAAATCACAGGCACGTAAAAAGCAGGGATTAAACAGCAAAGGGTTAATGCAGAGCGTGATTTATAATAAATTATAGGGGAAAAAAAGAATATTCTTGTAGTTATTATTCCCCCCCTCTAAGATTCCATATCGGAATATCACTTTGACTTTTAAAAGCAACATTAACAACAAAAGTGAAACGTAATTTAGTTTTTTTTTTTTTGTTTTTTGTGTTTCTTCTTTTTTTTTCTTTCATTTTTTTTTTCATTTTGATCTTTCCTAATAAAAACATATAGATAGAAATCTCTATTAAGTAAACTAATCCCTGCCGGATTTTTTTTTTAAATTATTTTGGTTTGTATATACTTTGCTTTGTCTTTTCTTTGTTGATCCAATACCACACGTAAGTTGAGATTACTTTACTGCTTTTTGCAAATTTGAAATCTAACGCTTTATTTTCATTTTCTAAGAAACGGTACTTTTAATTATGCAATTCAAAACTTTAGAAGTACAATTTAATAAGTAAGCCAAACGGACATTTTTAATGACCATCAAACAAACAGCGACGTCTTATGGTTGATGTTAAGACGTGCGATGTCTACATATTCCTTTATGGGTTGAAATACGATAAAAAGTAGTTGATTGAAAATTTTCAAATTTAGGACAGTTTGTGCAAGTTTTAAGGGCGGTGCGTTTTCATTGCGCTTGAGTATATATTAAAATTCCATGTAAAACAAAACAAGAATAATATAAATAAAACAAAAAAGACACTAGAAGCAAATTTTCATAAAGCGCCTACCGGTTTCGCTATTCTGCGTCAAAAGAAAGTAACATCCAATAATAACACCGATACAACATTGGACATCTTTTTTCTAGCAAAAACGTTATTTAATTCATCGACAATGAAGTAATGAGAAAACATGACAAAGGTTTTCAATAAGTGGCTAAGAGCAATCGTCTTAATTTCCTGGCTTGAAGAATTTTACCTAAAATCGAAAAGTCACTAACATAAATAACGAACAATGACGTTTTAAAACGTTAACCCGGAAAGCTGTATGAGCGCGTAACACGACCTTTTTTAAATAATGGCGTATAGTAGATGGATACATCCACCCATTTTGAGGTCTTATGTGTCCCTTGTCGTCATCGAAAGCGATCGGAATCTATCACGAACTTGCCTTGGGATGATTTGACCATCAGTTCGGGTTGACGTCGACTTTTGGAGACCTGGGCGTGGCCTATCATCTACAGACCAACTTCTTTTTAGACTATGGGTTATTGTATGATAAAGCAGCCTATTCTGTCTTCAGTTTGAAGAAAAGACAATCCTGCTTCGACCATACTGAAAACCCAATGACGATGTGCGTAAGTCTAACGTCTCCTTTTTGTAATTTTTTAAGTATCTAAATGACCTTATATCGGCATGATTATTAGCTAGCATAATCAATAAACAATTCGTGATTAATTTTTGCATTCACGTGAAGAACACAAGAATTATCAAAGGGGGTGTTCCAAATGTATAGTAAAATGTGCCCACGCTTAAATTTTTATGATATTGTGGTTAATTGTAGTACTGGGTTTACTGATTTAGGAAATGACTTTTTTTCAAAATTAGTAAAGAGGGTCGACCATAAAGTACCCGAAAGCACACCTTATTTAATGCAAATGGGTGTCATGGAAAAAATCACCTTGCCAGGAAATTTTGGAATCTGTAAAAAGAATTTGTTACTGATTTAAAAGATAAATGGTACCTATATGTTTTTTATATAGGTTGGGATCTTATTTCTGTTTACTCCTAAAAGATAGCCCAAAAAGTACTTGAAAAATTCATGAAAATTTCAAAAAAATGAAATTATGTTCTAAGTTAAAGGGTTAAAAATTTTAAGTTGTAGCTCTAGTCTAGTTATCAAACTTTCTTAAGTTAGTCAAAAATCTCCTAGTGTAGAAGATAGTGGGTGGGGTAAGATATAGTTTTCACCCATCTGAGAATCTTAAAGTGTCAATATCTTTTCAAGGCTGTAAACAGGAAGTTCATATTTCACACATGGATCCATTGTGACAAAGCTTATATACAAACATAGGTCAAAATAAACTATCAAGGTCAAGGTTAATTATCAAGGTCATTGTTATAAAAAACCTTCATTGAGCTTTGGGAACATACTTTGCAAAAGTAATGAATGATGATTTTGATTTTCAAATATAGTTTCTTTTAAACAAATTTATTTCAGTTGGTTCCTAACTCAAAGTCATTTGTAAAGGTCAATGTCAGATTTTCTTTTAAACAAACTGATTTCAGTTGGTTCCTTACTCAAGGTCATGTTTGAAGGTCAATGCCACATATGAGGATGGTGTTCAGGATTTGACACTACGTATTTTCTGTCACAATTCTGAAGAATTTACTTGCTCTATGTATTCATAGTAATAAGATGCCTCCCGTGAAAACGTGAGACGCTTTTAGCAATAAATAAAAATTTAATCGAAATGTAAGTTATGAAATAAAAACTTTAGAAGGTAAAACAGTGTGGGAAAACCAGGAATCTCTTGTAACAAGCATTTTCTTCTTTTTATAAAGTGTTTTCCTTTGGGTAATGAAAATGTTGAGTTTTAGGATAGGCAATTTATACATTTTAATTTTTTAAGTTTACAAATGTTAATGAAGATGAACAATCACTACATTCCTAAAGGACCCGCAAATATTCCGGCTTTGCTGATACATGTACTAGTCCTTCCTAAAATATACCTTCCTCCGGCCCAAGGACTGTTGTCTGTGCTGACCCCTAGTCTTAATGCAAATAAGAAATATTATGATATCGATAATACAATTTGAAAGAATCTTTTTCCTTCGTGAATAAATGATTCTGCAAGGTCTTTAGGTTAATGTTGTTTGTAAACAAGGGGGAAAGAATAACTAAATGGCCAACCTGAGTTTTATTGGTCACTAAAATGAAATTCTGGCAAAGGTTCATTGAAATTAGCCTAGTTGTTGAGATGTAATTCAATGAAAATGTCAGCCTATAAATTATTGAAATTGGTATATTGGTTAAAAAGATGATATTTTTTCATCCGCCAAGTCAAACAGATTCTTATGCCAATTTCACAAACAATTTTTGAAATGGATTTCCAAAGGATCATTCTGGAAAAAATGCTTTGAAATTGGCTTGATAGTTCAGGAGGAAATGTTGTTCAAGGATTTAATTGTGAAAAAAAGCCATGGTCATATTTATGGGTAAATCCAAATTACGCAAATAATCTTTGAGAAGGGTTACCCAAAGAAAGTTCTGGCAAAGTTTCATTGAAATTGCCTGTAGGGTTAAGAAGGAGTAGAAGTTTTACGAAATTTAGAAGACAGATGCACAACCTGCGACGGACTAGGGATCCTAAAAGCTCCTGTCAGGAATCTTGTGCTCTGGTTAGCTAAAAATCAAGAAACGATACAGTTCCCTATCATGTTTAATTATATCTAAAAAAGACATTTATAATCAAACAAAAAAGATAAGGAGATACTGTGTAGCCAATTTAGTGAAAGTAAGACTTTAACCTTTGACATCGAGTTGCGACAAATGACATATTTTCTGTTTCTTTCTGATATAGAATTGTGTTTGTTTAATCAAATTCAACCAAATAGTTTATGGTAATTCTTTCAGACATTTGGGGCAGAATTAGGACATAGAACCTTAAAGAAACAAAATATGTATAAAAAACATTTATGCCCCAATAAATGCAGGCAAACGACCTATTCATTGTCAATTAACAAAGGGCAATAACTCAATAATGAGTAGAGTTATTGTTCTTATCAACTGTACTTCTCCTCAATTGATGAACAGATCGACAGAGAGTGGTGCAAAACAACAGCAAAATCTCAAATATGTCTCCTATGGCATATTACCGGCCCCTTTTCCGTTGTCATTCAAATATAAAAACATAATTTATTGTTATAATAATTTGTTTATAAACTTTTTTTTCAAAACTGGCCACAATACTTATACTTGGTCAAGTCGATACTTATACTTGGCCAAGTCGATGATTTCATTTTAGGTTCTGCGTAAGCATATTATGGAAACCTTTCATAATCCCTGATAGGAGTATTGTATCTTAAAAAAACAAACATAGAATAAACAAAAATGCTAGTTTTTGTGTTTTATTTTAGTGTGACCTTGTTTGATGACAATGACATTGCACATGTAAGACTATCATCCAGTTTCTGGATGTGCTAACCTAAGAGATCATATATCCAACCAAAAGTAAACATTGTTTATCTTAAATAGGCTCACATTAATGTTTATTTTTTTTCTTAAGTGTAACCTTTAAGGTGAAATTTGAACTAGAACTTGAATGTGTATACATAGTTTTAAGATTTTTTTTCTTTTTGAGTGTGTAAAAAATTGTCAAACAACGTAGAACTTTTCATTTTATATATCCATTATCTAAATCACTTTGATAGGCTCTACAGTACATGAACACTATGCATAAATTTATAAGTATAAAGAAATTATAGCATATTAAACTACCCCATCCACTTACTTTGGTTAAGACAAGGGGTTTAATTTAACCTCTTTATCGATATCGACAAATGACAGAATACCTTGATCTTGAAATTTGAAGATGTTTATTGACAAGATCTATAATCATGCCAAATGAGAGAAATGTATCTTGAAAGGACTTGCTGTAATCATAAAAAGTTGAGATATTTGTTAAATTTTGCAAAGTGTGGCCTTGATGAATGACCCTGACCTTGGCAGAAGACCTTGGCCTCAGAGATTACAGATCTCAAGTGATTTGATTCATTATGATGTCATATATGAGTAGTGTATCTAGAAAAGTATGAAGTAATTGGCAAATATTACTTTTTTTATGATGTGCAGACAGATATGCAAATATCTTAAAGACAGAAAGACAGATAGATAGTCAGTTACTAGCACACAGTATTTTTACTATTCTTTTCAATTCAGACCAATAAGAAATAAAATCTGTAAAACTTACTGTAAGATACTATTGAAATTTTGGCAAGGATTGAAGAAAATCAAGTAAATTGTATTTTTCATCTTACCCCACCCAATTTTTGTAATAGGGGTAAAGCAAGGGCTGTAATTTGACTCAGTTTAGTGATACAAAAAACATCTTATGCAGTATATGCCTTGACTAGTTGTTATTTGCAAATTTGTATAAAGATCAATGCATGGACACTAAAATAATGTCTATTTCAGGACATAATACAATATTTTGGATGAATTTTGAAAATAAAGATATGCATTTATAAGCATATAAAATAATGTTACCGGTTTTCAATCTTCTTTAAATTTTTGAACAAGGAAGAAGGATAGTAGAGCTTATTTTTTGAAGAGTAACTAAACTGGACTAGCATCAGAAAGAACTAATCTATTCGTTCAAAATTTATATTCATCTCAATTATTTTGTTTAAAAAAATAAGCAATTATTATATTCAAGAGTATAAGAATTATTCAAACAACGTAAAACTTGGCATTTATATAAACATTATCTTAATAATTACTATAGACTTTACAGTACATAAAAAACTATTCAAAAATTGATACGTATAAAGAAATTAAAGCATATTAAATTACCCAACCCACTTACCTCAACATGGATTAAGACAAGGGGCTGTTATTTGACCCCGTTTTGAGACATTGACAAATGAAAGTTTGTTCTGCGGTCCATTAAATGTTTAGTATGTATTTGCAAAGTTTCATGAAAATCCGTGCATGGGCACTTTTGGAACACCTCCTTTGCGTGTGACATCTTGTGTCAATAAAGAAAACACTTTATCAACACAATAATTAATTTGTGAGTACACATTTATACCTAGTAAAAATATCGTACATATTATTTTGCATAGGGCAATTATATTTTAAGGATCCAAGGGTTTTTTGGGTGGTAACTTTCTAGTGACGCTTAGGGCTCAATTCCAAAACAATTCTTCCACTCGACCTCGACTCATATTCGAAAAAGGAAGCCTTAAGGAACACTCGAGGAGTCCTCCAGTTAGGTCCCCTCGAGTGACTAATTCGTATTTATCTTATTAAAAGCGTAACGCTATACAAAACAGCGAATTTTATGTCATATTTAGCAGACGATGGTGTAAGATTACACCCATTTACCATGGGTTTTTTATTACACAATTTCATTTCTTACCTTTCACCTCTTATTATGGAACACTTACTCGAGTAGTGTACATCTGCATTATCATTAGTGTAAATCAAGTTTACACTTGTTTTCATTCCAACCAAACATACATAGTGGTGTTACCCTAGACACGTTTAATAATAGTGAAGGAATTAAAATCTATGTATTGTCCTCGTAGGTTAAAAGCATATCAGGCTAAATTAGGAATTTTTAAAGCAATAATATAATAGTACATTTCGCAGTGCCGACAAAATGGCTCTTTTCAAACTGTTTGATATGATTAAGGCGGAAGAAGAGTACCCTATTAGCAACAAATCTGAATTCCTCCTAGACTGCCCGTCCACGATACATGTATATTTGCATGTGCACTTAAACTACTAGTACCCTTTCTTTATGCTTAATCATAAACTTACTTAGAAAGTTACCACCAAAATACCCTTGGATCTTTCGAATAGTATAGTCCTATTCAAAATACTATGTACGATATTTAAACTTGGTATAAATGTTTACGCACAAATTTACTATTGTGTCGTGCAAATTGGGTAATTCTTACGTTGTTGACGTGTATGCAAAACTAACACAAATTATTAAAGGATTATGCTTGCCTGTATTCATGCCAAAATAAGGACATTTAAATTCTTGAAAGTTTTTTCACAAATGAAACGTTTGACTGACGAACAACGTCATTGAGTTTTCAGTATAGTCCAAGCAGGATTCTATTTCCTTCAAACTGTAGGCCGAATAGGCTGTCCTCACCATGAAATAATGAAACTTGCCCGTGACCATAAAAAAAATTGGTCTATAGATAGACCACGCTCATGACGCCAAAAGATGACGTAAACCCGAACTGATGGTCAATTCATGTACTGGCATGAATTATTTATTATTTTTTCGCACACATTTATTTTTCGATACTTAATTGTAACTTATGGTAACAGCATAAATAGAATAATAGGTTAGCGTCTTAGATGGATCAAGTTTATCGGGCTCGGCTTCGGAATTTATTAGGTTCGACTGCGGCTCACCTAATAAATTCTTACGCCTCGCCCGATAAACTTGATCTATCTAAGACACTAACCTATAATTCTCTATGTTCGCGATAGGTTCCGATCGGGTTTGAAGACGACTTGTAACACATACGGAGTTCAAAAGTGATGGATGTGCGCATCAACTATACGTCTTTGTTTAAAAAAAGTCGTGTTACGCGCCGATAAACGCTTTCCGAGAGAACGCTAGACCGTCAACAAGACGTTAATTCGTGTACTATGTATCGGAGTTGGCAAAGTGTTCTTTCACAGAAGAATCAAGACTCTATCTCAATATGATCGACTGTGTGAATTTGAACGTTGTGTAGAAGACAGGCTATGCGTTTGATGGGCGGAGTATAACGGCATTATATTCAGACATAAAACACAAAACTCGTTTTGGCCGATGGAAGCTTACAACGAAACGTTATGTTGAGATCATTTTGAGACCATTTGTTTATCCGTTCTCAATGAAACACATTATTATTGACGTTTTCAAACAGATAAACGCTCGGTGGCATTTTGTTTTAGGTTTTATTAGGGCCAATTAAATAAATCCGCTTCCTTGTATTGCCATCTATTCCGATCGCAATCCTACAGGGCATGTGTGAGCCAATTAGGACATACGGTGTTTGACGATTGACGTCATATCGGGAACCGACAGCAGCGCTCTTACGGACGAATGCAAGGTCATTCTCTTATAACGTATACAGTATGCGTTAAGATTTTTGAGCGAAAAATCAGTGCAGTTCTCCGTGAAAACGGTGGCCATATCTTTATTGATATTAGTGACTTTTCAATTTTTAGTAAGTTCCACAAGCCAGAAAAACACGAAATCTGCACCTAGCCACTGATTAAAACCATTGTTTATGCTTTCCAAGCAATTCATTTTCAACGAATTAAATAACTTTTTTGCTACAAATAAAAATATTCAATCTTGTATGGGTGTTTTTGTTGGTGGTAACTTTCTTTTGACGCTGAGTATATAATATTTTTTTCTATTTGAAAAGTGAGTTTATACCACTCGTAACCAACCAGCGCTGAATTCGACAGTTATCATTTTGATCGTTCTTCGGGGGAAAATAACAATGCCATACTCAAACGCATGGAAAACGTAGGAATTGAATTATTTGGATACCTGCCCTGCGTTCAGGATGACAAAAACGGTGCAAACAGTTTTCCATTTATATCCCGCTTTGCACGTGTACTTGCGTGCAAAGTGGGGTATAATTGGCTTACTGTTTGCACTATTTTTGTCATAGTGCAAGTGCAAAGCGGGGTATAATTGGAAAACTGTTTTCACCGTTTTGTCATCCTGAACGCAGGGCTGCTGTGAGCCTGCTTATTGAATAGAGGCATTCTGGAACAAGGATTGTAGTGGATTTACAAAACATTAGAACTAGAGTACGTCTTATACGTGTATATAGCACTGTTCGAATATATTAGCTCTTAGACTTTTTTATTAGCGAAATTCAATTTTATTTGTATGTACCGATTCTTGGTAAACAGCCATACTATCAGGTACAAACTATTTGTTCGAAATGCAGTATAATATTTCAGGTTCTTTACGAATAAATGACATTATCTCATTTACAACTCTTCTTTGAGGTTTTGCGACAAATAGAGAAATATGTTAGTGCTTTGAAATATCAATGTTATCTATTCGAGGTTGGTGTAATTTATCATGACGAGGATTCGTTGTGTTATGTTTTGAAATACCTCTTAGTCTCGGCCATTGATCTCAATTGATGTTTAGAGACACCAAAGTTTCTTATATACTTTTCTGTGGTTTATCGAGAAATAACTGTAGATTATCACTTGATAATCTCCCTGTCCCCCCCCCCCCCCCCAAAAAAAAAGAGAAAAAGAATATTCTGTTTTAGCTCATTTCATCATAGCTAACGTTAAATGGGCGAAGCCCAACAATCAATATTTTAATGACGTCATGATGACGATACTTAGAATGAGATTGTTATGCTACAGGGAATAACTGTGAAATTTCGGAACAAATTTACTGAAAGCGCTTTCAGTAAATTTGTCCCGAAATTTTCACAGTTCCTCCCTGTATCTTAACAAAAATCGATTAGTCGTTTGTTTTTCGATTAAGATTGATTAATATATTTCATTTCGTGAACAACGAAAGCTATATTTTTACTCATGACTTCGCCTTTTGATCACTTAATAAAATATAAATTGATATTACCCTGAAACAGACGATTGTCCTCTAAAGCATTCTTTTTTATTGCTTTCAATTAAAAATGAAATAAATATAGTTGAAAGTGGTATTGGTTTAGATTGTGTGTAATGTAATCCTTGATTCGAGCCTGTTGCGGAAGCTTATATATTTTCTTTTGTGAAGGAAATCTATGAAATCAATAATAAATATTCTGTTGACGCCCATCTGTCCAATACTTTCCTAAAAGAGGAGTTTTGATACAAATATCCCAATAAAGACATTATTATGATGTGTTTTGTTGATATACATGTAGTATTCGTCCTCGATTAAAAGGAAAGACACAGCGCAAGAAGGGGGTGAAAGAGATTATAACAAGTAACACGGGTTGGAGCCCTTTGCTCTAATTAAGAGATGGAGTGGGTATTTCTTGAATTCGTGGAGATATGAAACTAAAAACTTTATCACACTGTATAATTTCGAGAAGCGATTTCATACATGAGTGTAGTTAGGGTTTCAGTTTCATACCTCAATAAAATCACCAAATACTCTCTTCATTTCTTATAATGTAATGATACTTTTATACTACTTTTTGTGGAAGCTTAGAAAATAGCTCCGTATGCAAAATTGTTTTTATTGAGAAATAAAAACAATTTTCAGCCAATCAAAATTCACGACAATCCTTTGAATCGTCTAAAATTAAATTATTAGTATTTTTATGAAAATTATGACTTTATCACACTTGAGACGGCGAGAGAAAGCTTTAGATTAGACTTATGATATACTTGATGCAAAGGGATTGTTCTCCAATAGGTTTTTCATGAAAATGGAGACATGAAAATTGGAGTAATTAAATTCATTTATCCACTATACTATCATATTGTCGAAACATTATAATATCAGGGAAAGAGAAAACAGTTTTTATAATTCAGGTGACTCAATTTTTTTCTAAAAATTGAATGCAAAGTAACATTTTATAGATGTCAAATTTCAACACGTCGATAAGTTCAGACGATCGGAAAGCATTAAAATGTTCAAGCGTACTGACCGAAGTACCACCGGAGGCCAAATTACCAATAAAATGGCCAAATATTACTACGCTTACGTCTGTGGTACTCTCCCGTTTACGGAATAGTCAGAGCGATGTTCCGAATTTGAAGTCTACTGACTTCATATGGTAACAATCAGAAGACACACCGTCGGAAACGAAGCCGAAAAAAATGCAGCCTCCTTAATTCGTTGTGACATTTGATTAATACAGGAAATCCGTCTGGCGTCAGGTCTCAATCAAACAGGTTATTGGAAAATATTTCCCGCTATTTCCCGCTCCTGGTGCTTAGTTCTAGAATTAGAAAGTACGACTCTTTACAGATGTGTAAATTTGAATAAGGAGATTGCTGATGACTTGTTATCTCTCAGATTAATCTTGACGCTTGACAGTATATTTTTTAAGTAGAAATGAAAACCAGTTTTTTGCTAGTTACTAAATATGGTTCGATGGAAACCTGAGTCAAAAGTCGCCCATCTATCATAGGCGTATTACTCGCCTATTCTGTGGGAGACAAATGGCACTATTAAAACATGACTTTTTACAAATACGGGATGAAAGATGGTCGTGTCGTAGATCCAACCCACATCTCCATGATTGAAAACCGGGCGTGTTACCGATTGTCCAAACCGGACTTGGCTGTTCTTAACCAAGATGGTAAAATATGAATTGCCTGTCCCAGGTAGCCATACTTAAGAGAGGCGTTAGAAACAGACATGCAAGCTCTATTCATACCCGTAGTCTAATTTATACCCTTTTTCGATTGCTATGGCATACCCGCAATAAAAATGTGAAAACGGTTATGTTTTTCCGTACCAATGCTACGGGATGAGAGCTACTGAGTACCAAAAAAGCACTCAAAATGAACTTTGGGTAGCTCAACACGAGTACGTGACCAAAATCGGAAGTGAGAGACGCACTACACAGGGTATAACGTGCCACGCCGACACCAGAAGGTTCATGGACACCTGATCGATTTTTTCGATACGGAACTAACGGTGGGGCAAGTTTTTGACTGATTTGTTAACCAAAATAATCATTTTCATTTCAATTTTTAGTATCACTGTCGAGATAAATGGTTCTTCTTTTAGGAAATAAAAGGGGAGGGTAACAACTAAGCAAAATGAGCGAGTTCTAGCCCTAGGAGTGAGTGACTTTGCTCGTTTTTTAGGTTTGTTATTAATTTTTTGTCAAACAACGTGACTATTCTTCATTGCTAGTGTTTGTCTAAGAGCATTTATGTATCCTCTACACACATTCCAAATTTCTCTGCAAAAGATCCACATAAAGCGAAGATATTCGTACTTTTATTGGCCTGGGTAGCGGAAAATATGATAACTAGACACCCCCTGAATTTTTTTCGATTGGAAATCGACACCAGAATTTGTGATAGGGGGTGTCTAGTTATCATATTTTCCGCTACCCAGGTCAATAAAAGTACGAATATCTTCGCTTTATGTGGATCTTTCGCCGAGAAATTTGGTATGCGTGTAGAGGACATATAAATGCTATTGAACAATTACAAGCAATAAAGAATAGTCAGGTTGTTTGACAAAAAATTAATGACAAACCTAAAAAACAAGCAAAGTCACTCACTCCTAGGGCTAGAACTCGCTCATTTGGCTTAGTTTTTACCCTCTACTTTTATTTCCTAAAAGAAGAACCATTTATCTCGATAGTGATACTAAAAATTGAGATGAAAATGATTATTTCGGTTTATAAATCAGTCAAAAAGTTACTCCACCGTTAGTTCCGTATCGAAAAAATCGATCAGGTGTCCACGAACCTTCTGGTGTCGGCGTGGCACGTTATACCCCGTGCACTAACCCGGTCTCGCTTCAATCGCGCTAAATCTTGCGCCTGTGTAGTCTCTGTCGTTAGCCCGACTAGCACACGTCAATATTCTGTAGGCTATATAAAACAGACCAAGAAGTATGCAAAGTTTCCTTTTTTTTCTTTCCTTTCTTTACGTATTATTGGTTTGTGCATGTACCTTTGCCTCGTTGTATTTGAATTATTAGTGCATTTATACAGATTTTTACTATGAATAAACATAGGAAACAAACCATTGAATCTAAATTTAAATTAATCCATCTTAAGTTTTTGCATTATTTTGAACTGAATTAAATTGTTTCTTTAAACGCAGAAACAGTATCAAAAATAATAGGAACAATCGGCAAATCAACTTTTTCGTAAATTGGCAATGGAAGGTACCTCGGATGTAGGTGTAGTAATTTTGGGTATTCTTGAAGGTGATTCTGCCTCTTGTTGTACTTATGACAAAACGCTTGAAGAAAAAAACAACAGATTCCTTTAATGCTTTCCCATCACCGATGTAGATCTTTTGGGTATTTATAATTTGATGACATAACACAATTTATCTTATAACTATACTAATATCCGTAGATAACATCCCGTATGATATTTTTTTATGATTTCACATATTTATTCTTAGAACAATAATATAATGGGGTTATTTTTTGGAAGTTGCATTTCAGTTAGAAACATCGACGAAAACAAGACAAATAGGGATATAAGATAAATATATCTTAAATATATCTAACTCGGTTGTGAGAAATGATAAATGTCTCGGCAGAGCCTCGACAATTATCAATTCTCCCAACCTCGTTAGATTTTTTTTTATACAAATCACTAAGTATGTATTATATTTAAAACACTGCGTTATGCAATAAAAATATAAAATGTCCAGTTATTACCTTCGGTTAATTTATTTTTCGCAACGCCGTCGTTAGTAGTGTCTTTGATATCACACAAACAACGTGCGATATGACGCGCTTTAATGTCTGCGCCCTCATTATTCCCGATGTTATTTGCGTAGAATGTCTGATGGTTCCTGGATGATATAAAAGGTACAGTTAGTTGCATTTTGAAAGAGACTTTTATTCCAATCAAAACTATTCTCGATCGCTCACTTAGCGTTTCATTCATTCATTCCATATACTCACTCTTACTAACGCTCCAAAATGACTAAAAAACAACGATCAACAACTGCATTCAAAACAAATATAACTTGAAAAAATTGCAATTTTACTGACTTAATAGAAATTATAAACGTCTGGTTGGTTCTTGAGGAGAAAGGAGGCTATTGCTAAAACTTATATGCATACTATATTAAAGGAATGCAATATCCTCCTTAACAAAATTAGCGATATTAGATTACCTCCTTTTATCTTGACTCAAAACTCTTTCGTCGCACATTTTCAATTTCATGCCAAAATCGTTCTAAAATCAATCATCCTGTCAATTTTTCGATGTTGTTAACTGTACATGTATTTGTTTACTTGGTTACTTACTTACTTGGGTCTTTAGTCACATTGTCCATTTAGCGTGACTCTCAGTCTTCTTTTAAAAGAAACTTGGTGCACCAACTACTTTATTGTCCAAGGAATTCCACGGATTAATTATATGTTGGGAGAAGAAAAAAATTCTCACATCAGTATGCACCCTAACCTTATGGAGTTTCAACGATTGACATCTGAGTTCACGATTTGGCAAACAGAAGAAAGTTTCGGGTTCATATTTATATTAATGATGGAGTAACTTGTAAGCTTCTGCTAGGCCCACTTTGTTTCTTCTGTCCTCCAAAGACTCCAAAACAGGTGGAAAAGGACACGAGGCTAGGCAACGATCTAAACCTATATCTTTCTTTAAGTAGTCTGGTTTCCAAACCACCGAGGCGTACTCTAGTAGCGGCCTAATTGTTGTCGTAAAAAGTGTTTATTCCTTTGAAATATTGCTTTCCGAAAAGATTAAGACAGCTTTGATATTGAATGAAATATCTATAAAGTCTAGACATTTTATGTAGTCAGGAAAAATGGTAGCGTCGTATGACGATAAAAATGCTGGGTCAACAGCTTGGAAAAAGCTAAAGCTATATATACAAGTCATTTTGGTCGCCAACCAACAATGTAACAAAATAAAGGACATTAAAGCTATCGACATTTGGGATATGCATTTATATGCTGTTGTATAGAAAAAAACGGTAGAATATTCGAAGTTTGGAAATGTTGATACGTTTAATAATAATGAAATTCAAAAATGGTAGGGCTCATGAAGGACCAACTTGAAATAATGAAACATGACCATCCGGGCCAGAATTCTTTAATTTAGTAGGATTACCAAAAAATAAAGATTCCTTTTCGGCCAAATCTTGGTCATTCTTATTACTTTCAATCTATTGTACGGAAAATATAAGTAGATCATCATTTGGTAATTTCAGCGATAAACCTGAAAAATTGTCAAAAAATATACCATGTTTTAATACATTTCATCATTCATAACAGTGCAAATATACAAATCACGTTAATTTTTTTTTTTTTTTTTTTTTTTTTTTTTTTTTTTTTTCATAGGAACAATGCGATAACTAACCGGTTTTGAGGGAGAAACGGGTACATATTTCTTCGCCCAATGATGTTTTTCTTCTTTACATATATTGTATGTTATAACAAGATTAACGTAACCTAAAACACATATATGAAATATGAAAAAATTGCATAGAACTCTATTGAAAATTAAAATCATATGTCATGTGTTTTACTTTGTACATGGATAGCTCTGCCTATTTATGATACTCAACATGATCTTAAACGAAACGTTATATCCTAAGCGAAATACTGGGGGCTCCGCCATCTGATTTTACCTTTTGTATATAACTCCTCCTCCATCCGACTTTATTATGAACACACCAACGCGAAAATGCAATTATTCTATAAATATTCAAATTTGTGGGTTCATTTCAATGCTTGTTTTGATGTCAGTGTCATCTGCCCGTGTACTGGCCAAATGTCAGTTATATGTTATATATACACTTTAGGTCTTGTATAAGTCCAATGCATGGTGATATGTATGAAACAAATATGTGGTAATTCACGTTATAATTAAATCGAAAAAAATCCAGTGAAATACACTTTTAAGGTCTGATCTTGAGGTTAATCACCCAAAATGACTGAACTTTTGTGTAGGAACATACCAATCTGAATGTTTCAACTCTATTTATGTGTTATTGTTTTCAATTTTGGGCACATGGTGATTTAATCATACGAAGTCGCCTGAGTTTGTTCTATACGAGGACAAAAGGCTTCTTCCTGGACCAATAAAACTCTAATAAACCATTCCATCAGCTATTTGACAGGAATTTCCCTTATTAGGCATTTCCGTTTAATTAAATATTTTCTCAGCACACGTCCTCGCATTAAATAGCCTTATTACGATTCCGAGAACGGAGTTATAGCTAGAATCTAATTTCGACGTACTTAGCCGGTATGCTTATATCCTCATAGAGTAAGGCTTACACTTGTATAGAAGTTTTAGAATAACAAAAAGAGAAACTATAGTGAGAAAAGAGGTACATTGTAATGATGACGATAACCAAACGTTTCGCTTGTTCATTAACAAGCGTAGGAATTCCTTGAAAACTGCAAACTGAAAGGCTTTTTGAAAAGAAGACAGTTTTCATAACTACAGAGAATGATCATTTTTATATTCACTATTCCCATTTTACTCCATGAGAACAAAGCAGCCGTCATAGTGCAGTTGGTAGCACGTCGGACTTCGAAACTAGAGGTCCCGGGTTCGATCCCCGACGGTGGCCCTCATCCCTTCCGACTATATGACTCCCACCAATGGATTGATAATCGTAGACCTATGTGGGATAACAGCTGCAGGCTAGGAAAGGATGTGATGGTAGAACTGGTGTTAGAAATACAAGGAATACATTTTTAGGTGCTCCGACCTCCGCGCTATGACTGTAATAATGTTGAAATCAGTGTGAAACCCCATACAAACAAACAAATTTTCCACGAGAAGAATAATTATATCGGTTAATTACAATAAAACTGATATCTAAGCTGAATTAGCAAGACTTACAAAATAAGGCATTCTGACAAGTAGACGAGGCATATTTTTTTTACTTGTTTGTTTACAGCTCTGTTAGTCAGTTGGTGTGTTTATCCCCTTAACCCTTTGCTGTTTAATCCCTGCTTTTTACGTGCCTGTGATTTTATGACTGAGAAAACAATGTTAAAAAAAAAAGATATTGCTTCTGACAAGCAATTTCTTCTTTTTCTACACTATTTTCTACCCTACTGAATGGTTATTTTTCATATTATATCCATTTTAAATTTTCGTCAGCAAAACCTTTGAATTTGGACAGGTCCAAAACTTTGAAAAACAGGAAAGGGATAAACGTTACCATTGGTCATAAATTTTGATTTGTAAAGGAAAGAGCCTCTATATGTCACATTTGTGTGACAAGACCGTCTATAGATACCAAATTCAATGTCACCGGTCAAGGTCACGATCATTTTTCAAGGTTAAAAATTTATACAATTTTAAATTCACATTGGTAATTACTTTGGAATGTTAATTGAAACAGCCTTCATATTTTTGATCATTTTGACAAAATTTGTTTGACTAAATGTCACCTCGACGAAATATCGTGTTAAAAAAAAAATTGTCTTTCAAACAGAACAGTATTGTCTCCTCAGAAATTTTTTATGGCATTCCAGTAAACTCGTGCAAAGATTGGCCCACTAGAAATAACGTTTCACGAAAGTCAGAAATGTTTTTCACAAATGACCAAAAATATTGATAAAGATATAATGGCTTACTATTTGGCGTAGGCTTTTATCTGTCATCCTAGCACCCCCGGGTTGTATACATTGTGCACTGGTTCACACCTATGGACGATTGGTATCTCTTATTGAAAGAGGGCCATAATAACCATTATACATGTACGTACTTCAGGATACATCTGGTATTTTGAACTCGAAACTGCAGTATTAACTAGCTAAGGTGAGATATTTAATTATATGCTTAAACGTTTATTTATTCACTGATAAATCTTTTTCAGAATTATCAATTATTTCTGTTGGTGTATATTTTCCTCTTGAATATGAAAAAAGCTATTTCTTCATTTAAAAGAAGCACAAATTAATTACGGAAAAACCGATTGTTAATTGATTATGACCACTTTCAACATAATTGCAGTTATAAAGCGGCGTGCGCCTACCTATGGCTTCATGTTGTTTCACACACCAGAACATCCACAACATTTCATCCGAGCCATCAGCTTAGGCGTACTACTTCTCAAACGCCAATTGGTTGAAGTCAAATAATGCTTGTCACGATGCATTTTGTCAAATATCGGATGAAAGTCGGTCGAGCCAGTACTCGAAATTACGATCCCAGGATTAACAGCCAAGAGCGTTATCGATTGAACAAGTCGGACTAATAGGGGTCCGAAATTACCCCCCCCCCCCCCCTTCTTACCACCAAATATACCAATAATATAAACTATATAATTGGTCTATATGGTGGTGGTGGGGGTAATTTTGGACCTCTATGGTCGGGCTCGCTCCTGAGTTTTAAGATGTGTATTTGTACTTAGAGAAAGAGTATCCAACAATATGAAAGCATTATTTCGTTAACTAACAGATTACTGCTTCCAGTCGAAATATCCATAGACTTCTACTTATAATGAGATGACTGATGAACACCGACTTTTCCCACTATATTATTAAAATATATTATTTAAAGAAAGCTGTAGTTACGACGATAAGGTCACCATCCAACTACTTCAGATATGTGACTCGTCACTCGAAAAAACTCGAAGTTTTGACCTTATCAGACTGCGCGGGTCGAAAGTTTCTGCACTTTACTAATAATCAAAATCTGGAATAATCTATTTGCCTTCACGGCAAAGAATTTGTGAAAAGCGACCTCTGGTTGGCCTGTAATAGAACTAATCTTATTTTTTTAAAAAATGTTGAATTTTACTGAGATCCCAGATGGTCGCTGTTTGCGTGACGCGTCAAATATTTGTTTGATAAAGGACGTTTTTAAAAAGTGCGTCAACCACGAAGGTTTTATCGCAGTAGACAACACTGCGCGTTTGTCAAAAGCACGCGGATCATATGTGAAATGATTCAAAGAGCGTTCAGACATTTCAAATTAAAAGTGCGCATCAATTTTTGTCCTTACTTAAGTAGTAAAGGTAGTGGACTAGTTACAGTTCCTCAATGTTTCGGAATAATAAACTTTTACAGTGTTAATCGAGGTTTCCTAATGATTTGCAACATATACTCGTACATTCAGCTCATTTATACCCATAAATAACTGTTGGTCTTGGTCAATTTATGCCAATTTACGATTCCAGGAGCAATTGTGGTTGCACGACTAAAACTTCGTATCAACAGCTTGAATAATATGTAATTGAGTTCCGTAGGTCGCCCACCAACGTTTAGCTGTTTGTCTATACGTCCACAATCATTCATTTGACAAGATCATTCATTGTGATTATAGATTAAAAAAAAAATTCAAAATATCTTTAGACAGCCATACAAACATCTAATTATACCGTGTCTCTCGCTGTGTTGCTAAATGTTTGTACCTCATTTTTTTGACCAGACTCATTCAATGTGATTATAGATAAAAAAAAAAGATTCAAATTAGCTTTAGACAGCCATACAAACATCTAATTATACCGTGTCTCTCGCTGTGTTGCTAAATGTTTGTACCTCATTTTTTTGACCAGACTCATTCAATGTGATTATAGATAAAAAAAAAAAAGATTCAAATTAGCTTTAGACAGCCATACAAACATCTAATTATACCGTATCTCTCGTTGGGTTGATAATTGTTTGTACCTCATTTTTTGCCAGTGTGGCACATTACCATTAAATATAACCCTTTGCTGTTTAATCCCTGCTTTTTACGTGCCTGTGATTTTATGATTGAGAAAACATTGTGAAAAAAGAAGAAATTGCTTCTGACAAGCAATTTCTTCTTTTTCCACACTATTTTCTACCCTACTGAATAATTATTTTTCAAATTAAATCAACTTTCAATTTTCGTCTGCAAAACCTTTGAATTTGGACAGGTCCAAAATTTTGTAAAACAGGAAAGTGATTACACGATGGCGTAAAGCGCATATATGAAATATGGCGAAATAATACAGAACTTTATTCGTAAAAAAAATCATAAGTCATGTGTTTAAACTGAGAACAACGATAGCTCCGTACATGATTAACTCAACGTCATCTTTAGCAAGAAGGTTGTGTCTTTTGACGTCATATAACCCACGTGCTAAATGAGGCGCTTCGCTTTCTCCCAACGTCAATATCATTACTTTTTCAATAATTTTATACAAAGAAAAATGTTTTAATACATCCAGAAGAGAATAAAAATAAAAAAAATAGAATTATTTAAGCTGTAGTTACGTTTTTTTATCATTCAACAACGCTCAATTTATTGAAAACGGGAGAAGATGGAGGACATTCATCTTTTGTTACAGTCCCAATAGCGCCTTTATCCTATATATTCTATGTTGGTCGCCTGCTAAATGCGCATAAATTTCAAAATCCTAGTTACGCCTATGTAAAGTGACGAAGTTTTTCGCACCTGAATATTATTTTATGATCAATAATGCTTATACATTTTTGTAAGAGATGCGACTTGTGGTCAAATATTTATACTACAGAGCTCCCAGTTAGTCCTATTTCGTCTGACAGGTCGAATTTGTATAATGCCTTTTTAATGGGCATACCACAGGTTCATTTTGCTCTAGGCAGATCAACATCAGTCCACTCAAAATGTAGATAGAACACGATGGACCGATAAATATCCGCATTATTTGCATAAATAAAATTACCGGTCTCTATAATTATATTTTTTTCAATGACCTTTGACATCTAAGTCCGAGTAGAGTTTTGTAAAGCCGTTCAATATGCTATTATTATTATTATTATTATTATTATTATTATTATTATTATTATTATTATTATTATTATCATCATCATTATCATCATCATTTCTACTACTATTATAATTAGAAGTATTTCATCATTATTATTTTAACTAATATTCTAATAATTGATATCATTTAGTATTGTTTGTTTCATCTTTAGTCACAGAAAGGACAATCGTCAACTATGGAATGGATAACAACTGTACTGTTAATGGAAACCGTCATATACCTACTGTATAAATACCTCACTACCAAACCACGTCGGTCGAGACCACATGGGCCAAAGTCATACCCTATAGTTGGGTCCGCTTTCCAGATGGATACATCAAGATTTCACATGCAAGCCTTCGAGTTCGCACAGACACACGGAAAGATCGTCGAAATAAATGTGTTCAATTCAACAATTATCCTACTAAACTCTGTTGATATCGTGAATAAAGCGTTTTGTGAGGACGATTACAAGCATATATTCAACGACAGAACGTCTACAGTAGTTGGGAAATATGCCCTCCTGGAGAAGAGTATTGCGACTTCACCGGCGGGAAAAAGACACACCGATCTGAGAAAGGCATTGACTAGGGGACTCCATATTTACGGAGAAGGCATTAACAAATTTGAGGCCATTATGAAATCGGAAATCCACGGCTTGATGGAAACGATTGAACAATATGAGGGATCCGAATTTGAGCCGGTCGATCTGATGAAGAGATCTCCTACTAATGTTATTTCAATTCTTGTAAGTACATTGTATTAGCTGTATTATGTCCAGGGAAAACAAACAATATGTACAAGATGCATAAGATAATTGATTTTGGAATGATTTTGGAATGAAAATGATTAAGTGTGTGGAGTGAGTTTTGAGTGAAATTAAAGGGGGTTAATACCATATCGCCAATTTTGTTCAAGATGAGCAAAATGAGCGATATCTATTACTTCCCTTTTATAAAACATACGTACTTTCCTATTTGTGTGTCTTTATGGACCAATCAGACAATCGCTGAATTAATAGATCGATTTGAATTTCTTGTTGGTCGTCTTGAGCGATTTTTGAATTTTTTTAATGATTTCTGAGCGTTTTTGATCGATTTGAGTGAGTGTTTGGAATGAATGAATGAATATTTTCAAATGGGTTTGGAGCGTTTTTTGAATGGGTTGAGTGGTTGTTTCGAATGAATGAATGAATTAATGAATGGAGCGCTGAGTGAACGATTTAGAATTGTTTTGATTAGGCCGAACGCCAATTTCACGATGTAACTAACTGTATATAAAAACCATCAATCCTTTTTCAGAGTCCATATAGGTCTCAGATTTATTTCCAAATAAAAATTACTACATTTGACGAGCTGTAACTATTTTCAGAAAGATTCAAATTACAGCAATTGTTACAATTATATAAATATGTTTTGCTTTGGGTAGGAATTCTATCCCACCTTACACTATGAATCAATATATACCTTCAACTCTTAATGTTCCAATAAGAAACATCGTGAAATTGACTTTCGCCTCAATCAAAACCCTTCTTAATCGCGCATGAAGCGCAAAACTCTTCGAACTCGTTCAAAACATCGATTTTTCATTCTTATCGACAAAACCTACCACGATTTCACTGACTGATGAGGGGTTTAAAGCGTGTGAAAGGTCCATGAAGAAACACAAACAAAAATACGAATTCCTTATTAAAGGTAGGTAAAAAATACACCGATAATTTTTTTAATTTGAATGAAATTAGTTATTGTATTTTATCTTATAACTAAACAAATATCCGTATGATAACATACCGTATGATATTTTTTATTATATCACATAGTTTTGTTTAGAACAATGATATAATTTGATTATTTTTAGAAACTTGCATTTCAGTTAGAAATTTTGACGATAACAAGACAAATAGAGGTTATAAGATAAATATAATACGTACTTAGTGTTTTGTATGAGAAAAAATATCTAACTTGGCTGCGAGAATTGATAATTGTCTCGGCAAAGCCTCTACAATTATCAATTCTCCCAACCTCGTTAGATATTTTTTCTCATACAAAACACTAAGTACGTATTATATATACTTCCCTTAAATTTCACTCAAATCCCACTCATCGCTCTCGTTCATTCCAAAATCACTCGAAATTCAAGTCACTTGTCAATTTCACGATATTCTTAACTGTACCTCTGATTAATTTTTAAGTTCTGTGGTTTCATACACGGACTATTTACCTTCATAGTTCTTTTTTTCATTTTAGCTTCTCGGAAAGCCAGCTTCGGATGAGGAATTCACCAACTTCTGTGACGTGATCGAAGGCGGTGATTATTTCTTCACCCCTTTACCAAACAGCCTCATTCTCAAATTTCCCGGGTTACGGTTCTGTCCACCATTCAAGGACCGTTTCGAGAAGTTTATGCTCGCAATAAGAAAAGCGTTAGAACGGACGTTTCATAAAACGAAGGTATGTTTTGGTCTCTTGTGTTACCCAAACATCTGGTTTAAAGAAGCTTTAACGGGCATTCCTTTTCCTCTCACTTGTGCAATACATGTGTTTTGTTTTTAATATCCCTCATTACGCTCTCGTCCTTTCACTAAAATAATGGGAGATCTAGATGCATGATTTTAGTGATAGTTAGTGACAGGTGTATGTATACAGGTATACAGATTCAGTTAAAATTGACCTTTGGTCACTCACTTTAACTTGTGCATCTATGTTTGATAGATAAAAATTCAATTTGAATTGAATTTTGATATGATAGATCCGGACTGACGCACTGTTTACCTTATATAACATTACCTTTCTGATATAGTTCCGCAAGCATTAGTGAGGTTCGAAAAACCGTTATCTCCTATCATTTTCAATTTAAAATAAATCTTTGATCACTCAATTGAAATTGCTGGTCTATAGTAGCATTTACTAAATACCGAAATAAATCTTTCCTCCGTTACGAAAACCCTTATTTACCTAGCATTTTCGCGAAAAAAAACATCAACCAGCATAGTCTTAATTAAGCATTTTTATAATATCAATATCAAGTTATTTTACAAAATGAAGAAAGTGTTATTTCACTCCATGGAATCAGGCAACGTAATACCTTATCAGAATACACGATGCAGATTCATGCAAAAGTTTTATTAGATTTTTCCTTTATACTATCATTCAAAACTTGAAAAATAAATTTTCTTCAATAATTATATTTTAAAAACAGCAAGCCAAATAAAAAAGCAAACATTTTTTGTGCGCAATCATAAAACATAGCTAAGTGATCAATAATCTTTTCATGAAGGTGATATGTTTTTCTTACAATCATAGCGCTTTTTTTTATGATACATCCAAATGAGCCAGTGTATGACCATTCGGAACACCACTCGGCCAATCTCACGATCAACCTCGGATGCATTCGGAACACCACTCAGCCAATCTCACGATCAACCTCGGATGTACATAGACGGACTATTTTTAAAAACAACGGGAAACCCATGGAAAAACTCGATGACGTCAGATAAAATGGCGTTAGCCCTCGAAACTTTGAGTGAAAACATTCGACGTCGTCAACGCTACTCGTTTAAGTCACTGACGTGAAACCATCGTCTCCTTATATAAATATCTTTAGATTCTTAAATAACGGCTTAAAAATCTTAATTTTTGAGAATGATTCGTCATTCTCAAAAATTATGATTTTTCAGCCGGTATTTACTGTAAAAGATATAAATCTACAGTGCTAATTTTTCTTACACTGCTTCCGCCTAACAAAATGCACGATTTTGTTACATACCCATCCGCCTTACATACATCCGAGGTCTGTTGCAGGTTACGGAAATGGTCGAGTGATGTTCCGAATGAGTGCATGACATTACCAACAATTGACGATATGTTTTGGTGCCACATTGAGTATTCTAGACAGCCAAAGAGTGCAAATATAAGATAGCTCAACTGTATAAAGATACTTTGAGACCCTGCCTATCTTTAAAGTGAATAGTGAGGACTCTGGTCAGCCTATGCGAATGCAAAAGCTGATCAGAATCTTTGAATAGCCAACAGTTGGAATTGTTGGAAACGTCACACACATAGATCTACTCAAATATTGTATCATGCAAGACAGAAGTGTAAAGTCATGGCCTTTGTGTGGTTTCTTCTTGTATAGCGAGCGCATATTAACTCGAACCTGATCTTTATGCAGAATAAATTATTAGGCTCATGAATACAATACACGTGACGATCAAGCATGGTCATTCCGTTATACTGTACAAATTAGAAGTATGTGTGGACTTAGTTGTATACTTGTATGAAGTAGGCGGTTCATTTTCTGAAGCAATTGTTCCTGCTTGTGTGAGATTATGAAAGGGACTTTCATAAAAAACATAAACTGCATTTAAAGAAATTTGATTTTTTTTATTTTTTGCTCGCTCACTTCGAAAGATTATTAGAAAAAGGAAACTCAATTTATGAATTGATTCACTGGTTCATGAAATTGACCAAATACCGCTGTTACAGTGAAAAGCATGGGCGCCGGATAACGGGTAACAGAAAAAACACGTGCACCCCAACTTAACGATTGAATTCCGATGGTAAGTCGTGTTTTGCCGAAGGGAAACGACTGACAACTAATTGATATCGATGATATCGATAACACAACTCAAATTTATTTCTATAATTTACCTGCTTCGTGCAAAGAAAGTTAAGGTATTGTCCAAATTCAAAAAGGTACCGAAGAATACACAAATTTGTTGTAAGTCTAAAAGTTAACAGCTTAGGTTCTATACCTTAAAATATTTCCCAAAGTCTAAGTGTAACCTATTCGGGCATAGAATCCCTGCATTACACACGAAGGGATTAAAATGACAGAAAGTATATTTTCTTCCGATTTGGACAACCATTGTAAATATAAGAAACTTTTATCGTTTCACAATTTACATTCTAATTCAATTTTCAGGATACACGAATACCGGGAAATATTCGAGGCCTCGTGGATTTCTTTTTAGAGGAACAAGAAAGATATATGGTAGAAGGGAGAGAACCGTTACTCACAGATGAAGTTATACAAGTTATCATTCTTGAATCGTTCTCCGCGGGTATGTATTTTAGTCAACTTGTTTGTCCCTCATTAATTCATTTTAATGATACCGAACAAGGGAAACACATTGGGTTTTAAGAAAGTTGAATTAAGTTGTACAACGTTCGACCAAGAAAGAATGTTTACAGACATTACATATTAATGTTAATATACTCAAGAGCGATGAAAATGCACCACCCAAAAATCTAGCACAAACTGTCCTAAATTATAAAACTTTCCAACCGACTCCTTTTTTATCGTCTTTAAGGAATTTGTAGACATTGTATATCTTGACATCAACCATAAGAAGTCGCTGTTTGTTTGTTGATCATTAAAAAAGCCTTTTTGGCTTGATAATTCAATTGTATTCCTGAAACAAGTTTTTAATTGCATAATCAATAGAACTGTTTCTTAGATAATGAAAATTCAGTATTAGTTTTCACATTTGTCCTAAGCAAATAGCAGTAAAGGGAATCGTAAATAACCTTTTGGTACTCTTATTTTTGGGTGATTTGAACATTAAACGAACGACATGTTTAGGTCCATCAGGGACGCCGATGGTATGGTGTAGACATAGAAATTAATGAGCGTTAGCCTAGGCACGAATCAACTGTCTAGACTATGGCAACCGTTCTACAAAGTGATAGCCAGCATTTTGTACTGGGTTAGAGGCTATGTTACCAAATATCAAACGACAGAAAGGATTTGCAAACCTACTTTGCAGATATAAGATTAATGGTTTTTAAACTTTTTTTCTTAAGTCATTGGTTCCAAAACTTTTGACCGTTTCTAAACTTACTTTAACCTTTTGTGTAGTAAATGGTCCATTACAAATTTATTTAGATTGGTAATATTCATGTCTGAAGTTTTGATACATCAAATAAATATACGAGAAAAAAAATCAGGTGGTGCGTTTTCATTGCTTTTGAGTATATAAATGTGTGAAGTTGTTTAATTTATTTTACCGCAGATGGTGTAGAGAACCCAAATAAAATGGTTCTGTTATTTTTCTTGGGCTTGCGTCTCTTTAAATATTTCTCTTGGTATTTGAAGGATTCAATTGGAACAAAACGCCTGAGAGAAACACTTCAATACTCTATAGATATATTGAAATAAATTGAGCCTGTGCGTGAGATTTCCAACAATTTCAAATATGCGCAAAGCAAAGACTCTGACCAGCCTGTGCATCCGCACAGTCTGACCAGAGTCTTCACTGTGCGTTAAGTAGATAGATAAGGTCTCAAAGTATCTGTAGACCATTAGGTAACTTGATATTTACAGTATGTGGCTATCTACGCTACTCAATGTGTGGCACCTCACAAATATTTCAAAATGTTGGAAATGTCACGCACAGGCTCAATTATCTTTTTTGTCTAGGCATCTCTACGACAGCTTCCTCTTTAGCAAGCGCTTTATTGTTCCTGATCAACCATCCTGAGTACCAGACAAGGATTCAGCAGGAGCTTGATAACACGATAGAGTCAAACAGGGAACCATGCATACAAGATAAATTGGATCATGGTTGTCACTTCCTGGAGGCTGTCGTAATGGAAACCTTGAGGCTTGTCCCGCCTGCACCGCTTGGGTTACCACATCTATGTTCTCAAGATGTTGACCTTGAAGGTTATCAAATCAAAAAGAATACTAAGGTATCATAAATAAATCGTTTATACTTAAATGCTTTACGGATGTTTATTGAGGAATAATGGCAAATTACAATTTTGATAAACTCAGCATCACCAGGGAATTGTTATAAATTGGCAACCCATTTAGGTTCATTTCACCCTATTTGACATAATCAAAACCGGCGTCTAATAAGAAAAGGACCGCAGAGGCAACATCCTGCAAATGGTCTCGACACACAGGTAACAGAGGTGCGTTTCTTAAATTAAGATTCTTAAGAATCTCATTAAGAGTTTTAAGATGTAGCGTTTTTTAGATTAAGATTTTTAAGCGGCTGAATAAGAATCTTAAGATATCTTAATGAGGAAACTAAGATGCTTTTGCATTGGCTTAAAACGAGTAGCCTTGACGACGTCGAATGTTTTCACTCAAAATATTGCAGATCGTTTCTTATGACGTCTTAATAATCTTATTTAGCGGAAATTTTCATCTTAATGTAAAAAACGCACCTCAGGTAACAAGAATTAAACAGGTATAAGTGACGTCATATAAACGATGCATAGCAATAACGTGCATTAAGGTAGTCTAACACCATTATGCACTTGTCCAATCTTTATCAAATAAATATATTTCGAAGAGTGTACCTTTCCGATAATGTGACCAAAAATAGTATAGCTTTCCATGCATTTTTCGGAGAAAATAGGATTTTTTTGAAAATACCATTTTTTTTCTTGCAAAATGCCAAGAAAAGGAAGATAAGAAGCTGAATGATACCCTTCAATATTAGTGAGTAGGTACACATGATTCATCGAATACCAGGAATTGTAAAATAATTGATAAGTAACACTTACAAGACGAAAATGCAGGAAAAAACTTTCTCAAAAAATAGACGTTTTTTCACCGAAATCTAATCTTTATTTTTAAAACAACCCAAAATATACTCCGACATTAAATATAGTTGAAATGATAAGATAGAAAATAAGTTTAACGTTTGTAGAAAAAGAAAAGGTAAGATAAAGTAGGTGTATCCAGGATTTTTTGGCCACTTTGCTTTCCTTTAAACCACCAACCTTCCAAATTCAGGCGCTTACCTTTTTTCGTATTCTGTGAATGAATATCCATAAGACAAGAGTTTAATATTATTTGCTGTAATTCAAAAAATGTACCTCATTGATATTTGTATAACTACTATTTAAGTTTTAAATCTTGATAACCTAGGCACGTAGGAGACTATTCAGGGGAGTGGGTTGGTTAGATGAAGACTTGTTCCTTTCGGGCTCTTCTTTCCTCACAAGATAAAATAAAATTACGATTTCTACACGTGTTATAATTACTGAGAAGGAAAGATGCTTCTACTTCTTCTTTACTTTTACAAAGGAAACTACACACATGTTTATAATCAGACCAATCATAATGTATATCAGTCATAAGATGATTCATTAAAGGCAACAATTTTTAAGATAATGCAAAGGCAGAGAAAAGTCAGGCTATAACATTAAAAGAAAAGGAAACATTGCTTGCAACAAGTGTTTTCTCACTTTCTAACAAAATATCCCAATTTTTCAAAACGCTGACTATATCAAAGAAATAAATGTTCGCTATTTAGGCTTCTGTGACATTGTTACCTATCAAATTTAATTCCAATGTCCCAGTCGGAAAAAGTACTTGTAAAATTGAAAAGGAAAATTACCCCCGGATCAATATTACACAATTTCTAAAAGGGTTACAATTTTATAACCGAATAATTGCAATCCAATAAAATAAAGAATTCTGATTGGTTTAAATCGCTTCGCGTGGGGAAATCCATTGCACTTTATTTCTGTATAAAATGCAATAGGTCTTTCTGGATACCCCCGAAATTCGATCTGCAAGTCCTGTGTTGTAGGAACTCGAATTAACCTAGTTCCCGATCATCAACGCAAAATTGCTATTCAATCTATTTTAGAGCAACCCTCTCAACTAAGACCGACCACGCCGTTTTTGTTTAGAAATACAGACTTACTTGGCAGAAACAAGCTTTTTTGTCATAAGTACCTCTACGAATTTTAGTGTTGTCTTTTATTTGTGTATCATTTGTTTTACTGTATGACATTTCACTTCGATAGCGATATAAACAATACATGATCTAAAAATAGATTGTGTAGTTTATACGCGCAGAAAGTAGACTTGAAGCTTTTAAAATGCTTGGCTGAGTATTTTAATAGTTTCTTCGATCTAGATGATTGCAATTATAAGGGATGAGTGTCTTTTTCGTTTATTAGGGTATAAAGTGCAATTGTCTTAGCACATGGCTTAATCATAACGCCCGTAGGGCAAATGATAGAAATTTAATCTGATCCCTTCACTGCTATTATGAAAGTACGTGTTTGAGCGAATCTTTTGTTTTAAGACATGCAATCACATTGGTTCAAAAGGTAAATTTTACACTTTCTTTTTGCGTTATTTAAACCTGTTTCGTCTATTTCGAACTAATGGCACGAGAATCTAACAGTAAGAAGTTGTATTCACGGCTCACCGCACAAAATCTACTTATAGTGAAAGTGATTAAAAAAACGCTGCAATAATTAACTAATATTAAAGAAAACTTTTGTTCATAAACAAATGATAAACGCGTGCAAAACACGTTGTAAAAGAGAACAAAAACCAGTATTTTTGTCATCGAACTGTTGTGCACTACTTTTGACGTAATTCGGAGTCCAAGAAACGTCGGTCAGAACCGGGATCAGAAGCGTCGATGTCGAAAGGTTAAAATGACATCACTTGTGTCGAAACCAAGATCGTTCTGATGGAAACCGGTTAACTCGGGTCGAAACCGAGTCCTATATGAACTTACCCCCGGATAGACCACCGGAAAGCATTTTGGATTTATATAAAGAAGTAAATCGAGTACTCCTGATCATTGAATAACCGAACAAAACTAAAATCATGAGATTTTCGAAAGAATCTATAATCTTCCATTCGGAACATCACTCGGCCATTTCCGTAAACTACAACATACCTCGGATGTATGTAAGGCGGATGGGTATGTAACGAAATCGTGCATTTTGTTAGGCGGAAACAGTGTAAGAAAAACTAGCAATGTAGATTTATGTTTTTACAGTAAATAACGGCTGAAAAATCTTAATTTTTGAGAAAGACGAATCATTCTCAAAAATTAAGATTTTTTCAGCCGTTATTTAAGAATCTAAAGCTATTAATATAAGGATTCGATGAAATCACGTCAGTGACATAAACGAGTAGCGTTGGCGACGTAGAAAGTTTTCTCTCACAGTTTCGAGGGCTAACGCCATTTTAACTGACGTCATCGATTTTCCAACATTTTCCCGTATTTTTTAAAAAAATAGTCCGTCTACGTACATCCGAGGTTGATCGTGAGATTGGCCGAGTGATATTCAGAATGATAATCTTCACGCTATCTGCCATTTTTGTTTGCTATGCTAGTCACCTCTCGATGTTACTGGTCGATTATCGCAAGCGGCCCAAACAAGCACACCGTCAATAATAGGAAAGTAGGAAAGCGCTCGCTAACGTTCGCTAGCGCTTAGCTTCCCTGAACGCAGGGATGTTTTTAAAACGCCATTTTGATTGTTTTCGTTGTTCTCCCGAACTTACATTTAACTATGATAAAGATGTTTTTTTTAAGAAATAAGGTATTTTGTGGGTACCAACATCTCTGAGCTTGTAGATCAAGGAAGAGAAGTTTTCTTAAAAGAAAACCCAGTCATTTGTATTTCATGTCACGTGATGCTTTTTAGGGCAAATAAAACTTTTCTATCAAATTGGATTGCAATTAATACTAGTTTAAAGTTTTTGTTCATCCTTATGGTTAACTTATATATCAATACAGTTCAAACGTCAGCTTTCTACAGTTTGACCTATCACTCTATTTTGAAGGTTTTGGGAAATATTTTCTACATTCACCACGATGAGAAGATATGGGGAGATCCCTGGGTATTTAGACCGGAACGGTTTTTGGATGAGAATGGAAAGCTTCTGCCCAGCTCACATATTTACATGAAAAGGTGAGCAAAAAACGAATAGTTATCAATACCATATACTTAGACCATAGTAAAAAAAGCAGCAAACAAACAACAACAACAAAGTTATCGAATAGAAATATGTTATGTGAATGTAACGCTGTTGTAAATGTTAGGGTAAAGAAGGCATTTACGTTAATCCTGAAGGGTTTGTTTGTTTGTTTGTTTAGAGGTCCGCCTCGATAGCTCATTGGTAGAGCACCGGTCTCCTGATCCAAAGGTCAGGGATTCGAGACCTGGTGAAGGCGAGGTGTCTCCTTGGGCAAGAATCCTAATGGACAATGCCTCAGTCCACCCAGTTGAAAATGGGTAGCAGTGGTTAGAATCCATTGCCTCTCTCTCGTGCACATGTTAAAATCTGGTTTGGGTAAAAAATGTATTTATAGGGTCATCGGTTTGCTTATGTAAATATGGTGGTGGGACAATGCATGTACCGTGACCTTGGTGGTGGGTTATGAAAAATGCTATTCATACGCCAATAGGCGGTGCGCCTCACAAACATAGGTGGAAACTACAGTCAATGGAATGGAATGGGTGGCAGTTTCAAAGTCTGGAATACGTATTTAATTGCTAAGATTCTAAGTTAAACATTTAGCTTCTTTCAATGCTCAAATAATTTTCACCTTTGTAATCCTTAACAACTTGATTGGTGTTTTTACTCCATAATTTCAGCTGGCTTCCCTTTGGTACTGGTAGAAGAAAGTGTCCTGGATTAAGTTTAGGGACGACAAGGATATTTTTATATCTGGCTCACCTACTGAAGAAATGGACTTTTATACCATCCCGGAAGAGTGCGCCATGTGACCCTAGAGGGGAGGGATACGTAGGCGGTACTATACTGAAACCAAAACCTTTTTATATCATAGCAGAAGCAAGAATGTGAAGATAGCCGCCGCTCTACGGTGCAACTTCCTGAATTTTATGACGAGACAACCACAAAAGTATTTCTATCTCCATAATTATCAATGAAATATGTTTATCATTTTTCTTCGAGTGTCACGTATGATATTAGCATGGGTTGCCTTTCTTACAATTTCTCCCTCATCAGACTTTATTGATGGACACGCGAAAATGAAATTATATCCGTTATAACATGATCCCAATTCTGAAATGAGTTTAGTTAGTTTTTCTGAGTTTAATATTGTTTGGTAACATTTTTCTGGCAGTAAAATTAATGAACAAGTAATGGTATTGAAGTTAGGAGAATTTAACTGAAAGCGAAACGCGTCATTTAGCACGTGGGTTATATGACGTCAACTTTCCCGCGTAAGATGACGTAGGATATGATAAATGGGTGGAACTATCTGTATTCACGGTTAAACATACCATATGCAAAGGCGTAGCTAGGACTATGAAATTTATACGCACTCAGATGGTGACCAAGACAGAATATATAGGAAAAAGGCGATATATAGTCTGTGATAAAAGATGAATGTCCTCCCTCCGCTCCCCTTTTCTATAATTTGAGCGTTGCTGAATAATCAAAACATCGTAAATATAGCTTGAAAAAGCTGTAGTTTCGATGTTATGATCATTCAGCAACAATATTTTTCGAAAGAGGATATACTTGTATTACGCAAGTGCGTAATGTGCGTAATGGGAGCTGATATGGATTTTATTGCGAATAAAGTCTAATGTACTTTCTACTTATCTCACATATGCGTTTAACGCCATCGTGTTATAATGTTTATTTAATATCGTAGGTTGAGATACGAATCAAACTACAATGTACAAGGAATAGAAAACGTTACTAAAATCGTAACATTGACCCTCATTTTGGTTAAAACCATTTAAAAACAATCACTCGTTCAGCGTTCAAATCATTCATTCAAAACACTCCAATTATTCAAAAATGAGCCTAATATATAGTTTAAAAACGCTCGTTCCAAATAATCAATATCTCAATCAAATAATTGCATGATCTGATTGACTGCTTGACCACGAAGACACATAATCAGAATATTACGTTATATTTTATGAAAGGGTGGTAAAAAAATATTGCTCATTTCGTTCAATTGGACGAAATTATCGATTATGTTTTACTTTCCTTGAAAATCATTCAAAAGTCGTTCCACACATTTGTTCAAATATTCAAAAATCATCCATTTTGTCAATTTCATGATGTTCTAAATTGTAGCGATTTTTTTAAAACATATGTTCCCGGTATTTTGATACATTTAGTGGTCAAAAGATGTTTTACCTACAGTCTTAGGTGGATAAATATGACCCTTATAACTGGTGTTTGATTTAATTTCCTTACACCCTTAGTATAGGTAGATTTTGAGCGGTGAGCCGTGAAATCAACTTTTTACTGTCAGATTCTTGTGCCATTTGTTCGAAATGGTTAAAACAGGTTTAAATAGCGCAGTAAGAAAGTTTACAATTTATCTTGTAAATCAACGTTATTGCTTGTCTTAAAACGTAATGTTCACTCAAACATTTACTTTCATATTTGCAGTCAGGGGGTCAGGTTAAATTCCTATCATTTGCTCTTTAATTATACCCTATTTACCTAAGATAATGGACTCAGCGCCTACGTCAGAGCTAAGTTTACAAAAAAAAACACCTAAACACATAGAATACTAATGGGATAAGGTGCACTAAAAGGCCACCACTCGGTCTTAATCTGACGATCTACCTCGGATGTACATAGGAGGGCTATTTTTAAAAATTACGGGAAAACTCGATGACGTCAATTAAAATAGCGTTAGCCCTCGGAACTTTGAGTGTAAAGTTCCACGTCGTCAACTCTACTCGTTTAAGTCACTGACGTGAAAACATCGTATCCTTATATAATTAATTTTCGATTCTGAAATAACAGCTAAAAAAATTTTATTTTTGATAATGATTCGTCAATCTCAAAAATTAAGATTTTCAGCCGTTATTACTTGAAAAATATCAATCTTAAGAAAGCACGGGTTTTTTTCCGCGCAGTTTTTCTTACACTTTTTCGCCTAACAAAATGCACAATTTTGTTACATACCCATCCGCCTCGTATCCATCCGAGGTATTTTGCAGTTTACGGAAGTGGTCGAGTGATGTTTAGAATACACTAAAAGATTTTCCGGTCATTGTTGCATTGTGATTACAGTACATTTATATACAATCGCAGAGTCAAAAGAGTGAATTCTACTTAAAGAATTAGGTTTTTGCTTGTTTTGAATTGGGTTTGACGCCGCTTTAAACATTCTTTCAGATATATCGCGACGGCTGTTGCACTCAATTCCTAGTATTTCTCACATAGCCACCATCTTCAAACATCACATCCTTTTCATCCGCCAGCTGCTATTCCAATAGTACTTTAAATAATCAATCAATTGGTTATAGATAAATTCATGGAATGAGCAACAAAAGCTATATATCTTCTTGTGGCACAAGTTAAACGTTTGTTGTTCAGGAAATGACATATTAATCGATCAAACACGAAAAATAAATGATTATTTTATCTTATTGTTTTTTTCAAAGCAAAAGGAGACAAGATGTTAACAAATTTAATGAACTAAAACATAAATGTGACCCGTCACGCAAAAAGGGACCATCTTTGAAAACAGTAAAATTATCTTTTGAAAAAGAGATTCGGTCCAGCATAGGTCAACCAGAGGTCACATTTCCAAAGAACGTTCACGGGAAGCTAGATTGATCATCCTAGATTCGGAAAATCGGCTCAATGCGAAAAGCTTCGGCCCTAGTCAGTCTGCGCAGAGTGCGCAGTCTGTCTTTGGTCGACACTTTACGCACTACCAAAATGGTCACTTTTCTCGTCACAGCTCACAAATAATAAAATGGTGTTTTTACTGATTTTGCGTTGAAATTGCCAGGTGATAATCTACCGGTGTTTCGCGTTTATCTACCGATTTTCTCGATAAAGTACCGATGTTTCTCGAATAATCTATCGAAAAGCCTTTAAGAAACAAACAAGGTGTTAGGTTGCATCTCTGCCTCCACCACTGCTTTTTAGCTCACCTGAGCACAAAGTGCTTAAGTTGAGCTATAGTGATCGTGCAATGTCTGTCGTCCGTCGTCAGTCGGTCGTCGTCCACAGTTTCTTAAAACATCTTCTCCTCCTAAACCGGTGGACCAATCTTGATGAAACTTGACAGGGATGTTCACTGGGTCAAGCTCTATCAAAGTTGTTCAAATAAATGAAATCCACCCTTAACTATCCCTTTACCTTAACAAAAGGGTGAAAATAGGAAAATCTTCAAAAATCTTCTTCTCTGAAACCAGAAGGCAGACAGCTTTCATATTTGGTATGTAGCATCATCTAGGGAATCTCTACCAAGTTTTGTCATATCAAGACCATTGGGTCATGTTTGGGCTCCACCCGGGTGCAACCCTTTTTACATAGAATTATAGAGCGAAAATCTTTAACAATCTTCTTCTCTGAAACCAGAAGGCAGACAGCTTTCATATTTGGTATGTAGCATAATCTATTGGACCTCTACCAAGTTTGTTCATATCAAGACTCTGGTTCATATTTGGGCTCCACCCGGGCGCAACCCTTTTGACATGGAATCAAAGAGCCAAACATTTAAAAAATCTTCTTCTCTGAAACAAGAAGGCAGACAGCTTTCATATTTAATATGTAGCATCATCTAATGGACCTCTACCAAGTTTTTTTTTCGTATCAAGATCCTGGGGTCACAATTGGGCTCCACCCGGATGCATCCCGTTTTACATAGAATCAAAGAGTGAAAATGCATATCTTTCTTGCTCTTGGCTGAATACATTCCATGGTATTGATCTAATCTAGACATTATCTCTTTTTTGACCCCTGCCTTTTTTAATTAATGTGATGTCCCAGGGGTCAAAGAGACGCAGGTGAGCGATCTCGGACCATCATGGTCCTCTTGTTTTTCAGAAACAGTAGTTTGATACATATATAATATATATACTTAGTGTTTTTTTACGAGAAAAAATCTAACGAGGTTGGGAGAATTGATCATTGTCGAGGCTATGCCGAGACAATTATCAATTTTCACAACCGAGTTAGATATTTTTTTCATACATTACACTTAGTTCGTTTTTTATTCATCTTATAATCTCTATTTTTCTTGTTTTCGTCAATGTTTCTTACCTAAATGCCAGTTTCTAAAAATAACCGCATGATATCATTTTCTTAAAAATAACTATGTGATATCATTAAAAATATCATACGGGATGTTATCACACGGTTATTTGTAGAGTTATAATATAAGATATGGTAATAGGCAGGAAACCTAAGTTCATTTCGATAACCAAGAGCAACTCTAAATGCAATTCTGTAGTTGAACATACAAGCAAACAGTGACCACTTTCAGTATGAAAAGAGCCATGTCGGACATGGCCATCCCCCGCCGTGAAAGCTTGATAGTAAACTGAAACCTAATACATTAAGGATTCCTTTGTCCTTTAAGAGATTTACCCCCTACAATATCCAAGTCTTTAAAATAACAAAGTCTAAAAACTGGAAAACTGTGAAAGCAAGAGAGATAGTTGATAGCTTTTATACTTAAGAAGAAATGCTCTGGACAAAATCTAAGTATTAAAAAATAACAAAGGGCAATAACTCCAAAATTATGCAAGCAAGAGTTGTAGTTCTTGTGCACTGAACTTCTCCTCTATGACATCTAACCACCCATAAAATTTTAAATTGATAGCTATAATACTTTTAGAAGAAATGCTCCGGACGAAATCTAAGTATTCAAAATAACAAAGGGTAATAACTCTAAAACTATGCAAGCGAGTTGTAGTTCTTGTGTACTTCACTTTTCCTCCATGACATTTTCCCACCCATAAAGTTTCAAGTTGCAAGTTATTATTCTTTAGGAGATATGCCCCGGACAAATTCTAAGTATTCAAAATAACAAAGGGTAATAACTCTAAAATTATGCAAGCAAGAGTTGTAGTTCTTGTGTACTTCACTTTTCCTCCATGACATTTTCCCAGCCATAAAGTTTCAAGTTACAAGTTATTATTCTTTAGGAGATATGCCCCGGACAAATTCTAAGTATTCAAAATAACAAAGGGCAATGACTCTTTTAAATTATGCAAGCAAGAATTGTATTTCTTGTGTACTTCACTTTTCCTCCATGACATTTTCCCACCCATAAAGTTTCAAGTTGAAAGCTTTAATTCTTTAGGAGATATGCCCCGGACAAATTATAAGTATTCAAAATTACAAAGGGCAATAACTCTTTTAAATTATGCAAGCTAGAGTTGTAGTTCTTGTGTACTGAACTTCTCCTCCATGACATCTATCCACCCATAAAGTTTCAAGATGATATCAATTTCATTTTAGGAGATATGCTCCGGACAAAATCTAGGAATTAAAAAAAACAGGGTTATAAATCCAAAAGTATGCAAACAAGAGTTGTAGTTCTTGTGCACTGCACATCTCCTCCATGGTATCTATCCACCCATAAGGTTTCAAGTTGATAGCTATTATACTTTAAGAGATATGGTCCGGACAAAATCTTAGTATTCAAAATAACAAAGGGCAATAACTCCAAAATAATGCAAGCAAGAGTTGTAGTTCTTGTGAACTGCACTTCTCCTCCATGACATCTATCCATCCATAAAGTTTCAAGTTGAAAGCTCTTATATTTAAGGAAATATGCTCCGTACAAAATCTAAATATTAAAATAACAATGGGCAATTACTCCAAAATTATGCAAGCAAGAGTTATAGTTGCATGTGCACTGCACTTCTCCTCTATGAGTTTATCCACCCATCAAGTTTCAAATTGATAGCTATAATACTTCAAGAGATATGCTCCGGACAAAATCTAAGTATTCAAATTAACAAAGGGCAAAAACTCTTACATTATGCAAGCAAGAGTTGTAGTCTTGTGCGCTACTCTTCTCCTCCATGAGATCTATCCACCCATTTAGTTTCTAGTTGATTGCTATAATACTTTAGGAGATATGATCCGGACAAGTTTAGTGACGGAAAGACGGAATGACGGACGGAGGCCAATACTTTATCTCTTCACCGCAAACGGCGGGGGATAATAACGGTTTGATAACTTAAGGTTCATTCTATTTATTTTTAGCCTAATTTTTGACACATTTCATTTTTGACACATTTGACTTTCCAACAAAAATAGTTTGCCATGCTAAAAAGTCTCATAAAATTACAGCCTTAATCGATCGAGAAGAAAATACAGTATATAACATCCACTCATATACTTATGTAGCCAGAACAGTATAGAAAAGGGTCGTTTTGTTATAAAATCAGCAGCTTAATTGCGTTTTGATAAAATCTTTATCACTGTGGTAAAAAAATATATATAATTTACCTTAACACGGATGGTCGAGTAACTGTCGTTATTGTATTTGTATAGTTAATTGGTATTTTTTGTAAGTAGGAATATATAAATGTGTCTAAAGTATATACTCTGAATAAATTCGGTCGAAAGTATAAGGTGAGCAATGATTCTAGATAGTCTGTAAGGAAAGTGTTCGCAAAGACATGCAAAAGGCTTCATTCCAGACCAAAAGCACCGACTGAGCGAAGCGACACTCGGCCATTTCCGTAAACTGCAACAGACCTCGGATTTATGTAAAGCGGATGGGTTTGTTACAAAATCGTGCATTTTGTAAGGCGGAAAAGGTGTAAGCAAAACTAGCACTGTAGATTTATAACTTTACCAGTAAATAACGGCTGAAAAATCTTAATTTTTGAGAATGACGAATCTTTCTCAAAGATTAAGATTTTTTCAGCCGTTATTAAAGAATCTAAAGATATTTATATTAGGATACGATGGTTTCATATCAGTGACTTAAACGGGTAGCGTTGACGACGTCGAATGTTTTCACTCAAAGTTTCGAGGGCTAACGCCATTTTAAGTTACGTCATCGAGTTTTTTCAAGGTTTTCCCGTTATTTTCAAAAATAGTCCGTCTTTGTACAGCCGAGGTTGCTCGTGAGATTAGCCGAGTGGTGTTCCAAATGAGCGATGCGATAGGGGTAATCTAGTCAGAGAAAGGACTACGTTATCGCAGCTAGGGGCATACCCTAGCGCATGCAAGGTGTGTGGTTCACCCCCCCCCCCCCCCCCCCCACCCCACCCGAAACTTTCTTAGTTTTTTCATAGGGTAAATTTACGGTTTTGAGGGCGTCAAAGTGGTTTTAGGCCCGAGCGCGAAGCACGGGGTGTTAAAGCATTTTGAGGGTCTCTGCAAATGTAAAGGCTTGAACAAACGTGGATAGCATAAAAGGGAAGACTACATTATTTTTTTTTCAAATATAAGCGGCGATCTTCTTTTAATAGAAATTCTCTAAAATTGCTAAAACCTACACATTTGTTGGAGAAATTGTGTTATGCTTGTAACAGTCACTTTTGTTCGACCGACGTTGCTTGGAAATCTTATGACGTCACAAAGCTTAGCGCGGGAATAAGAACAATTGATTGATTAAATGGTGTTTTGCGCCAATTTCAATGTTTTCAGTAATATCGCGGCGGCTGGAGCACCTAAAAATGGAGTCATAGGATTCCTCTCACGAGTACCACCATCACATCCTTTTCTAGCCTCCATCTGCTATCTCACATAGGTCGACGATTATCAACCCATTGGTGAGAGTCAAATAGCCGGAAAGAATGGGTGCAGCCGTCGGTGATTGAACCCCGGACCTCTATATTGACGGTTCGACGCGCTACGAACTGCGCTATTGTGGAGGATTCGGAGAATAAGAACAAAGTTTTCAATTATGCTCTATATGATCGTTGAACAGAGTTATGTTTAACGCATTTAACCCATTAATACGAGGAATCTTCAGAAACGAACCCATTTAGTATTTTCTACAAATTTCATTGATTTTATTTTGTGGCCGCACGAAAACTGTTGGAAACATCAGTATCCTTCGAAATTGATTAAAGAGTATAGACCGGGGCTGCGAATATTGAACTTAAAAAAGCCTGGCGTTACCGTCATGTGAACTTACTGATTATTTAACGTTTTCTAGCCCCTGACGGTCGGGCTTTGTCTGTTAGCATATGCCTATAAAGCCCAGAAAACGAACATTTTATGCAAAAATTTTCGTTAACCATGTCTTAACTTTCTATCTCTGTATAAAAGAAAGCTTGATTTAAATTGGGCATATCAAAACGTAAATAACGCAGTTCGTTTTATTGCTATTCATTATCAAATTATCATAGGCTAAGAGAACCCATAGACCAGCAGAAAGCATCAAGGAAAAAAAATATTGTTTTTCTTCGTGTGAGTGTATCACCAGATGCCGCTGTTCAGAATGAAGTGAATCGTTGTCTGCAACGTCGTTCCGAAAACCCGTTGAAAATATATGTGACCCGTCACGCGAAAAATGACCACCTGGGAACTTTGTAATATGACTATTTGAAAAAGAGATTGGGTTCAGCATTGGTCAACCAGAGGTCGCATTTCAAAATTCTTTACAATGGAAGGTAGATTGAACATTCTAGATTCAGAAATTAAGCACATCGCGAAAAGTTTCGATCCTAGTCAGTCTGCGCAGACCGCGCAGTCTGACTAGGGTCGACACTTTACGCACAACCCAGATGATCCCTTATTGTGTGACGGGTCACATTTAATTACGCTTCTGTCCAGCGTTCAGAAGAATATAGAACATGCATTCACTGCTGCCAGCTTTAATACTTTCCGAAAGTATATCGATGTACTTGCTTTTGACGCTCGTAACTCTACGTTTACACTTTTTTTCTGGTGACCACGGCAACCTCTGTAGTCCTAATCGCAGCACGTCGTAGAAGTATGGTCAGCTTTTACTGGGCAATCGTGTTCTATTAGCCTGCGGGTCCGTATTCGTATAATTTCCAGAGATATTCATGACACACCGTAGGTTTAAACGCGCTACTGAACCCGGTGATTTGACGGCAGACTACTTTAAACCCACGGTCTGTTTTGAACGTTTACACGTACGTTGATTCCGGACTGCATGATGGAACCTGCCATTTTTGTTACGTTCCAATTAAGGTTTATCATATCTATCAAGTTTTGTCCACCATCCATGCTTTCTTGTTAACCATAAGCGCGCGGGGGAGGGGGTGTTTTCTGTACTTTCGATGAGACAACATTAACGATCCATTTGGGATAGGCAAACCAAGCTCTTCTTCATCTAGCGACAGTAATATTCTAGGTTGATCTTGCTGCTCTGCTTGCACGTACTGTACAGGATAGGACATGTCATAACTATGCATTTCCTTCTTTAGTGGCAATTTACCTTAAACTTCAAATTTCATACTTGTATTTCATACGCTCTTCAATGTTTGCATCTCAAATAAATATTTCTGTCGTTTTTGGCCTTGTTTGCTTTTTGCAAGACTGCTCATTCTATGCCAGAACATAATGGAACTTAGAAAACACGGTGACACGCCAGGATGTTAAATATCGGGTCAATCTTGATGAAACTGTGCATGGATCTTTCTTGGGTCAAGTTTTTTTAAGGTTATTCGAATCAATGTATTCCACCTAAAAGTGATTGCCATGGCAACAAAAAAGGTAATATTATGGCAATCTTGAAAATATTCTTCTCTGTAACCCGAAGGCAGAAGTCTTTTACATTTGGTATGTGGATTCATCTAGTGGACCCCTACCAAAATTGTTCATTTCATTTGTTCAAAAATGGGCTTAGCCCGGGTGAATCCCACTTGACATAGAAACAAAAATGGAAATCTTTGGAATCTTCTGCTATGAAACAAATACACATACAACTTCCATATTTGATGTTCAGTTTGGTCATGTCATAGCCCTGTCGTCATATTTGGGTTCCGCCCGGGCACATCCCGTTTAATATAGAAAAAAAAGAGCGAAAATATTCAAAAAATCTTCTTCTCTGAAACCAGATTTCATATTTGGCATTTGTGATCATCCAGTGGCCCTCTATCAAGTTTGCTCATATCAAGCCCCCGAGGTCAAATTCCGTTTCTGAAAGAGCGTATACTATTTTAAATAGAAACAGAGCGACCTCTTTATAAATCTTTCTTTGTAAATTCATTCTATGAATCCAGAAGGTACACAGCTAGAAATTTGGCGTTTAGCTTCATTGAATTTACCTATATGAAGTTTGTTCATATCATATTCCAAGGATCAAATACTAAAGCTCAGTCCACGTGCATCCAATTTTAAATAGAAATATGAAATCTTTCAATAATAATTGGAAAACAGTTTAGGGCATCGCAATCTCTTTTAAAGTGAATGTAACTGGCACGCAGAAACCATTTGCCAGTTGGAGAGTTAAACGTAATGTGCAAGGGCTCGACTAACAACCAAAGACATCGTTGTAGTATTATACTCTATTTAATTTGTCGGAGGTTGACGTGAAACTGAAAAAGACAAAAACGTACCCTTAATTGAATGGCCTAATAATCATTACTCTATTTAAGTCAAAAGACATGAAAACTTTTAGAACTAGGAGAACAGAGATTTAGTTTTTGTAATAGGGAGACAAAATGATTATCTAAAGGTAATCTCATATGACACGCTGATCTAAGTATCCAATGAGATCAGCATGCCCTATTAGAGACCTACTTAACATATAATTCGCGAATTATCATGGATCTAGATCAGACTGATTGGCCGGTCCTCACAATTTGGCAATCATATTCAAAATCTTACGCAAAATCTATAGTTTATGATCAAATTAATAATATCAAGTACTGATTCATTAAAATAATTATTTACCCCCTTGCACTTTCGGCGATATGACAATGATTCTGACCGATCTAAACATATTTTCGTCGTTACTGCTTCATTTTTTGTACGAAACCTTTGGGCGGAAATCGTGGACTCTAATGGGCTGGTGCCCGTCGCGTAATACAAAATTTACATAGAGCACGCATCGTTCTGGAACCAGTGCGTTTGCTATAACCCGGTATCGCAATTACGGTATTATCCGGACAGCAGTTACATGGCTCCCCAAAATTAGTGTACTAATTTTCAAAATACAGTTTTAAGTGATTATTACCGATTTTAGTTGAAAGACATTTATCATAAACGCAATGATACAAAAAGTTTGGCTCCCTGACGGGGACACCCGGTTATATACACAAAGCGAAATAGTTTGATCGAAACAATTATGAATCCGACTCTTGCAACAGAACTAATTTATGGATCGGCCTATCAAGATGCTGAACTTCGGTTTCTTTACGCTTGCCCTTATTGTCAAGTGCTTTAGTTCCTACCATAACCCTAACCTTGCGAACCAATTCATCTTGATCTTGAAATGTTTCTACAATTCTACCTAATTTCCACTGACTTCTTGGTAGACTTTCTTCTACAAGTAGGACAATATCTCCTATAATGAAATTTCTTTGAGGTCTTTGCCACTTACTTCGCAATTGCAAATTTTAAAGATACTCCCTTTGCCAACGCAGCCAAAATTCATTTGAAAGATATTGTATTCTTCTCCACCTTTTTCTAGAACACAGATCATGTTTTTGAAACTGACCTGGAGGAGGAAGTATGATTTTGGATTTCATAGTTAGTAAGTGATTTGGTGTGAGTGGTTCAAGTGACATTGGGTCATTCAAGTTTTGGCACGAGAGAGGACGACTATTCAAAATAGCTGCTGATTCACACATAAAGGTGCGCAGACTTTCATCGTCAAGCTGTTGTCCGTGCTGAAACATGAGTTCTGCCAGTATATTTCTAACTGATCTGATCTGACGTTCCCAAATACCACCCATATGACTTGCATGAGGTACATTGGTATTGAAAATGAAATCAGCACCCTCATCCAGAAGAAATTGCCTAATTTTACTCTCTTCCATTTCAGATACAGCTTCCTTCAACTCTCTTTCTGCTCCTATGAAGTTTGTTCCCCTATCTGACCTTAATTCCCTTATAGGACCCCTTATTGAAATGAATCTCCTCAATGAATTAATGAAGGAATCAGTTGAAAGGGATGATGCAGTTTCTAGATGAACAGCTCGACAACAAAGACATGTAAACACCACGCCGTAGCGTTTCAACTCTTTCCTGCCTTCACGAATGTACCATGGACCGAAGTAATCCACTCCAGTGTATGTAAATGGGGGAGAAGGCTCTATCCTATCCATTGGAAGGTCAGCCATTTTTTGACCTATGGGGGAAAAACGCAATCGTCTACATGTTACACAAGAACTTATGCAGCGATAAACTGCTGCACTCAATCCAATGATCCAAAACCCATTTGCACGGATTTCATTGCTGGTAATACCTCTGCCTTGATGGCAAACCTTTTCATGGAAAAACCTAACGATCAAATCAGTAACATGTCCCTTCCTAGGTAAAATGATTGGGTGTTTCAGCATTTCGTTTGCATGCATTCTACCCAGACGACCTCCAACCCGCAAAATACCATTTGAATCAAGAAACGGATCTAATTTGGCAATGTTTTGTCCTTTCAAGCAGACCTGCTGTTGTTTAGAAACAACCATACAGTCCTGTTCAACCCTTTCACCAAACCTTTTCAACAGATTGATCTCCCTTTCAAATGCTTCAAATTGCACATATTTCACAATTCTAGACTCGGCATCTAAAAAATCTACAATTGACAACACAACCTTTGGCACTACCGACCCTGAATGTTTCACACTGGTGTCACTCCCTGGAGATTTCAACTTACCCAAAAACTTGATACACAGAGCTATAACACGCTTTAGCTTAGCCCAACTTGAGAAAGTCTTAAACGACTCTTGTAGACTGGGAAGGTCTACTTCAAAAGTTTGTGCTTTGAACACATGAATTCGTTTCAATTCACAGTCATCTGGTTTTACACAAAAAACATCTTCCAAATTAGGTAACTCAAACTTCCATAAGAATGAGGGTCCATTTAACCAAGTGGAATTGTTTACAAATTCGTCTGCAAACATTCCACGAGATGCAATATCGGCTGGATTCTGACCAGAATCCACATGTCGCCACTGCTTCGGATTGGTCAAATCACGAATTTGTTGAACGCGATTTGCCACGTATACATGAAAGCGGCGAGAATCATTTGCAATGCAACCCATCACAATTTTACTGTCAGTCCAGTACCATTGAACAACATCCTTATAATCTAACTCTTGGTGGATTAAGTCACCAACCTTCACGGATACCAATGCAGCTGTCAATTCCAAGCGGGGTATTGTAACAGGCTTCAGAGGGGTTACCCTTGATTTTCCCATGACTAAAGAACAATGCACCTGATTACTTTCATCAATCAGCCTTAAATAAGAACATTGACCATATCCGGTCGTACTGGCATCAGAGAAGTGATGCAACTCCCTTCTGATAATAGACAAATCACCTTGAGCCTTAAAGCATCTTCTTATTTTGACTGAGCTTAACCTTGGGAGACTCAAACGCCATTGCTCCCATTTGGATGCCATTAAGTCTGAGATGGGATCATCCCAGCCCTTTTGATCACCACAAAGCTGCTGTAAAAGTTGTTTACCAATAAGGACAACTGGTGCGATAAGGCCAAGTGGGTCATAGACCGAACTTATAGTTGAAAGGATACCACGCCTAGTAAGTGGAGAATCACATGACACTATTCTAAATTGGAAAGAATCTGACTCAACACACCATTGCACGCCCAATGCCCTTTCCACTGGGAGAGGATGACTCAGCAAATTAACATTAACCAATGCCTTAGACCTATCTTCCACAGGAATACCCTGAATAACTGCTTTGGAGTTGGATAGAAATTTATGAAGCCTTAAACCATCAATCTTACACATCTCTGTACTTCTTTTGATCAGACTTTCTGCTTCCTGCTCAGACGACACACTTACGAGACCATCATCCACATAAAAATTGTCCCTTACAAAATTTGCACAATCTAAACCAAATTCCTTTTCTCCATCTACAGCAGTTTGTTTTAATCCAAAATTGGCACAACCCGGGGAGGATGCAGCTCCAAAGAGATGAACACACATACGGTACTCAACAGGTTCCTTTGTGAAATCCTCAGAGTCCCACCATAAAAACCTTAGCAAGTCTTTATGTTCTGATTTGACCTTAAACTGAAAAAACATTTTCTCTATGTCACACATTATAGCTATTTTCTCTTTTTGAAATCTACACAAGACTCCAATTAGCTTGTTCGTCAAATCCGGACCTTGTAGCAAGTGATTGTTCAATGATACCCCTCCAAATGTAGCACTACAATCAAACACAACCCTTATTTTGTCTGGCTTCTTTGGATGGTAAATACCATGATGTGGGATGTACCACACTTTACCATCCTTCCGATCAGAGCATGAAACTGGAACTCTTTCGGCATGGCCATTTTCCAAGATCTCTCGCATAAAGCTACAATAGTGATCGCAATACTGTTTATCACTTTGAAGTCTTTTCCTTAGAGACTTGAGCCTACACATGGCCATAGATTTATTACAGGGCAGTTGCATGCTACTTTCCTTTAGGGGTAAAGGCATTTCGTAATGACCATCAACCTTCGTTAAACCGGTGGAGACCAATTCAAGAAACTGTTTATCCTCAACTGAGAGACCAGCTCCGGATCGAGTATGTTCGATAAAATCAAGATTCATCATTTTAACAATGTCATTTGGATTTATAACCTCTTTCACCTTTTTTTCAGAGACAGAAAGACCTTGCTAGGTTCTACTGGAGATTCCCGTTCAGCTGACAAAGAAGAGTTAGCGTCACACACCACGACCCGATGACTAACACCTACATGATCCAAACTAAGACAATCTCCTACTTCACCAACAACTCCCACGATTCCCCAACCAAGGTCAGTGCGCTGTGCGAAGGGACCATCGGCCTCAGATGCTATGATTTCCCTTGGCAACAAAGCTCTAGAGCAATTATAGCCAATCAACAACCCAATCTCACAATCTAGCAATGGCATATATTCATGTGAAATACATTTCAGATGACTCAAACTCAGAGCTGTTTCTGTTGTTGGAATATGCGAACGATTTGCTGGCATAATTTGACGAGTATAGGAAACTGGAAGTTGAATATGCACTGATTGATTACAGCCTCTTACAACCAAACCTTCAACCCTATTGCTCTTAACTGCCATATTTTCTGCATGCATAGTAGAAAGTAACAAGTCAACTTCAACCCCAGAAATACCTAATGCACTACAAGTACTGTCAAGAATAAAAGTTGTATCAGATTGAGAGTCCAGAAGAGCATATACCAACCTCTCATTGTCAGGGTTATCCCTGTGCGAGACATAGACTGGCACAATCATAGAACTCAAACCCGGATTTGTGTACGGAACACCTATAAAATTGGTATGACCTTTAACAGACCCTTCATGACCCTTTACTTTATTTTGTCCACTCACAGTAGGCCGTTGATTCGGAGGCCTGTCTTCATGGAAAGCGGTTGGATGCAGTTTTCCACATACTGAACATTTCAATCTCGACCTACAACCCTTAGCCATATGAGATTCACCTAAACATGCAAAACACAGTTTATTTTCACGGGCAAATGACTTTCTATTATCTATGAATTTTGCAAGGAAATCTTTGCACTTATCTATATGGTGGGTTTTCTGACAGAATTTGCATTTATCAGAAACAGTTGATTCAGACTCAACTTCTGTTAAGAAGGAACGACCCTTCACTTGAGAAGATCTATTTTTTCCGCTAACCCTATCTGCAGTGCTTTCAGTGCTTTGATCAGATTTTAAAGACATTAGTGAGGTAATTGGGTCACATGCTAATTTTGCTTCAACAGTCACAAACCTAGCAAATTCTTTGAAAGGGGGATAACACCCGTTTTCGATCCTCCATTGACTTGCATGCCTATTCCATCTGTTCATCATCCAATCAGGCAGTTTTTGGAGTAATTTCCTGTTTTGTCTACAGTCATCGAGGACAGAAAGACAGGTGATGCTTTCCATTGCTGCAGTGCATTGATTTAAAAAATCTGCAAACCTTTGAAGACCCTTACTATCTCTAATCTGAATTCGTGGCCACCTTTCTAACTTATTTTCTTAAGGCATCACCTATTATGAAAGGGTCCCCAAATCTTTGTTCAAGAAGATCTTTAGCTGCCTTATAGGCCTCATCAGAAGTAAGTAAAAAATAGTTTTCTACTACTTCTCTGACTTGAGGTGACAGGTATTTACGTAGATAGTGTATCTTTTCAGCAGAGGGTATTTGTCTTTGTTCAATCAAAATATTAAAGGAAGATTTCCAACTTGGGTACTTTAAAGGGTCCCCGTCAAATATGCTTGGTTCAGGAGGGGGCAACCTACTTAAATTCATTTGCTGCAATAGACTTGCAGTGAGGTCCACCACTTGCTGATTGCAGTCTTCATGCTGAGCATTAGTGTGAGAGTGCAGGTTGTTGCATAGGGGATTTGATGGAATGAAAGACTCAACATTTGGGTCAAGTTCAGGAGTCATCAACTTAGATTTGATTAAATTAGTTGTCTGTGTAACATCCGTGTGTGGAACATTTGGTGCTTCATATAGCATTTGTGTTCTAGAATGAGCATTTACATATTCCCTAGTGTATTCTTCTGTTTCATTTTTTAGATGAGTAGGCTTTAAGCTAGTTTGTGAAAGATCATCATCATCTAATTCCCTAAATTTTTCTAATTTAGCTTCTGCAATTTCTAAATCCCTTTGAGTTTTAATCTTCTCTAATGCCGCTCGCGACTTCAATTCAGAATCAATGTACTTCAACTTAATCTTAAGAGCTGCAGCTTCAACTGCTGCGTCGCTTCGCGATGAACCATGTGAGGACATAGACCTTATAGTCTTTACAGACCTACTTGACCGAGCTGACCTAGATTCTGATCTATCAAATTCTAAATCACAAATTCTCTCACCAATTTTACACATAAAATTTTGATGTTCTGATTCTACATTCTCAAGAAGACTAGCAAATTCATCACATGAGGGATCCTGAAAACCAGAATTTTCTTGTGTGCTCTTCAAGACATCAAAGGTATCTTGTACTAACATCTGTCAATCTTATTCATGTTATTTCTAAGTGGACAAGGAGACTTGGGGTCCTCTTCTTTTATTACAAAGTATTTCCCCCCTAAAATTAGAATTGTTCCAATCCTTTTCCCGCTGAGAGGATAATAAATCTCTCATTTCATTGCAGCTTACTCGGTATTGTCAAAATGGAAATAATAACGGCATTTCTTATTGGATGTATAATCATTTACCTTTTCCGTAAGTATACCATGACCAAGAGGCAAAGACCACCTGGACCAAAGTCATACCCATTTGCTGGATCTGCATTCCAGTTAGATATATCAAGATTTCACGAGCAAGCCTTTGAGTTTGCTCAAATGTATGGGGATATAGTAGAAATAAATGTGTTCAACTCGAGAATAATCCTTCTCAACTCAGTTGATGCAGTGAATAAAGCATTTTGTGAGGAGGAGTATAAACGTTTGTTTAACGACAGGCCGTCTTCAGTGATAGGAAGATACGTACTACTGGATAAAAGTATCCTAACTACCCCTCCTGGAAAAAGACACTCAGACTTGAGAAAGGTGTTTACAAAAGGACTCCATGTTTACGGAGATGGTAAAGCCAAATTTGAAGAAATTATGAAATCAGAAATTCGTGGCATGATGACAAAGATAGAGGACTTTAAGGGCGAGGAATTCGATTTTGTTGAACTGTCAAGGAGATCAATAAGCAATGTCATCTCGATATTTGTGAGTATTTTCAGGATTTTTCTATAGATATGTAAGGCAATATTTAAGTTAATCTTCGTACATAACGAACATTATCGATGTAATATATTTAAAAATCGTTTGTTCCAGTGTAAGATCGGTTTATATTTCATTGAGTGAACAACAAAAGCTATATTTTCACGAGTGGTGGAGCCACGAGTGAAAATATAGCTTTTGTTGTTTACGAAATGAAATATAAGTCGATTTTACACGAAAAACAAACGATTATTCTATTTCTTAAATGCAAAAATGAGACAAAATGTGAAATTTCTATCACATATTTTCGTAAAGCGCGTCTTTTTGCACGTGATTGCTATGTAACGTTCATTCTGACGTCACTTATTTAGCCCCGCATAGGATGAAATGCACAAAAGCAGGGTATAAGTTTTTGATAATTTCACCGCTTTTGCGGTGAGATTATCAAGTGATAATCTACCGTTATTTCTCGATAAACCACCGAAAAGCATTAAAGAAACCAATTGTCTTAATAGAAGAAAACGCAATTATTATATGAAGATGTCTAGTATTTTTCGCTCGCAATCTTTTTACAAAAACAATCCTGTACCATTATTGTAAATTATATTTCTGTTTTAATATGCATTTTAATTTCCCATTCAGAGATTATATAGCAAATAGTCTATGTTTCTTACAGCAAATTTATCAAGGTTGTTCTGGTGTTATCCATTCGAGAACGACTCTCTGGAAGCATGTAAACATACCGGCCTTAAAATCAATATTAAGAGTAATTTATATTTTTTATCATTTTTTTTTTTCAAATTTCATTATTTGAATTCATGATATTTTATATCTTTAGCTAACTGGACAGCCTGCTAGCGATCAAGATTTCGCCATCTTTTATACTGTGATCAACCAGGGAGATTATTTCTTTACCCCGATACCAAATAACCTCATTATCAAATTTCCCGTATTGCGACACTGCCCACCGCTCAAGAAAAGATTCGAGAAGTTAATGCTTGCAGTGAAACAGTCACTTAAAAAGATATTCCACAAATCAAAGGTAAGTTGTATGTTATTAATATGTCCAAAACAGTTTGGAACGCCTTCGTTGGAATATTCAGTATCTCGATTGTTCATTACACTGTCTTATAATGAAAAAACTATTATACCAAAATCATTTATCTTAAACGGGATCACTTAAAAAGGGCTCCATCATAAACATGTATTATTTTTGTGTTGTCGTTGAATTTAGTAAAATCGGGTTCTTTTGAAGATGTTCGAACATTTAACCGCGCACTACAATCGGAAACCCTCGGCAATTCCAAGGAATAGACCTAGGGAATAATACAGGAGAAGCCATGACAGCGCGTCATTTTGCACGTGGTCACAAACATCAATGATACCGCTAAGGATGACTTTGCATTAAAGAAAATCAACGAATGAATAAAAGTGGGCATATTATTATTTGATAACAAAACGCAATGTTTTACTGTGTATTGTCATCAAATTATAATAGGGCTTAAATATTTCCACACACAATCAGAAAGATTAAACAAGAGATCTTTTTCTTTAAGCGTATTGTTCTTCGTCATAGCGCAGTTGGTAACGCATCAGTCTGTCAATCTAGGGGTCCCGGGTTCAATCCCCGACGGCGGCACTCATACTTTCTGACTGTATGTCTCCCACAAATGAGTCGATTATCGTAGACCAATATGGGATAGCAGCTGGAGGCAAGGAAAGAATGTAATGGTAGTACTAGTGTAGGAAATACCAAGAAACCATTGTTAGATGCTCCAGCCTCCGCGATATAACTGAAAAAAATGTTGACAGCGGCGTAAAATCAATCAATCGATCAATTTTTAGGCGTACGAAATGACAAGAAGCCAAATTACCTAAAAATGACTCAAAATTGCTATAATTACGTCCGAGGTATTTGCAGTACACGGGAAAGTCCGAGCCATGTTCCGAATGCGCTCGCCAGATACGCACATCGACCTCTGATATGGAAGACTGTCACCCATATTATTACGTAATTTTTCTGTCGGATAAACATCAAAGAGCAATTTGTTTCTGAATAGAAAGCTATTGTTCTGACATTTAATTCGCTCAACATCGATGGGCCCTTTCATTTATTTCATAAAATGACGGAGGTCACCATTTCATCATCAATTTAAATAATTGATTTAAATAGACATCGTTTATTTGATTGTGATATATATTAATTGAGCCAGTGCGTGAGATTTCCAACAATTTCAAATATCCGCAAAGCCAAGACTCTGACCAGCCTGTGCATCCGCACAGTCTGACCAGAGTCTTCACTATGCATTTAGTAGAAACATATGGTCTCAAAGTATCTGTAGACCAAAAGGTAACATTAAATTTTCAGTAGTGACTGTTTACGCTACGCAATGTTTGCACCTCACTAACATTTCAAATTGTTGGAAATGTCACGCACAGGCTCAATTGTAAGAGATATCCAATACTACAGGAGACAAGAAAACCTGGAACTATTCGAGGGATGGTGGATTTCCTGCTGGATGAACAAGAACGAGAACTGTTAGAAGGGAGAGAACCTCTTCTTACCGATGATGTAATACAAGTTCTCATAATGGAAGTCATTGCAGCAGGTAGCAAGATCACATTAAATATTTCGCATTCTTCACATTTTCTGAATCAAGAACAAATATCCTTTCCTCATATTTAGTTATTTTTGAAATATGATCTTCGACTGACACATGTCTAATCAAATTTCTACAAATATTTATTTAATGGAGTTTCCAGTTCGTCCATTTTCGTTCCACGGGTGACAAGTTTTTATGCTCCCCGAGGGGAGAGCATATAGCCGCCGCTTCGTCTGTCTCTCCGCCCGTCCATCCGTACGTCCGTAATTCAGTCCGTCCCCAGCGATTTCTCCATAACCCTTGTGCCAAATCAAATGAAACTTACCATGTGAACTTCCTATGATATAGTGTTGAGGCATTTGTGACGGGTTTTTTTTGGATTTGAGGCGTCGTCGAGGGAAAAGGGGACTTAGGGTAAAATACAGTTTTTCTCAAATTTCTCGAAATCTGATAGTCAGGTTTGTTATATTTGAGTAGCAAATCAGATGCCCTTTACTATAAACAATTCGAAATTTACGTAAAAAGATATATCATGGAAAAGGGGGGCTTAATGTTTGTTACCTATATCTTAGCTTGTGAAATACAGTTATTCTTTCATTTCTCCTAGTCTTAAGTTCAATATTTGATGAAATTGCACATTTTAGTAGAAAATCATATGCCCTTTATCATAAATTATTTAAAATTTGTGTCTAATAATATGTCATTCAAAAGGGGGGTTTAATGTTTGTTACCTTTATGTTAGCTGTATAAGATAACACCTTATTTGAGTCTTTACAATCTGACCAGGGAGCATATCTCCTCAAGTATAATAGCTATCAGACTGCATGGGTTGATAGATCTTATGGAGTGCAGTGCACAAGAACTACAACTTTTGCTTGCATAATTTTGAGTTATTGCCCTTTGTTAATTATGATACTTAGATTATGTCTGGAGCATATCTCCTAAAGTATAATAGCTATCAAGTTGAAACTTTATGGATGGAAAGATCTCATGGAAGAGAAGTGCAATGCACAAGATAACAACTCTTGCTTGCATAATTTGGAGTTATTGCCCTTTGTTATTTTTATTACTTAGATTTTATAGGAGGTAAATCTCTTACATTGCAAAAGAATCTTTAATCTATTAGGCTTCAGATTACTATCAAGCTTTCGCCGCGGGGGGTGGCCATGTCCAACATGGCTCTCGTTTTTGTTACGATGCCTTATTCGGGGAGCATAATCTGTCTCTGACGGCTCTTGTTTTTTTATAAATGTACTTGATAGATCGCTAATCCTGTACCTACGAAAATAAGGATCATCTCGATTAAAATGAGGTCATTTTCTGCGAAACCATTAATAACAGTTAAAAATGATAACCTTTATACGGAAAAGCAACAATAGTGTATTTCCGTTTATTCATCGTCGCTACCGAATGATATCCCCATATGAGCGACGCCCCAGGCGACAATTAAGTGTTACGGGGGAAAATGCAAGGATGTATGGCGAAACAACTGAGATCCGCCATTGTTCCTTAACGTGCTCAATGTATAGCACCGTCACACGGGTCCTCGGTTAAGTGTGCTAGCATGGGAATCGAACCCACGATAACGAACTTAAAATGTTATAATTGCAACTCAATAAAATAAAGAATTCTGATTGGTTTAAATCGCATCACGTGGGGAAATCCATTGCACTTTATTTCTGTATAAAATGCAATAGGTCTTTCGGGCAACCCCCGACCTTCGATCTGCAAGTCCTGTGTAGTAGGAACTCGAATTAACCTAGTTCCCGATCATCAATGCAACAATGCTATTTAATGTATTATAAATTAAGATGTTTTCGAGAGAATTTACGATTACAAGTACGCTGTTCTGATTCTGAGCCGACGTAAACTTAGAAAACAGCGAGTCGACGAGGACCACCAAGCAACCCTCTCAACTTATGTGCTAAGGCAATAGCACTTTATACCCTAATAAACGCAGTGAAAAAGACACTCATTCCTATAGTAACCAAGTCAGGTATTCCACCGAATGAGCCAATTGGGCTGGCTGAGGCGAACCGTATGCTGTATAAATGAATACAAAGAATCTAAAAAGACTATCTTATCAAGGGAAAGGTCTTATATAAACGTCCATGAATGCTGTATGCTTAAAGCAATTAAAAGCGATTCTCTTCTTTAATACATTTTCATGCAATGTAAATCGTGAATATTTGTATTTTATAGATGCATGCATCTAACTGCATTAGTAAGTTAGGGGAAATAAGTAAGTTAGAGAAAACAGATCATTATTGTTACCCATTATCAATTGCTTTAAATAATTTTCCTGTAGGTATCGCTACAACAGCCTCTTCTCTTCCAACTGCTCTTCTTGGTCTAATCAACCACCCTGAGTACCAGACACGGATTCAGCACGAACTTGACAACGTCGTAGGTCCAAACAGGGAACCATGTGTTCAAGACAAACTGGACCACAGCTGTGATTTCCTAGAAGCAGTAGTGTTAGAATCTCTCAGACAGGCTCCGCCTGCTCCACTTGGGTTGCCACATTTATGTACCCAAGATGTCGAATTCAGAAAATACCAGATCAAAGAGAATTCTCAGGTAAATGTACTAAATAAGGAACCTAAATGAAATTTGACTTACCCCTCTATTGATTAACCCTTTCCTGTTTTACAAAATTTTGGACCTGTCCAAATTCAAAGGTTTTGCAGAAGAAAATTTAAAGTGGATTTAATTTGAAAAATAACCATTCAGTAGGGTAGAAAATAGTGTGGAAAATGAAGAAATTGCTTGTCAGAAGCAATTTCTTCTTTTTTCACAATGTTTTCTCAATCATAAAATCACAGGCACGTAAAAGGCAGGGATTAAACAGCAAAGGGTTAATGATGGTTCGTTTTAATCTTAACAAACTTTTATCGTGTATGAGAATTACTAGAAAGATCTATACCCCAATTTTACGACAATATTAATTTCCATTTACATCCGATTTAATGGCATCAATGAAATTGCTTTACATTTTTCAAAATTTCTCGTTAAAATGTTTTTTTTGGTTTAAAAAAATAATGAATCATTTCAACTGAGTTTTAAACGTTTAAGTGGATTGTTTTACAGTGCTGACTTTGTCATATGTATTATAGAAAATGCATTTTATATAAAATAAAATGTTGTCTGTTACAAATATACAGATATATTTTAAAAAAAAGTCACATGATTGTTTTAAAAACGTAACCGTTAGTTACATGTCATAAAAGAGTACAAAATAAAAAATTAAAATAGAAAAATAGATAAAAAAAAGAAAAGAAAAAGAAATCGCTTCAGATTTTATTCGCAGTAGAACATGTACAAATATATTAGAAATTGATTGATGTAAGGTAAAAATAAGTGAGAAAAGCACCTATGTAAAACTTCATAAGAAATGTTACATAAACTATAGACTGCTATGACATTCCTTATTCACACAATCAGATTGATCGAGCCCTACTCTTATCTTCTTATCAATGGATTATTGAGAAAAAATGGTAGTTCTTTAATGCTTTTCGGTGGCTTATCGAGAAATAACGGTAGATTATTACTTGATAATCTCAATGAAAAAGCAGTGAAATTATGAAAAACTTATACCCTGCTTTTGTGCATTTCATTCCATCTGACGTCATATATGCGGGGCGATCACAAAGTGACGTCACAATGAACGTTGCATACCAATCACGCGCAAATGACGCGCTTTACGGAAATGTGTCCTAGAAATTTCACATTTTGTCTCATTTTTGCATTAAAGAAATAGAATAATCGTTTGTTTTTCGTGTAAGATCGATTAATATTTCATTTCGTGAACAACATAAGCTATATTTTCACTCGTGGCTCTGCCACTCGTGAAAATATAGCGTTTGTTTTTCACTCAATGAAATATAAATCGATCTTACACTGAAACAAACGATTATCCTCTATATCTATATGAAAATTTGATAAATGCATCGCCTTAGCAGTGAGATTATCAAAAACTTATACCCCGCTTTCAGTCATTACATCCAAGCGGAGCAAAGTAAGCGACGTCATCATGAATAGCGATCACGTGCAAAATGACGCAATTAAGGAAAGTATTTTCACATTATATCTCCTTTTCGCATTAAAGAAATTGAATCATCGTTTGGTTTCTCGCGGCTCCGCCACTTGTGAAAATATAGCTTTTGTTGTTCACTAAATGAAATATTCATTAATTTTACGCTGAAACAAACTATGATCCTCTAAATAATTTACAGCCCAAAATGCCAAGCATTATTCAAGAATAGAAACATTAAAAGACATATGCTATCTGATAGGTATCCTTATCAATAAGTTCTCTATCTATTTTTAAGGTGTTTGCCAATATTTTCTACATTCACCATGATGAGAAGACTTGGGGGGATCCATGGGATTTTAGACCCGAACGTTTCTTGGATGACAACGGAAAACTTCTACCAAGCTCACATGTTTACATGAAAAGGTGAGAGGGAAAGTTGTTTAGGAATGCTTATTTCAGAGCTTAAAAATTTTATCTTGGCTTTTTTTCTGTTACTCCAACGATATATAACTTTCGTCCATTCCTCTACCATCTGCTGACATCCTTTTTCGAAAACAATGTATTGAATTGTTTTGCATTAATATACATAGAACAAATAGTATTATCAAGAAATGCCTACCTACCCTCACGGCCAAAGAGGCCAATGTTTGTTGTCAGTATTCCAATTTATTCATACTTTTCACTGAAGGTATACTAAGATGGGTAAAGTAAGTCTGATTTCAACGTACGGAAAAACTTATGTTTGAATATTGTTAGCAAGGGTAATGGTTAGCACCAACCATTGTCTGGGGCGTCTACTGCTGAGGAAAGTCTCTTTAGTATTAACGTATGGAAAAACAAATGTTATGATCTATCAAGCGTAAAAGGAACTTTTACTTTCGTAAAGAAAGTGGTTTCTCAATCCGAAAGAGAAAACTCTCTTTGAATTTCACGCATATATTATATGTTGTTGGTGGAAAGAAAATATTACACCCGAAGTAGATTGTTTTTAGGTATCACCAAGGCAAGGGTAGATAATACCAGTCGTTTGTTGATGATATTACTCTAATTTTCGTGTTAGAGATAGAAAAGTAGTCTGTGAAATTGCCCATTTGCATTGATAAGATGTAGAGAAATGTTACACGAACAGTGTTGTTTCTTTTTTAAAAAAAAGTTTTTATGTAATCTAACTCACCTGTATCACTTAATGGTATGGCTCATTTGTCATGATTATTCGCAAACTTGTACATCTTGTGAGCATAGCTTTTTCCTCAACTTGTTTAAGGTTGTTATGTGAATGATTAAGAACATACGTTTTAGCAAAATGTCACAAATTTGCCTTGCCTTCGTGATTTGACTTCATGGTGTCGTCATGCAACGACCCAAACCCAAAAAAGAACCATGGAAATGAACGAAAGCATGGTATAATTTTTTAATAATTTCACTGCTTTAGCAGTGAGATTATCAAGCGACAATCAACCATTATTCCTCGATTAACCACCGAAAAACATTAAAGAAAAGTAGACATTGTCTACAAGATTAATTTTCAGTCAAGTTCATGTCTTCTATTCAAACCTGATATTTTTATGAGGAAAATGTTAGAAATTGCAACATGTTAAGTCACTAAATTTGATATACATATTAAGCGGTTATAAGCCGAAAAAAAAATTATTATTATTGACGAAATCTAAGTGGTTAAAATGTGTAATTGATGATGCTATGAAAGTTATTTATGAATGTCGATAAAGATACAAGTGGTTGAAAAGGTTCTGTAAAGCTAAATCAGGGACTCTATGTATGTATATGTACATTTAGGATACGTGGCTAAATCAATATGCTGTCTAGTAGTAAGTGCTTTTAAAGGTGATTCTTTATGACTTTTTAAGCCATGCTATTCACTACATTAATGAATTTAATGCTACTTTCCCACCAATATGCTTTTTTTATGAAAATGTCGATGGGACCTAGATGTTCCTTTTGTTTTAATAGCGACTCACTACTACATTTAATTTATGTCATTTGCTTATCTTTATTTATTATATGATCTGTTTTGTATTTGTGGTGACAGTCCTATCATTGGATTTTAGTATAGGGGTGAGTGTCTTTTTCACTGCGTTTATTGGGGTATAAAGTGCAATTGCCTTAGCACATGGCAAATAACGCCCGTAGGGCGTTATGATTAAGCCATGCGCTAAGGCAATTGCACTTTATACCCCAATAAACGCAGTGAAAAAGACACTCGTCCCTTATAATTGCAATCATCTAGATCGAAGAAACTATTGAAATACTCAGCCAAACATTTAAGCTTCAAGTCTACTTTCTGCGCGTATAAATTACACGATCTATTTTTAGATCGTGTTTTGTTTATCTCGCTATCGAAGTGAAATGTCATATAGTAAAACAAATGATACACAAATAAATGACAACATTGAAATTCGTAGAGGTACTTATGACAAAACAAGCTTGTTTCTGCCAAGTAAGTCTGTATTTTGAAACGAAAACGGTGTGGTCGGTCTTAGTTGAGAGGGTTGCTTGAAGGTCTTCGCCGACTCGCTGTTTTCTTAGTTTAGGTCGGCTCAGAATCAGAATTTCATGCTTGTAATCGTAAATTCTTTCGAAAATATATTAATTTATAACAGTTCGAATAGCAATGTTGCGTTGATGATCGGGATCTAGGTTAATTCGAGTTCCTACAACACAGGACTTGCAGATCGAATTTCGGGGGTTTCCCGAAAGACCTATTGCATTTTATATAGAAATATAGTGCAATGGATTTCCCCACGTGATGCGATTTAAACCAATCAAATTTCTTTATTTTATTGGATTGCAATTATACCAATAAAATATTTGAATTTGTATTTGTATAAGTAAATGTCTATTAATTCATGAGTACAGCACATGCGATAGTATTGAGAGGAATTCGAACAACACCCTGAATATACATAGATAATTAAGACTTGAGTTTCAATTTCATTTCAGTTGGATTCCCTTCGGAATCGGAAGAAGGAAGTGTCCAGGAATAAGTATCGGGACGACAAGGATATTTTTGTTTCTCGCTCATCTTCTTCAAATGTGGACATTTATACCATCCCGGAAGTCTGTGTCATGTGACCCACGAGGAGAAGGATATGAAGGAGGAACTGTACTTAAACCGAAACCATTTTATTGTGTAGCGAAAGAAAGGAAATAAATTGTACTTATAAATGAACCTGTGTGTGAGATTTCTTACAATGTTAAATAACTGCAAAGCGAAGACTCTGACCAGTCTGTGCATTCGCACAGCCTGACCAGAGTCTTCACTTTATATTTAGTGGATAGACAAGGTCTCAAAGTATCTTTAGACCATCAGCTAACTCTAAATTTATTGTATGTGACTATCTAGGCTGCTCAATGTTTGCCCCTCACGAATATTTCAAGTTGTTGGAAATGTCAATCACAGGCTCATAGATATCATAAATATACCTCTGAGATACTCAAAGTGTAAAGATAGATGTTTATATCTTAAATCAATATCATATTCGTGTGACAAAAATGTAAGTTGTCAGCACGGTTGTAAAGTATACATGAGCCTGAACGTGACATTTCCAACAATTTAAAATGTTCGTGACATGTAAAGATTTAGGGACCCGGACAGCCAAAAACTGTAAATATAAAGTTACCTGATTGTCTACAGATACTTTGAGACCTTATCTATCTACTAAGCGCATAGTGAAGACTCTGGACATAGTCTTTGCACTGCGCATTTTTAAAATTGTTGGAAGTGTCACGCATAGGCTAATATCTTTTGTGAATAATGACCAGTCAATATTTACTTAACCCCCAAAGAACGTCCACAGATATATGCTCTCTTAATAACTTAACCTTTTGTGACTAAGTGGCATTTATTATTTTGATAATTGTCAAAAATGAGTACTTTCCTAGTCCGATATTTTGATTATTGGGTTCCATGCTCATTTTAATAGCAACACAACTCATTAGTAAACGTTTGCCCCTAGCTTGTCGGTCTGATGCACAAAGGTTTGTTGGAACAAAAAATAACTGGTTTTCAGGTTGAATTTCTCGCATATAAACGATTTCGATATTAGTTGCTTCGTTTTGGAAATCCAGTAAAACGTGTATTGAGCGACCACATATGAGACTATCATAAAGCGGTCGTTCAAGAGAAAGGTCGCTTAGTACACGATTTTTTAACAAATAAGAAACATTATTTTGTTTGAATATTAATGTTATTTGGAATTTTTCTAAATAATATTATATTGTTTTAACTCACAAGAATCGTCTCATGGAGCCGATTCTAATGAGTTTTATCAACATAGGAATGAATTTTAGATCAATAATACCTACTTTTTAAGATATTTCAATAAAAAAAGGACTTTTGAAAGCGGTCGCTTAATAAAAATGGTCGCTTAATAGACGTGGTCGCTTGACCAAGATTGACTGTACGTGGGTTTTTTACGGCAGGCTAAATTGCGTTGTACATTAAGGATCTATGTATTTTTCTCTCATGCGATTCAAAGGGAGCGGCCATATTGGATTTTATTATTTAGTTGTAAGATAAAGCAATTTGAGCAAAACGATATGAGAGAAAAAAATCCTGCTTTATATTTATTTACATCAGATAGAGTCGAAAAGAAGGAAAAATACTCGTGAAACTCGGGTCTTGTAGCTTGTGTAGAAACATTTGAAGTATTTGAACAATAGTCGACAGATACGACCTCAATCAGGTGCCCCGCTGAATCTACGGATAACACCTCGTGAAAAAGATGGGCACAGTCATGAAAGTGCGTCGTTTTTTCACGCGGTTTTTATGACCTCAAAACCACTCACGTTTCCGTTAAAGTAACTACTGAGTATATCAAAATCAACGAAAAATTAAAACTCAGCATTTATTATAATTTGATAACAAAACGCAGCGTTTCGTCGTAAAGTTATAATATGCCCAAAAGATCTCCCTAGACGATCAGAAAAGATATTTAAAAAAAATGTGTTACTACAAACATAATGACAGATGTACCACCACCGGACCGGAATCAGAATTTCCTAAAAAGAGAAGACTCAATTTCGCCCAAGGCATTTTTCAGTTTACAGAAAAGCCTTAGAGATGTACCAAATGATACAACCTGTTTGAAAGAAATATATACTTCGTTATGATACTGCCTACATCGCCGCATTGAAATAAAGCAGTTCAATATAGCCTCGAAGCCAAATCGCCCTATCTCGCAAAAACATATTCTGAGGTGATATATTTTGTTCTAGTTGATTTGATGGAATCAATGTCCAAGTAGCTAAAAAAATGTTCTGCTCTTAGATTTTTAAACCAAGGGGGGGGGGGGTATAAAAAGCGATTCTCTACATAATTATTCTTTTATGCAAGACTCATGCTGACCGTCATATTTAACAATTACAGATGGACAATGCATCATAGGAAAAGATATGTAGAGGTATAATAATTTTATGTATACAATATGATTTTACGCATTACATGTTTGTTAATTTCTTTTGACATATTCTCTTCGAACACTACTCTCTTAAATAAAACCGAATTTATTTCAAGTTCATTGATCTTATCCCAATGTTAACAGAAGAATTCAGTTGAATAGGATTGTTGAAACATAATACCCAATTCTTCATCAATTGTACATTCTGTTGTTCTCTGCGTACACTTGCTTTTCTACGTATATTTTCGTCTTTCATTTGAATTATTTAACTCAGCTTACATGTGTTGTGGTACCAAATTAAACCAAGAAATAATAGAAGTATTTTTCAGCATTTGGAAGGGCATTTAAATGAGGCATAATCAAATTTCATTTTGTCGAACCAATCGTTTTGGTAACAAGGGTTCAATTCAATTCTTTAATGAAAACCGAATATAACATCAGTGACATCATACATTACAAAGCATACATAACATATCATACCAAAGAACATTTTATAATAGACTAGATATTATCTTTATGTCATGTTAAAAATCAACACTAGTAGGCCACAAAATATATTTAGAAACATCAAGAATCTCTAATTTCCAAAGCTTTCGACAAATATTTATACAGAAATATTGTTTGAGTTCTATTTTTCGGATTCAACAGTAATTTCAACACATCTAATTCTTTATCCTCTGAGATGTTAAAATCAACAATATTGAACCCAACCAATAGTTGTTGTCTTAAAGCACCATATTCATTACAAAACAAGATAAAATGTGATTCATTTTCAATCTTATTTCAAAATGTACAGGTTCTTTTTTCTTGAGGAGTTTTTGGTCTTAAATACCTTCCCCTTTCAATACTTAGATTATGTCACTTAGCCGGAACCTGGTTATCATAGAATTACATTGCTGATTGAGATTTAAATTCAGATAGTTCGGAATATTACCATCTAAGTTTACAATAATTGAAAATAACTTCAATTTACTGTCATATGTAGACTTTAGTGTTTCTAAGTTTTGACTAGTTTGTCTCATGTAGTACTCAGTCAATTTTCCATCAATAGTTTTGAAGTCCAAATATTTTAGATCTTTTATACCTACTGATTTTACAATTTATCTAAACATGAGAACCATGATTTGTATCCATTCAGGTGAAGGTCTTGATCAACCTTAAAGGCCTTTGATAATAGCCTACAATTGGGTAATTTCTCTAAACATTCATAGTATTTAATCATAAGTTTTAATATGAACAAAATAAAAGGGGTACGTCCCATTTCTAATCGACTTGCAAAATTGGAAGAGTTCCGAAAGATACCCAGGACAGACTTACAAGCTTATGATGAAGTTTCTCTGGGGAAAGAGAATCTATGTTATTCAGATTTATGTATAATCCATAATCCAAACTTCGCTTGCATAAGTTACAATTGGCCTTATTAGGGAGTCAAAAAGTTTTGAGCTTAGCTTTGTTGGAAACTGGGAAAAGTTTGAAAGAGAACATGGCCTTCAGTCCCTTATTGTACAAATCATTGGCAGCATGTTTAAGATTACCATTATAGAAAAGTGTAACACCCAAGTATTTATATGAATCACTTATTTCATTTTTTTCGTTATATGTAAAATTATATCTTTCATACTTATGTCTTACTTTGTTGAAGATCATAATCTTAGTTTTGTTTAAATTGACATCTAATTTCCAGTCGTCGCAGAATTTTCCAAGTTTATTTAAGCAATTTTGTAAACCATTGGTACTCTCCGACAGTAAAAGAAGATCATCTGCAAATAGGAGGTGATTAAATGGAACTTCACCCAAGAAGACTGGATCATTTTTAAAATCGTCACTTACATAAGATCCTAAGTCATTAATATACATATTAAAAAGTGTTGGGCTTAAACTATCTCCTTGTTTTACCCCTTTATTATTAATGATTGTTTGTGTTATATCGTTATCTTTGTGTATACAGAATGTTGTAGAAGAGTACATATGTTTAAAAATATTAAATATATTACCATTAATACCTAATTTATCTAACTTCTTAAATAGTCCTTCTCTCCATACTGAATCAAATGCTTTGGAAAAATCAACGAAGCAAGCATATATTGGTTTCTTAAGCTTATGTAAATATTGATTTAGTAATGATTTAACTATGAATATTTGATCAGTTGTCCTATAATTTTCTCTAAAACCTGCTTGATTATCTTCTAGAATATCATTTTTCCTCAAAAAGTTTGAGCCTCCTTTTATTATGAGCTTGGTAAACAGTTTACCGAAGCAGCTACATACACTTACTCCCCTATAACAAGGGTTCCCTCATAAAAGGGTCTAAATATAGGCATATGTGACAAGAGAGATCTAAGCGCAAAACAAATTTTCCAAGCCCCTGGGATACTAAGCTTCACTTTGAAACCGGCAGCTAACTATGGCGGAGGGGGGTCACCTCTATCGAATTTTTGCTGAGCTGGCTACCTGACTAAAACGTACTAATAAAATTTGTTATAGACCACATATAAAATCACGCTTAACTTTCACCCTAGAAATTTTTTTACTAATGATCAAATATGTTCATTTGACATTTTTATTGTGATACATTCTATTATAGCGGAAGCGTACCTTTAACCTAGTAGGAGAAATGATTGCGGATAACATGGAACGAAGGGTGTAGAGTTTTTTGTTGAACGAATCGCGTAATTTGATTCAGTTTTGCTATTAAAGCGCTTTTTTCAGTTTCAGTTTATGAAAAAAAATCGATTGCTTTCATTGTCGGATTTGAGCCTATCCACCCATATTTGTTTGCTGCACTAGACAGGGAAATATTGCTACCTATTATATTTACAAAATATCTTCACGCAAATTAAGGTCTTTGGATTTTGGTAGATAGTTCTTCTCTCAAAATGAAGTCGTCATGTCCTCCTTTTTTAAACCCTGCCTTCTTTGGAAGAATACTTTAATGTACTAAAGGAAGTCATAGCATAGAGAAGAGCTTACATATCTAAAATGTCATTAATTTATCACGAATATAAGATATATTTGTTTTATCATAATATATATACTGAACAACAAAAATAACGCATCACTTTTCAATGACAAATAATTTTACCCTGAAATCGATCGATTTATTGATATGGCATTACTTTAATTTTGATAGCCACTAGGTACACAATTGTGATGAAATCTATTCCTAAACTTATACTCAATTGAGTAAACACACTTGAATGTGATATACATGTTTTCTGTTCGTGCAACAGATCGAATGCATTTAACGATGATAAAGTTGGTCTAGTATTACAGCATATAAAGGTGGTAATGCAAACAGTGTAGACATTTATAAGATCAAGTAAAGTCTTCGAGTTTGGCGGTAGCGAAAAATTGAATTTCAGAACGCCATCGCGCATAATCATATTGAACTGATTCATTCAATCAAGGCCACTTGCAATTGCCATGAGGGACAATAACTGGCCTATTGTAAGGTTAAAAAACATCGATTATAACAACTCTCGGTGCCATACTTTGGATGCTGATACGATGAGGAGGCTGCATTATCAGGTGATATGACCAGAAATCCTTATTCTCTATGTCACAGTTTTTCAGGTTCTAGTGGACTGTTGATGAAAGTGAACACAAGAATTTTGAATCTGAGCCGAGTTTCTAATCCTTCAGTAGCTATAGCCAGATGTAACACCCCATGAGTAAGTCAATGTTATGGTCCATTCAGCTCATTCAACTATGTGGACTTTCTTCTCGAATACCCTTTTTAAGTGATACCAATGTCTAATCTTTCACCGACTGGACTTATCTCAAAATCTAGCACGTCAAATACAAGCTTGCGATGAGAGTAAAAAAGAGCATGAAAAATCCAAGGTTTTGAGTCAGATTGAGGCAGCACGCACAGCTTATGGAAAGCAATATTGTGAGTAAATTTAGATAAATTCAGAAATCCGCGTGTCGGACATTCTTTGAGTGCAATTTTGCACATCGGTTCACGCGCTAGTGACTTTTACTAAGTAATTGAAACCTTCTCTAATTTCAAAATGTTTCATTTTGGAGTGTCGCCTTTATGGGTGTCTTACTCTTCAATGCGTTTGTATACGTTGTCGACCTTTTTGACACAAATCAATAATTGGACAACGTTTATTTTGATATTACCATTGTTTCAAACTTTATATTACGAAAAGAGATATATCTTAAAAATGAAGCGATGCATTATTTTTGTTGTTCAGTATATAATATATTATATTATTAATAACAAAATATCCTTTTACATTTTTGAACGGTTTGTAGGTCTGTTTTTCATTGCACTCTTGCAGTAAGCACCACCGTCTAATTGACGTTCATCTCAAACAAAATAATTCTAAGACGCTCACTCAGAGCTCAATTCATTCAACCCAATCACTAACTTTAACCATTCAAATATGCTCAAAAGCATTTAAAGGCTAAGATCAACAAGTACATCTTAAATAAATTTGGATAGAAAAAATCGCGATTACCCTGACATAATTAAGATCATAAGCGTCTGATTTATTGTATAAGTATTAGGGAGCCATTTATAAAACTTGTATACATATCTTATTAAAGGGAGGTAAAACTTCCCTTTAATTTCACTCAAAACTCACTAATCGCACTCATTCAATTTCAATCCAAAATTATTCCAAAGTTATTCACTTTGTCAATATTGTCGATGTTGTTAACTGTATACCGATCATTACTTTTACTGAACACGTACACAAAGGGTATGACGAACGACGAATGCGGGTACATAGAGGATAATCGTTTGTTTCAGTGTAAGATCGATTTATATTCATTGAGTGAACAACAAAAGCTATATTTTCACGAGTGGTGGAGCCACGAGTAAAAATATAGCTTTTGTTGTTCACGAAATGAAATATCAATCGATCTTACCCGAAAAACAAACGATTATTCTCTATATTTATTGCAAAAAAATGAGACAAAATGTGAAAATTCTAGGACATATTTTCGTCAAGCGCGTCATTTTGCACGTGATTGCTATGCAACGTTCATTGTGACGTCGTTTATTTCGCACCGCATTGAAAATGCCAGATAGGATGAAACGCACAAAATAGGTATAAGTTTTTGATAATTTAACTGCTTTTGTGGTGAGATTATCAAGTGATAATCTACCGTTATTTCTCGATAAACCACTAAAAAGCACTGAAGAATAAAATCTGTCCCGGGGAAGTCCATGACCATACATGTCTAAGAAAGATCTGTATTCTCAAGAAATAAAAAATGAAAAACATTTATTCACTGCAACATAAGGGCAACTATTTGAAACCTCCAAAGCCGTATTTTTCCTTAAAATGATATGGAATGCTGGTCTTTAGATCGTCATAAAGGATCTAAGTTTCTGAATTGTATCAATGAAAGGTCTACTCCAATGTCATTTTATTTGGAAAGGCATAAGAAAAAACAAGGGGTCATCATGGGTTACCGGTAGAAAGCAACTTGAAGAGAATGGACTGTCATCCTAAGCTCACAGACTCTTATTAAGACTCTAACACGCAACAGACTCCAACCGATATCATCCTACCCGAGCCAACCGTAGTTCTGCGGCAGTAGCTGTCGGCTCATGATCGGTCGGATCAAAAACTTCAAATCCTTTTTTGATAGCATCGGAAGGTTTTTGAAAAGTCAGAGTAGCAATTCCTGATCTTACTATCAATAGTATAGAACCCTTGTATCACGCCGTTTTCAAAATGCACAGTTGTCTGTGACAAACAAAGTCTTGAAAAGAGTAACTTGAACGTAAGTGGGCATTACTTTTCTGAAAAGCTATAAACATCGACTGGATTGTTCTTACGTAGTAACACTAGTGAACGTAAACGTACAGCAAAAAATGAAAGGGGTCAACATAACGTTATTTTAACCCTTTTGATTAACGTCATTAAAAACGCGATCTAATGAATCCTAAAACTAAAGAAAATATTGGTTAATAGACAACGCCTAATTGATTAAATGAGTGTTTCGTTAATCTTTATCATGTTGCAAATATTATTAGTTTTTAGTATTATCATATCAAATCATTGTTTGTATGCTAGTTCTTAAAATTGAATTGCTGATGCATTCACACATTACTGCACAATTGAATAAAGATTAAATGATTTTCTATTTTTGGCCTGGTTTAGCAGGCCATAGGAAGCATACCTGTATCCTGAAAATTGCCTAGGAAAAAGATAATCGAGTCAAAAACCGAACATCGTGTGTACTACGTAACTTTTTAGTGCTCATGAGCGCGGAAAAAAATGGTCAGTTATACGTCATCAACTTTTATGCGACATGAAGTGCTTTTTGTGTTCAAGGCGGTGCTTGCATATCACTACGCTGTGCTAAAATCAAAGTACTGATAGTACTGAAGGCTAGGGAACTGAATAGACCAATCAACACACGAGGTCAATTTTCTGGAATATACCTTGATTTTTCACCTTGTCCTTATCATGTCTACCAGATATTTCCTTACTTATCACTGCCAAAACTGTTAAAGATACATAGCTTTTATATTTGATCTTGACGGATGACATTGCTAATGGAGAAAAGAAGAAAATTCTGCTAACTAACACTTTCTCCTTTCTCCCTAATATTATCTGCCCTTTCTGCTACAAATTTTACTAATTTGCCCACATATTGTATGTAATCTGCAAACCTTTACAATTTGGATCTTCATTAACATGTGTTGTTTGTTATGGATTAATCTTATTTAGAAAAAAATCTAAAAGCCTTGTCACACACTTAAACCTTAAACAGACGACAAATTTTAGACTGGGCCAACTTGGAACAGGTTATAGACAATAAATCAACATGGGTGTTATTTGACATATTTCCAGGGTAGAAATTAAAAAAAAATAATAGGGTATGAGTATTAGTTGAACCATATTGTGGGAAAGGGAGAAATTGACCTTATCAATTTCTTGTGTTTCCACAGTAAAATATGACTTTTTTATGGAATTCATTCAATGTAAAAGAAAGAGCCGGCGAGCTTGTGTCCCTTGAAAAACAGCATTACTTCTGTTGTTAGACGGAATGATCAACTGGATGAATTGACTGACTTGTAGACAACTTATCAACTCAACTAAAATTATAAAAATGCGAATTGTGCATGTCTGCAAAACAGTATCGGGCGTAGTAATTTATAGCTTGGGAAGTAGTTGTTCTGGGCGGACTCAGCGCTATATAGAAAGCATACCACTCGACTTTTTCCTTTAAGGAGAGTTCGGAATGTGGCTAACGATCCCTATAGGTAAATAGAACACTTGGTTTTCCTCGTCTAAAAAGCCTTGCTAAAAGATTTTAAAAAATGAAGTGCATACCGCCAAATTTAACCTTGCCTCTTTATAAACCAGGCCTTCCGATTTTTTTGCGCTTTGATTTATAAATATACTTAATAGATAATCGTTTATAAATGGATTTGTCCTAAGATTCGGGGTCGAGTAATACGCTGGGCCTCGTTTCATATGGGCTGATTGGAAAATTGGCCGAGTTTACCGGTCATAATAGCGTTATCATTATCGTAAGACATAAGACCGACGTCTGGATCATATCCCGAGACAATTCATTCATTTTTCCAAAAAAGCCCTTTCTTCAGGATACAAAAGTGATTACAAACTTTGGAAAAGGTGATCCGTTTCGCACACGAGTAAACGTAATGTGCGGGGCTTTATATTACCAAACGCTTCGCGTACATCTTTATCCCGAGGGCAGGGTTGAAAGTCGTTAAAACCCGAGAGTAGACAGACAGCCAAATTATCAAAAAGAGAAATGAAGACAGTCGAAAATCGAGATTAAAATTAGATATCTCGTGTTTCTCCGTATTGTCAGCTGAGGTTACATAAAAACTGACATCTCTGTATGGATACATACTACTGAATTATGATTGTGCTAGCATGAGAGTACCAATTTATTCCAAATAAGCTATCGGTAGTGTTGTTATAAGACTATTCAGTAAAACATAATTAATTCTAAAACCTAGACGCGAATTATGAAGATCGAGCAGACATGTAACATATCAAATTATGTAAAAAAAAATAGTGGGGTGTGCATAATACCCTATATTGCCTTGAACTGGTTGGAGTACAGACATACGTGCCCAGGAACAGCCGGAGTATAAACGGACAACTGAAAGACAAACGTACTTTGCAAAGTTAATTTAATGAACTGTAAGGTTTGTTTGTTAAGCGCCTTAATGAACTGTTACATCGAAACATGCGTCGGTCAGGAAAATCACGAAATTGACCAGGTGAATGACTTTTGAATGAGTTTGGAATAAAGTTGAACGAGTACGATGATACAGCTTTGAGTGCAAGGAGGTAATACAACATCGCCAATTTCGTCCAAATTAGGTGAAATTACCACCGATCATACCTCTTTTTACAAAATATACTTATATTTCTGTTAGTGTGTCTTCACGAACCAATCAGACGCTTTGAACTCAACATCAGGGCCCGAGATTATAAAACTTTTCTCAGGCTCAATCCAAACTTTTCTCAAATTTCAATTTGAGATTAAAGCCGTAATTCCGTTTAATTACTCACTTAAATTTGTTAATATAAAAGATGATATTAATAAGTTGTTATAGATAACAACCTATTAATATTATATTTTAGTTTCATACATTTTTTTTTAATTTAAAATTTGAGAAAAAATGAGCCTGAGGCTGATATAAGTTTTATAACCTCGGGCTCTGATGCTAAAATAGCATTATAAATTAAACGCCATGAATGAAATGTTGATCGTTTTAAACTAAACATTTCGGGTTTTTTTGGTTTTTTTTTTTGACAATTTTGGAAGGGTTGAGTGATTGTCGAAATTGTTTTGAATGCATTGAATGGAGCGTTGATCGAGCGATTTCGAATGTCTTTGATTAATTTCACGTTGTTACTGTAATTAAAAGGTGCGGACATGCCTACCAAATTGAATACGTGTACCCTATTACAGGACAGTACGCGAAGCAGATACTTTCATTATCTAGACAAAATTACGATTCGATGTAATTTTATAGGTTTTGGTGCTATTTAGCAAGCCATATGTCGCATATAAGTTTTCACGATTATCAAAGCGTTTATTTTGTTTGTTTTTTTTTTTTTTTTTTTTTGGAACATTTTATCACTTTTTGGCTTACGCTTGTAAATTTGACCGTGTAATTTCTCACCCTGGAGTTTTTCTCCGGTTACGAATAAGATGTGCTGATTTGCTTACTGATAATGAAATACGGATATACAAAATGATTAATTCCGTTCCTTGACAGAAGAAGGAGCCGTTATTCCTGGAGCCGTCGCATTAAAATAATATTACACTTTAAAATGGTCTCTTATGAACATAGAGTCGTATTCCTTATTTTGTATAACACTTTTCAGTTTCACTGGAGGAACCACTTTTTCTTCAAGCAGCTTTGCCCCTGCTCAGATTGCTGAGATCATAGATTGAAGCCAAATCATAGGTTCAGTACATCTTCATAGTGGGTTCAAACTTACGAATTGGGATTTCGTTTTCTGATAATTATGCAATTTTTATTAAATATATACAAGCGAAAATGAAAATATTAGGCTACAGATGGTGGTGATGATTTACACCCCCTCCCTGCCGGATCCGCTTCTGAATCGCAGATTTTCTTTAATGCTTTTCGGTGGTTTATCGAGAAATAACGATAGATTATCATTTGTTCTTTAATGCTTTTCGGTGGTTTATCGAGAAATAACGGTAGATTATCACCTGATAATCTCACCGCAAAAGCAGTAAAATTACCAAAAACTTATACCCTGCTTTTGTGCATTTAATCCTTTCTGACGTCATCTATGCGGGGCGAAATAAGTGACGTCACAATGAATGTTGCATAGCAATCACGTGCAAAATGACGCGCTTTACGAAAATATGTCGTAGAAATTTCACATTTTGTCTCATTTTTGCAAAAAAGAAATAGAATAATCGTTTGTTTTTCGAGTAAGATCGATTTAAATTTCATTTCGTGAACAACAAAAGCTATACTTTCACTCGTGGCTCTGCCACTCGTGAAAATATAGCCTTTGTTGTTCACTCAATAAAATATAAATCGATCTTACACTGAAACAAACTATTATCCTCTATACCAAAAAAGAAAATCAACATGAACTAGGATAACAGAAACAAAACGAAACAATCGCGAACAATGATATGAACGAGGAAATATTTTGAAATAGTTCTAAAACATAAAACAAATGATATCATCCTAAGCTGACTATTTCAGTCTTCAGTGAAATTAATGCGTTTTCCAAAGACTCGGAATCCGATGACATTGTAGTTATAGCGACAAACACTCAATCAAGCCTGAGTTTAAACTGATTTCAAATGATCATCTCAGAGGACCGAGTGATCGCAGACCGCACAATTCTTGCAATAAGTCCCTTTCGGTACCCAGTCGAATTCCAAAGAATCCCGATCTTCCAATGTTTTTAGATCGTTGACAAAGTTGTCGTTCCCAAATCTTTACAGTGAATGATTCGCCCAAATTATCTTCGTTCCCGGTCTAAGAGTTGTTTAAACGTCCAAAGAATGGATATTTTGCTTCAAAGCATCTTTATCTTCAATACTATACATTAATGATAGCAATAAGCCCGTCAAATAATAAAAATGTGCTTTCCATTTTATTATGGACACATATTTTATTTTTAATGCTCATATTCTCTTTCGGTGTCGATTTTTGCGAATCCCTCGAATTTTATCACTTTACATTCGATTTTTTTGTGTGTGTTTTTTATGTTTTTATTGTTTTCCTGTTTTGTTTTGTTTTTTTTCTTTTTTTCTTATGTTTTTTCTTCTTGTTTTTTTTCAGTGTAATAGATAGCCAGGGGAGTAGTCAGATAAAGAAATGGTTTTTTTATATAATTTGTACAAGATTAAAATGAAATATTTCCGTCCAAGGATCCCGTTCAGGTCGAGCTGACGAACCTGAGATGACAATGTGTCAATCATTAGTACGCTTATGTTTAACAAATAGGACCCGGCAAGCGAAAAAGACCATCCGGGAACTATGCAAAGTAAATTTTGTAATTATATCAGTTCCAGTGTAGGTTAGCCAGGGGTCAAATTCTAGAAATTCTTTCATGGGACACTCTACGCACTACCCAGATGGCCCCTTTTCGCGGGACGGGTCAAAAATATGTCGTACATAACATCACTTGTAGGACGATCAAAAAAGGCCCTGGAAAGCGTTCGCAAGTATTGATGTGCTATTTCTATCCTCCTACATGGGGGCTTCCATCATGAACACAGGAAAGAACGCCTCCCCCCCCCCCCCTCAGCCCCACCCCCTCAGACACACACACACAGAGAGAGTCTCCAACGATGAAATGTAAGTAGGTTGCGAAAGATCTATCAGATAGACGAAAGGATTTTAATACCGATTTATTGTGCGCGCATATAGCAAAAGAGCTCACTTGTAAAATAAGTACCGTACTTTCGGATAATAAGCCGAGGCTTATTTGTTAATTAAGTTGGAATTTTCACAGGTGCATCTTATACGCCCTGCCAATGAACCTCAGTCATTGCAGGCCGTCTTCAATGCGCAGTCGGACTAACAATCTAGAGGTCTCGGTTTCGATCCCGACGTAGGCACTCATTCTTCCGACTTTTTGTCTCTCAACAATGGGTAGACTAATGCGAGTTAGCAGCTGGAGGCTAGGAAAGGATGTGATGGAATTTCTGGTGTGTAAAAATACCAGGAATTCATTGTTAGGAGATCCAGCCTCCGCGATATAACTGAAAGATTGTTGAAAGCGGCGTAAAACTCCAATCAAACAAACAAAATACATCATTGCATTTCGCCTCGAATATTGAAACGTCATTCGTAGTCAAAATATATGTTCACATACATGAAACAAAAACAAATCGATATTTTGCTGACTAAACGTAGTACCACATTTTATTCAAGCTGGATGTACGACGTTTAGGTAATCACGCACGAAAATAATAAAAAGAAAATGGCGGAAGATCATGATAGTCAACAGCCATCCAATTATAATGAGTTTTTTGATCAATCGATTTTTAAATTGACAGCAGGGATTTTAGCGATTATAATTGAGACAGTGCCTGACATTTCCAACAATTTCACATATGCTCGAGTTGAAACCAATGACCAGTGTAGACAACCACACCATGGAAGAAAAATGTTCACTGACACTCTTACGAGAGAACAAGACCTCATCTTTCTACAGAGCACATAATGAAAACTCTGGTATGTGAAACTATTGGAAATTTCTCGCACATGCTCAATCGATATACACTTTATGCAACTTCTAATAGGGTACTTAAAAACTACATAAACAATATCAATTAATAATGTTCAAGATGTTAGTCGGATTCCTATAGACTGATTACTAGATAGACAGCGAAACCTTAATCGAGTTGAAAAATGTTTGTGAAAAGCAATGTAACTCGGAAGAGAAGCTGAGAGCCCCCAATTTCAAAATTAATATAGGTGGGTGGGGTTCGCAAATTCACGTTGTTTACGAAAACTCTTCCAAGATAATACTTTCTTTACTTCTTCTTTTCCGGTACCTTATTGGCACAGAATGGCTTTTTTGCCAAGAACATTATTGTATTTCCTCAACCGAAAAAATAACCGGCATTTTTCGTGCTTCACAACTTTTTCAAGGTCGGGTTTGTGGCAAATTTTGTCTGCTACATACGTTCTATTAGTTCATTCTAAATAATTCTTTAACTAAAATCCTAGACATTGAATTGTCTTTCTGTGGAAGTAATGTTGTGTTCAATTGTTGTCTTGTGAATGTGTCGAAAGAGTAGGAACACACAGTAACAGATCATGGTCCGAGGTTAGAAAACTCCTCTCATTCTCAATTCAAATTTTCTCAAATTTCTCAGATTAAAGCCGTAATTCTGTTTTAATGTTCGTGTTTTAACATAAAAGACGATATAAATAAGTTGTTATAAATAACAACTTATCAATATTTTCTTTTAGTTTCATACATTTATCTAAACTTTAAATTTGAGATAAAAATTCAGTTGAGCCTGAGAAAAGTCTTGTAACCTCGGGCCCAGAGGTCGGTTAAGTTAACACTAGTACAGTCTTGACTATGTATCAAAGTTATAGATTAACGGCATCAACTAAACCCTGGGTTTTGCGATACAATAAAATGGTTTTGGTTTCAGCTTAGGTCCGCCCTCGAAGTCATTCTTCCGAGATTCACTCGGGATGATATTCACATGGGATTGTATAAAAGTCAATTTCTTTAAGTAGGTGAGCCAGATATAGAAATATCCTTGTCGTCACTAAACTTAATCGAGGACCATTTCTCCTGACAGTACTAAAGGGAATCATACTCAGATGACAAGAAAAATAATAATTTTAAATGTGCAAATCAATTTGAGAGCTTTTTTTTTCGGCTGAAAAGTTGGTTTTATTCTTAAATGAAAACAATTATCAGTACGCAGCTGATTTGTTAGAATTCTTACAAAGTGATCCCATTAGAAACATGTTTTACTATTAATAAATAGCTATATTATTGCTTCCTGATATTAGATTACAAGATATAAAGAGAGAAACTAATAGCCTTATTACACCTATGTATACATTGTGATTTCTTTTTAGTTTCACACCTCAATGAAATCAACAAATCTTCTCTACATTTTATTAATTTAAGTCTGAACAATCGCATATAAGCTTTTCAGAAGTAAGCTTTTTAAAGAGAACAAATATGGTGAGTTTATATTACTCTTATTCAAACTGATAAGTGACGGGTTATTTTCTGTGTTTAGCGATACAGTGAAATGGCTTTGGTTTAAGTATAACGCCGCCTTCAAAACCTTCCCCTCTTGGATCACATGGTAAACTTTTTCGGGACGGTATAAATGTCCACTTCTGTAATAGATTAGCAAGATATAGAAATATCCTTGTCGTCCCCAAACTCAATCCTGGACACTTCCTTCTGCCAGTACCAAAGGGAAGCCAACTGAAATGAGAAAAAAAAGACTAGTCACGCAAAAAAGGCATATGGGACTAAATATGGGACTAAATAGTACGCACATCTTTATCTTTAAGTTAACGCCGCTTTCAACATTATGTCAGTTACATCGCGGCGGCTGGAGCACCTAACAATGGATTCCTGGTATTTCTCTCACCAGTACAACCATAACATCCTTTCCTAGCCTCCAGCTATTATGCAGGGGCTTTATTTCTGCTTCATAAATGCTCTTCCGTATATGATCGAGAAACAGCGGTAGTTTTTTTAATTTGACTCACTCACCTCCAAACCAGCGAAATTATCAAAAACCTAGAATTGCTTTCGGTCTTTTATCACTATCTGATGCATTCGGAACACCACTCGGCCAATCTCACGATCAACCTCGGATGTACATAGACGGACTATTTTTAAAAATTACGGAAAAACCTTGGACAAACTCGATGACGTCAGTAAAAATGGCGTTAGCCCTCTAAACTTTTAGTGAAAACATTCGACGTCGTCAACGCTACTCGTTTAAGTCACTGACGTGAAACCATCATATCCTTATAATATGAAATAAGGCAAAGCCTTAAAAGCGATCGCAGCTTACATTTAAAATTATTTGTAACAGAAGAGAGGAAAGAGAGAAAAAAAGAAAGAGAGAGAGAGATAGAGAGAGGGGGGGCATATTTAATTAATAGTTTAGTGCGAATGTATTGAGTAGATTTATGTTTCTGATGCACAATCTATTCTTCCGATACTTCGTTATCCTTTCATCATTTAAGAGATGAAGAGATTATTTCTTAAATTCATCGATGTATGAAACTGAAAAACTCATCACACTGTATGAATATGTAAGGCAGATTCACACATGATTTTGATTGGGTTTTGAGTTTCAGAACACTATGAAATCAAGACAAATCTTCTAGATAACCTTAGATTTAATCGTAAAAACGTGAAGAATTATCAATAAAAGTAGAAAGGCTTTATGGGGCTACTTTCCGCTGAAACAAATTTTTCAGCCATAAAGAATGCATAAACCTTTTAAACATAACTGGAATTAAAGTTGTCATCTTTAAGAAATAAAGGCTTTTGGCGACGGGTCCTTGTACACAACAACAAAATCCACGCACAATAACATATTTTACAATCAAGCATTTCCTTCTTTCCCACAATGATTTCTCATGACCTGAAATATCAACTTATTGTTACAATTCTTGTTTTGGATGTTACAACTTCAACTAAGGTCACTATTTTCTGTATTAAACTCGTTGAAAATCGCAAGAACAGTGTTGTATGTTTTTACAAGTTCACTAGTCTATGATTGAAATGTTTTAAATTCTAGACTAACGTATTCGTGACGTCATTAGCCATCATGGCTGACGTCAAAAATATTTGTTGTCATTTCAATCTAAACATGCATGCATCATGTAAATCTGAGGTTAGAAGCGTGTTCCAGGCCGTATATGTGTAAGGAATGTAGGAATGTTCAAATTAGCCTTAAAGTCATTCTGTATAGCGAAAGTTAATAATTATTTTGTGGGAATTTCCGCGCGAAATGCTTCAGTCTGCCTCGACTTTGGCTTTGTTTATGTTGCTTCCGGTAAAAAATAAGAATTTCATAGAAACTTCGTTTTTTCGGGATAGCTTAAATAAATTTTCAATTTTTTAATCGTTAATTAACAAAGGATTCGTTAGGGTATTTTTCAAATGCAATTTTTAACCTTTTTTCGGTCCTGCAAGTGAATTCACTCCGTGTGGAAAATGACACGATTTTTTCGTTTGACAGTATAACAGAATAGAATAGAATAACACACGTTACCATAAACGCTCGCTTCGCGCTCACGGCCTTCGGCCGTTCGCGAGCTGCGCTCGCTATAAAAATCTTATTCTTAAATAACGACTGAAAATCTTAATTTTTGAGAATGATTCGTCATTCTCGAAAATTAGGATTTTTCAGCCGTTATTTATTGTAAAAGATATAAATCTACAGTACTGATTTTTCTTACACTGTTTCCGCCTTACAAAATGCACGATTTTGTTACATACCCATCCGGCTTACATACATCCGAGGTCGGTTGCAGTTGTATCTGATGTTGTATCAAAGTGGAGCCAAATAGGTGACTTCACCATTCAATTTGCATACCAATCGCGTGCAAAACGCGCTTTAAGAAAACGTGTCCTAACATTTATCCGTTGTGTCTCATTTTTTGCATTAAAAAATAGAACAATCGTTTGTTCTATTGAAGAAGATTGATTAATGTTTCATTTCGTGAACGACAAGAGCTATATTCACTCTCGCTGCGAAGAAACTCGTGAAAATATATCTTTGTTGTTCACCGAATGAAATACAAATTGATCTTTCACTGACACAAACGACAACCCTTTAAATAATCATTGGAAAATTCATCTACAGATTTAACTTAAATATTCCAAACAACCTAACTTTGACGATGAAATGTGACCTTTAACCTGGGAGTTTCAAAAATGTATTTTAAATGTTTAAAAAAAGGGCATTTTACTGAGAATAGTTATGGAATGTTATAAATCAGTCGAAAAATATACAGTGTGTGTGTGTTTTTTTTTTTTTTTTTTTTTTTTTATATATATAAATAAACGACTCATGCTCTATGTTAGAAGGTTTGTCTTTTTTTATATATATAAGGGCGGAAAAGCAATGGGCGGACAGATAAACTAAAAATTAATATCATTCGCCCTTTTGCGAAGGTTAACAAAATAGTATATAATTAAATGGACCTCCTTAAACCTTTTATATATTCACCCGATATATTAACTATTTGCTGTTTAATCCCTGCTTTTTACGTGCCTGTGATTTAATGATTGAGAAAACATTGTGAAAAAAAGATGAAATTGCTTCCGACAAGCAATTTCTTCTTTTTCCACACTATTTTCTACCCTACTGAATGGTTATTTTCCAAATTAAATCCACTCTAAATTTACGTCTGCAAAACCTTTGAATTTGGACAGGTCCAAAATTTTGTAAAACAGGATAGTGTTAATTGCTTCGGATGATTAATTTCTCACTTTTTCATGAAGTCATGGGAGCTAAGAAGGAGCTTTCCGTTTTCATCCAAAAACCGTTCTGGTCTAAAATCCCATGGGTCTTTCCAGATTTTCTCATCGTGGTGAATAAAGAAAACGTTCGCAAAAACCTGAAAGGATATATAATTAATACGATACGATACGATACGATAATTTTATTTGTAAACAAAGGCCTCCGGCCCATAATACAACATACAATACAACATACAATACAAAGAAGAGTTGCAGTTACAATGTTCCTATAGAGTACAATATTTAACTAATTATCTTTTAAAGACATGATTGAAAATATATATCTAGCTACTTTTTTTATGATGAAATCATTTTCACTTTTCATTAAATTATAGAAAGATATCAAGTCAGTTCTACCTTTATACCAAGAAAATAGCAAATTTTGCCTCTCAAGTCTAAACATTGAACAATGAAAAAAAGCATGATATTCATTTTCAACGGTCCTGAAATTTCCTGAGTCATCATACAATACTGACATATTCTATCCTCTCTGTCAATGTTCAGATGTCTTCCCAGTTCAATATTCAATTTATGACTTGAACATCTGAACCTTGCATACGCCCTTCTTAAATTCTGAGAAATATTCACAATGAGGTATAATGCCAATTATGATATATATAATACGTACTTAGTGATTTGTATGAGAAAAAATATCTAACGAGGTTGGGAGAATTGAAAATTGTCGAGGCACTGCCGAGACAATTATCAATTCTCACAACCAAAATGGATATTTTTTCATACAAAACACTAAGTTCGTATTATATTTATCTTATAACCTCTTTTTGTCTTCTTTTCGTCGATGTTACCAACTGAAATGCAAATCTCTAAAAAATAAACGAATTATATCATTGTTCTAAAAATAACTATGTGATATCATAAAATATATCATATAGGATGTCATCACACGGATATGTGTATAGTTATAAGATAAATATTATGACGTTAATGTAGATGGCAAGAAGGCAATAAACACTGACAAACAATTACAAACAAGTTGTGTTTCAGAAACACTTATGCCCCCGAAACAGCCATCATTTTGAAAACGTGTCCTTTAGAATATTACACTGACCTTGACTGATGACCTAGACTTTGGTTTCCCATGTAATGTCTTTCCAAAAGCAATACACTAGTAAAATATGAAAGTTATAACACTTATCATTGCAAAGAAATGGCCAATGTTAAAGTTTTGATTTTAATCCAATTTGACCTTGAAAATTACATTGACTTTGACCGACAACCTTTAAGATAGTACCTACAGAAAGGTCTTGTCATAAGCAATGTACATGTGAACTATGAAGGCTCAATCACTTACCAATAAAAGTCATTATTAAAGTTTTGTGTTGAAGTAAATGACCTTGAAAATGACCTTGACCGATGACCTTGCAGTTGGTTCCGACAAAAATGTCTTAGACAAAAGCAATGTACATGTGATATGTGAAGTCCCTATCACTTAACAATTAATGGACACTGTTAAAGTTTTGAGGGGACAAACAGTCAAACAACCATGGCAAAAACGACATGCCCCCGATCTATTGATGCGGCGGCTTAAAACACATAACGCTGAAAGATGTTTGAAACGAAGAATATGATAGATACGCCGAACTTATCAGTTTTAGCTGTTCTTTTTCGGCTCGTATTTTATGTCTTTATCCGCAACCGATTGATGAGATTAATACAATTTTCTGTATGTGTGAGAAAGTATGCTAGTTTCGACTGTATGTTATAAAGTTTGTCCGAAAGTCATTTCCCGGTGTAAGTGCGAAATACATATTGGTATTCTAGTTTGCACTTTGAAAGCAACTTGATTCAATAAAATTCTGTTTGCAGGTACTGACTTCGTTTATATTTCAGCTTCTAACATGTACGTCAAAACGTCAAAACGGAAATGTTTGTCATCATTCAGAGTAATTGGCTCTATACGAAAAGATTTCAATATTCTTCATTGTTTATCTTATAACTATACAAATATCCATGTGATAACATCCCATACGATATTTTTTATGATATCACATAGTTATTTTTAGAACGATGATATGTAACTCGGTTAATTTTAGAAACTTGCATTTCAGTTAGAAACATCGACGAAAACAAGCCAAATAGAGGTTATAAGATAATTATAATACGTACTTAGTGTATTGTACGAAAAAAAAAATTAACTCGGTTGTGAGAATTGGTAATTGTCTCGGCAGAGCCTCGACAATGATCAATTCTCCCAATCTCGTTAGATATTTTTTATGCTCCCCGAAGGGAGAGCATATAGCCGCCGCTTTGTCTGTCCGTCCGTACGTACGTCCGTAATTCCGTCCGTCCGTCCGCCCCCACCTATTTCTCCATTACCCTTGGGCCAAATCAAATGAAACTTACCATGTAAACTCCGTAATATATAGTGATGATGCATCTGTGACGGTTTTTGGATTTGAGGCCTCGTCACGGGAAAAGGGGACTTAGGGTAAAAGATAGTTTTTCCCAAATTTCTCCTAGTCTAACAGTCAGAATTTAGTGAAATTTCATATTTGAGTAGCAAATCAGATGCCCTTTACTATAAACAATTTGAAATTAACGTAAAGAAAAATATGTCATAGAAAAAGGGGGCTAAATGTTTGTTACCTTTACGTTAGCATGTAAAATTGTTATTCTGTCCGTCCCCACCTATTTCTCCATAACCCTTGGGCCAAATCAAATGAAACTTACCATGTGAACTTCCTATGATATAGTGTTGATGCATCTGTGACGGTATTTGGATTTGAGGCCTCGTCAAGGGAAAAGGGGACTTACGGTAAAAAAAAGTTTTTTCCAAATTTCTCCTAGTCTAACAGTCAGAATTTAGTGAAATTTCATATTTGAGTAGCAAATCAGATGCCCTTTACTATAAACAATTTGAAATTAACGTAAAAAATATATCATGGAAAAAGGGGGCTAAATGTTTGTTACCTTTATGCTAGTGCGTAAAATGTAGTTTTTCTTTCATTTCTCCTAGTCTTATGCTCAGAATTTGATGAAATTCACATTTCAGTAGCAAATCAGATGCTCTTTACCATAAACTATTTGAAATTTGTGTCTAAAAATATGTCATGCGAAAAGGGGTTTAATGTTTGTTACCTGAATGTTTGCTGTATAAGATAACACCTTATTTGAGTCCTTGCAATCTGACAACAGAGCATATCTCCTAAAGTATAATAGCTATCAACTTGAAACTTTATGGGTAGATAGATCTTATGGAGGAAAAGTGCAATGTACAAGAACTACAACTCTTGCTTGCATAATTTTGGAGTTATTGCCCTTTGTTATTTTTGATACTTAGATTATGTCTGGAGCATATCTCCTAAAGTATAACAGCCATCAACTTGAAACTTTAAGGGTGGATAGATCTCATAGAGGAGAAGTGCTATGCACAAGAACTACAACTCTTGCTTGCATAATTTTGGAGTTATTGCCCTTTATTATTTTTGATACTTAGATTATGTCTGGAGCATATCTCCTTAAGTATAATAGCTATCAACTTGAATCTTTATGGGTGGATAGATCTCATGGAGGAGAAGTGCAATACACCTGAACTACAACTCTTGCTAGCATAATTTTGGAGTCATTGCCCTTTGTTATTTTTATTACTTAGATTTTAAAGGAGGCAAATCTTTGACAGTACAAAAGAATCTTTTATCTATTAGGCTTCAGTTTACTATCAAGCTTTCTTGGCGGGGGATGTCCATGTCCAACATGGCTCTTGTTTTTGTGACAATGCCTTATTCGGGGAGCATAATCCGTCTCTGACGGCTCTTGTGTTCATACAAATCACTAAGTATGTATTATATGTTAGACAGTAGTGACATGAGCTGTAACTTGTATGCGTGTAGTCCATGCTGACACTATATCATGGCCAGGTAAGAAAATCATATAAATATAGGATATTGAATGAGTGGTCATGGAATACCGAATTTACTAAACGTGTCATCTAAATACAGATAAAAACGAGGCTGCGCCGAGTTTTTTTTTCTTTTTTAGATAACGATTTTAATAATTTCTGTATTTCATTTGCACAAATTTGATATTCATTTATAATTTGACCCAAATTTTTGCGAAAAATCGTCCAAATTCTCGACATTCAACATTTTAATTATCCGCTAAACTTAGAACGCCGTTTAAAACTGACGTCACATAATATAAATTATGACGTCATTTTCGCAGTTACAAAATAGCGTTGCCATTCACTTTGAACTAATTCAAAAATATTCTATCTGTACTTAAGGTGGCAATGGACAGCGGCCTCCGCACTCTATAAACCGGATGGGGGTTTTCGTTTATTTTACGGCTCTTTTTGCGCGTTGTTTCAAAAGACCTGTTTTCGTAAAATTCTACTTATGGAAATAACGTAGAATAATGATGGTAAAACTTCATAATTTAGCTTCTTTTCAACATTTGATATTGATTGAATGACTGGATCATTAAATTTAACAATAAAAATGCGTTTAAACCGTCATTCGATTAGGGGGGAACACTGAAAAATAACGAAAAACTTTCTTTTTTGCATGGAAGGGTAAGCTGAACTTTTTACCAAATAAAGGAAAAATATGGATTATAAACATATCGGAAAAAAGAAAAATTCATTGGGTAATTTCTTCAAAAAATAGGTTTTCGTGACATTTTGTACTAGTAAAATTAAAAAGATTGGTGCATTTTTAACATTTGAAAGCTAATTTTGCAAATGCAATTTATCAAAGAGAAATTTTCTTGTCAATAGTCAGTGTGTACATGTATAAGGTCTATCAGAATGTATGTGTTTTACAGCTATAGCCTTAAAAAGAGTTTATACTAGACCTAAAACGAATATAACCGTTTTACTGAAAAATGGCCTATACCACTCACGGGCAGATAACTCTAGCATGAAAACGAGCGTGGAAAGGTACCTTCAAATTTTGATATAATGACTACACAATGTTAAGCTACAACATATGTGACCAAGAAAAAAATTCATTGGGCAGAAAAAAATTACGCCATGTGTCCATTGCTACCTTAAGATAGAGAGTTTTTTCTCAATGACAGGAAAAGGATTATTATGATAGGAAATACCGTTATCTACATTACGGACAAATGTACACGAATTATCGCGGATGTATATTCAAACAAATACATCTCCCCTCATAAAGGCTTTGTGTTTTAAGGACCAGTTAATCGTTGAACAAAGGACCGTGGTTTTCTTATGATATTAAGAGGTTATTTAACATGATCGTGTACAATACTGAATTCTATTGGATGAGTACCCTGCAGAACCAGTCTACATTTGACGAGGCGATAGCCGAGTCAAAATATAGACTTGTTCTGCAGGGTACGAATCCAATGAATTCAGTATTACATTCGACCATGTTAAATGGCATCTTTATTTCACACCATACACTGAAAGTTCCACAATTAACGATTTGCGGCATTTGAGAGAGACAAAGAGAATAGACCTAAAATAATTCCGATAAGGGCGTCAAATGCTAGTCACTATTGACATGTTGAAATTGAAACAAACATTTGTTCGAAAAAAAAATAGAATTCCACGTGAAATGTTCATTTCATGTGTCAAGTCGATAAGTGCCTACTGATTATAATATGTAATTAACATAAAACAGGTTGACTCCCCGTCGTCGCTTGCAATGTACATTTTCATGTGAACAAATGATATTCTAAAATCAAGAAACAACAATAATTTTATGTCCCTCTATGTCACTGAATTCTTCTTTTACTTGCTAAACAATGTAACAAATGAAGAAATGAAGAATCTTCTCTCAATCTCAAAATTATTTCAATACCTCCGAACAGAGGGTTTGATACATTGAAAAGGCTGCGAAAAGTGGTGATATCTGTATTTGGGAATACAGCCTCGCTTTCATCGTAAATATAGCGTGCCTTACTTTCATCGTACAATATAGGTTGTCTCGTTTTGGAATAAAATCCGTATTGCACAGTAGCCTCGTTCTGGTTGTACAATATGGATCTAGATATTTCACTCTCACGTGTCATTGGTCTAAATTGTTTAGGTGTGAAATAAATAAGATATATTACAACTATTTGATTAAATTTAAATCCTAACAAATTATATTCATGAAAAGCCACAACTGTTTTATTTTTTCCAATCATTCTTCACAAAAGATCGAATTCTTAGAATGGATTTATCTTAAATATGAGCTTGATATATAGAAATTGTGATATTTTACGCTGTGTAAGCATCAATTGGTAAAGACCACTTTTTTCAAAGAAAGGTATGAAATATTAATTCTAAGATAATTTACGAGTTTTCGGTACCTTCTAAGGCGAGATGAAAAACAAAAGATCAGTGTGACACAATGTACAGGGCATTTTATAGGAATACTAAACTTAATTTTCCGTAAAAGCGAAATTTTCTACCGGTTTTCTATCATTGACAGAAGAAAGTATTGTGTATGGACAGAAGCTTTTTTTTTTTTTTTTTTTAATTTTTGCTTATACCTGTGTTTTTTTCTGCAACTGGTATCCTTCGAATTCTACTTCTTCAGTTAGGTTATGTGGCAATAGTAGCGGAGCAGGGGGCGCATGTCTTAATGTCTCAAGGATAACCGCCTCAAGAAAATTACACCGATGATTCAGCTTATCTTGGACAGAAGGTTCTGTATTTGGTCCTATAACACTATCAAGTTCTTCTTGTATCTTAATCTGATACTCAGGATGGTTGATGAGAAATAAGATGGCGCTGCTTAGAGACGAAACAGTTGTAGCGATACCTGTAATCAGAGCCCAAGGTTATTAAACTTTTCTCAGGCTCAGGCTCAATTTTCTCAAATTTTAAGTTGAAATAAATGTATGAACATAAAGATAATATTAATAAGTTGTTATTTGTAACAACTTATTAATATCATCTTTTAGGTTAATACTTTTAAATGAGTAATAAAACAGAATTACGGCTTTAATCTCAAATTGAAATGTGAGAACATTTTGAATTGAGCCTGAGAAAAGTTTTATAACCTACTGCATCAATCTATCCATGTTGGGAATAATTGTGCCAAGCATTTAAAACTATTTCAATTAGTATAAGAGTAGCGGTTTCCCAATTTCTAACGCACAGACGGACGGACGCACTCACGCACATACACCGATTGATCATGGAGTCAAAGTTGCATCTATGTTCCCTCTAACAAGCAGACTCGACAAATTTGGACTAGATTTGGTTTAAATTCCAGCATTTAAGTCATTTTATTACGTCCGTGATAAATATATATCTTTACTTTGGCGAGACTTCAAACCAGTCCTACGTCCAGGTTGACAAAACTGTTCAACCTGTTTGCCAATCATACCCCGCTTTGTATGCAAGTACACGCTCAAAGCGGGAAAATAAATGGCAAACAGTTTGTACTATGTGTCATCCTGAACACAAGGCTGGAGGAACTGCTCCTGAAAAATCGGTTTGACAAACAAATAAAAGCAATACGTGAAGAGTAGACGTTGACACTGAAGGGGCAGTGTTCGCCCCGCGGACAAAAAACTCTTCAATAATGAAGCCCTGTTCTAGATAAGAATTATTTAAAAATCAAAATTTCCCGATGTTGATTCAAATCATACAGCTTTGAAAACCGATAACCGATAAGTTCACATTTCTACTTACCTGCGAAAAACGATTCAAGGATTATACTTGAAATCACGTCATCGGTGAAGACATGTTCTTTCCCTTCCCTTAGCTCCTTTTCCTGCTCTTCAAAAAAGAAGTCGACAAGGCAACGAATTATTTCTTCTCTTCTAGTAGCCTTTAAAGGATAATTTGTATATTGGTTTCAATGGCCTTTCAAATTGTAATAAGATTAATTAGCTTTTACTAATGCATGTCAAATTTTGTAGATTTTGAAAAGAACAGTTAAAAATAAAAATTCCGAGCCTTCTCTTGACGTCGTGCAGAACGTTCCGAAATACTTACCCCGCTTCATTTTAAACGAACCTTATCGAAACTTCTACGGTCAAATAACTTTAAATTAAGACAAGGCATTTGTAATACTTATTCAACAACTCAATTAATTTTCAAGTTTTTCAACAGTTAGAAAAAAAGATTATATACAAACGAAGACCAAATATATGAATTATTTTATCTGCTGCGCCGGGTACTCGTTTCCATGGCATTTTATATGGCAGATGCGCGAGCGCTATGTTCGATAACTATATCAATTTTACATAACCATATGCGGATTGAATTCCGAATTCGAATGATACCAAATTTAGTTCGATTGCTTCAAAAATAAAATTTTGCGAGGCAAAATCCGGTTAATTTTTTAACAACCCTCGTATCCTACAGATCCTCACGTTACTCCAAAGGCAAAGTCATATTGAAAGTCATTTTTGAATTTTATTGTAACTGTATAAATACGAAAATAAAAATAGAAATAACAACATTGTACCTTTCCTTAGTGTTCCTACTGACACAAAGACTTACCATGCATCACGGAGACTTTCAATGACACTATAAAGACATGTTAATGCACCACGAAAATATATCTACACGAAGCATTTAAAATGCAAAAAGGAGACATACAAAGACACCACAAATATTCATAGGCACCAAAAAGCCATGAAAATAAACGATAGTCTGACAAACATATATAAACACCACAGACACACGCAGAGCACAGAGACATACAAATACACCACAGATACATGCAATTATACCACAGAGACATTCAAATACACCACAGAGATATGCAAAGACAACACAGATACATGCAAATACACCACAGAGACGTGCAAAGACACCACAGAGACATTCAAAGACAACACAGATACATGCAAATACACCACAGAGACGTGCAAAGACACCACAGAGACATTCAAAGACAGCACAGATACATGCAAAGACACCACAGAGACGTGCAAAGACACCACAGAGACATGTTAGACACTACAGACAGATGCAAAAACCTTACAGAGATATAAAAGTTCAACACAGAGGCATAGAAAGACACCAACGAGACATACAAATAGACCACAAAGACTATAAAAGACACCACAGAAACATGCAAATACGTGTCAGAAACATTCGAAGTCACCATTAACACATGCAAAGACACAACAGATACATGCAAAGACTCTTCAGATAGATGCGAAGACACTGCATAGATATGCAAGAAAGCATCGAGATATCTTAACACACCGAAGAGACAATCAAAGACACAACTAGGACATGAAAGATATCATAGCCTGATAACAATGAACATACGGCAGAGACATGAAGTGATACTGCAGAGCTGAGCACAGATACCAAACAAATTCACCTCAGAGACCTACAAAGACATCACAGAGACGAGCAAAAACACCACAGAGACTTGCATATACACTAGAAACATGCACATATATCAGAGAGACCTATATAGACACCTCAGAGACATACAAAGACACTAGAGAAAAAATTGAAGTCGGCACAGAGACATGCAAAGACACTACATAGACATTTTAAGACACCTTAGAGGCTACAAAGAAAAACATAGCCTTAAAATGAATAAAAAACATGTCGGACACATTCTAAGAATCTATAGAGACATGCAAAGACACTGCAAAGTCGTAAAAAGATACGACAGATACATGCCAGGACACCACAGAAATTCAAAGATACTGAAGAGACATTAAAAAACATAACGAAAATATGCATATACAATACAGACACATTCAAAAGCACCACAAAGACATTCAAAAACACCACAAAGGTGAACAAACACACTTCATTGACATTAAAAACACCGCAGAGACATGCAAATTCACTACAGATGTATGCAAATAAACCATAAAAAAACACAAAAACCACCGAGACGTGAAATTATACTAAAGATACATGCCAGTACATCACAGAGACAAGCAACTATATATACACAGAGATATTCCAAACTCCACAGGGACATTAATAGACACCACAAAGACATCCAAAAGCACAACGGAAACATGCGCATAAACCATAGAGATATAAAAAATTATACACAGAGACATTCAAAGAAACCACAAAGACAGGCAAATATACAACAGACACATAAAAAAACAACACAAAGACATTCAAGGACAAAACAAAGAAATATAAAGACACCACAGAGACATACTTAGAAACCATAGTGACATTCAAAGACACTATAGAGACATTCAAAAACACCGCAGAGGCAGGCAAAATCACCGCGGATATATGCAACAACTCCACGGAGACTTGTAAATATACGAAGGAGACGATGGAGACACTCAAATACAACACATATACATGTACAGACACGTGAATACACCATAGAAATTTTAAATCAAATTCTAGGGAGACATCCAAAGACACGGCATAGACATTCGAAGATAACAAATATATTTTTGTTAAATAATTTAATCTCATTTACGATATGAAATTAGTGTCATGTTTAATTTAGGCACCTTATCCCTGATTATTTAAAAAAAGTCGCTTGCCTTAGTTTGGAAGAACATCTTTTCTAGAATCCTGTTTTTTGCTTGCGATAATTTCTCTAATGCCGTTTTGAATGGCGGAAAATGCCGTAAGAACGGAAAATTAAGCAGGATCATGTTGGTTACTGGGGCGGAGATACTGTCTGTTTGATCAAGTAGTTCACAATGGTTGGTAAAATCTTCTTCAGTCGCCTGCTCTCCAATAAGCTGTGGATACAATATTTTAGAAAAGTTTAATACATTTTAATAAAGTTTGATAATGAAAGTTTCAAAAAATAATATAACAAAGAGTATTTCTCATATATAAGAAATTATCTGAATATACAAATAAAATAGAGGAACCATTTGCATTTAAAACAAATTCATCGGGCATTTTAAATGTACTTATGATGACAACGAAATAGGGTGTGATTAACGTATTTATACTACTTAACACTAGAGCCGCCGTTATAGCACAGTTGGTAGCCTGTCGCACTTTTATTTAAAAGACCAATGTTCAATACCCGAAGACGGCACACATCCTTTCAGACATAGAGGATATTGAATGAGTGGTCATGGAATACCTAACTTATTAAACGAGTCATCGATAAACAGATAAAAACGAGGCTGCGCCGAGTTTTTACCTGTTTATAGATGACGAGTTTAATAAATTTGGTATTTCATGAGCACAAATTATATATTCTATTTATAATATGAACCAAATTTTTGTGAAAAATTGACAAAATTCTTAAAATTCACCATTTAAATTTTCCACGAAACTTAAAACGCCGCTGCAAACTGACGTCACAAAATATCGATTATGACGTGATTTTCGCGGTTACGAAATAGCGTTGCTATTCGCTCAAAGCTCATTTGCATAGTTATTCCACTAGTGTAATAACACCCGTGGAATATCAAAATTATTCAACGGGTTTATTTCACTCCAGCGACGTAGGTCATATTATAATATTTTGTTTTTCACCGTTGGGTTATTGATCGTAGATCTATTTTTAATAGCATCTTGAGACTGGTTAAGGTTGTAACGGTAGAACTTATGTGAGAAATACCAGAAATCCATCGACAGGTACTCCGGCTATCGCGGTATGACTAAACGACTGTAAAAAGTCTGTAAATCCTAATTTATACAGTCCCAACTTATAATGATTATGAGAATTGGAAGCCTTTTATAATTTCGGAAAATGCTATAATTTCCAGAACTTAAAATAAGTGAGTTTGGTGGATTCATTATTCTGCGTAAATGATATTTTATGGATTTTACTGTTACCATTTTTCATTCTTTCAGCAAAAAAAATATAGGTTGGTTTTCGTGGTTGAATAGTAATTTTATACAAATCTTCATTGAAAGTATGACTCTGTTCGTGGCAAGAGATAACGTTTTAAAAGAAATGATATTTCAACAGGTTACTTATTTTGTGTTATACTTTGGAAGTGGAAAAATAGCATTTAATGCCCCATGTTTTACTGTAATGCATTGGCATCAAAATTTTTTCTATTAATGAGTTTGTAAATGTATCGAAAAAAATTACAAATAGTATATAAAATCCGTATGCATGTTATACTGAATTGGTTAACCTGGGCATAATATGTAAACAATTAAAATTTCGACAAAGCTTCGTTTATTTTGTTGAAAGGTTACTCAATAAAATTATTTAAATAACGAGCACCAATTAAATTTCAAATTTTGCATTATATTAAGCATACTAGGGTTTTGTTTGGTACACATGTTTTAAGTTTATGTATTCATGTACATTTATGTCACACTCAAATGTATTTTTTTCAAATTTCATATTCTTGTCAATAATTATTATTTTTATTGTCAAAAAGTATTGTTACTTGTTTATTTCGTATTTTGTTACTTCTTTTAATTCCTGCCTGTTACCTTTAGCTCACAATGTTAGATAATGATAGAAAATTCGCTTACCAGAATTAATATGACATTACTTAGTGACCGTTTTACAAGATCCATGAAAATGAATTCTCTTCCACCAAACTTGTCAATCTGTGACATGAAGCTGTGTATTTCAGACTTCATGATGTCATCGAATCTTGGAATACCATCCCCGTAAATATGTAAACCTTGAGCAAAAGCCTTCCTCATATGTGAATGTCGCTTTCCAGCCTGACTTGCACCTATGTTCAAAGACCTTATCAAATAATCAACTCCGAAAAACTTCGGCCTACCGTTGAAGAGAGCTTTGTTTTCTTGTTCTGAAAAAGCTTTGTGAACCAGATCCGAGGAATTAAGCAGTACTATCGACGAATTGAAAACGTTAATTTCGAGTACATTTCCATATTTCTGAGCGTAGTCAAAAGCTTGTAGATGGAATAAGGACAGTTCAATATCTAAAGCTGATCCGAGGACTGGTAATGACTTAGGTCCGGGGGGTTTTGACCTTCGATAGCCTACCTTCAGATGTTTATAAACGAGGTAGAGGCACGATATGACGAGCAATACTGTTATCCAATCCATTCTGAAACGACAATAATATTCCATTTGCGCCAGTGCGTGACATTTCCAACATATCCTGTGTGTGCATGATGGTAGACGTATTGCAGCCTAGACAGCTGCAAATGCAATAGATATAGAGGATCTTGAATGAGTGGTCATGGAATACCAAATTTATTAAACGAGTCATCTACAAACAGATAAAAACGAGCCTGCGCCGAGTTTTTTTTCTGTTTAAGATGACGAGTTTAATAAATTCTGTATTTTATGAGCACAAATTTTATATTCATTTTATAATATGACCCAAATTTTTGCGAACAATCGTCAAATTCTTAAAATTCAACATTTCAATTTTCCGCGAAACTTATAACGCCGTTTAAAACTGACGTCATAATATATACATTATGACGTCATTTTCGCGATTACAACATAGCGTTGTTATTCGCTCTCAGCTCGTTTGCATAGCTATACCATTAGTGTAATAACACCCGTGTAATATCAAAAATATTCAACGGGGTTATTTCACTCCCGCGTCATATGTCATATTATAAGTATCAGTTGACCGCTCGTAGAAGGGTTGAGAACTTTCCTATCTTTAGAGCGCATATAGCGAAGACTCTGGTCAGACTGTGCGGATGCGCAGACTGGCCAGAGACTTTCCTCCGCACGCATGTAAAATTATTTGAAATGTCTCACAACAGCTCATTTAATATAGAGCCACTTACTAAAAAATAGCATACCTTAAATATACTCATAAATTTGTCTTATTACATTGAATACAAGTAAACATTTAATGACATATCCGTGCAGTTTAGTAACTAAAAAACAAAAACGCGAATCTTTAACGCATTCATAGTCTATTTAATCATGTATAAAATGAGGCTCAAAAGAAAGGAAATCAGAAGATACATATCAGATTTTAAAGATAGAAAGGCAAAGTATCATATAATTATTGCTGAAATGAGATTATCTCATGTTTCTCAAAAATTATATTGTTGTATGGGCTTTCTGTGATAAGCTGATGGATAAACATTCAACTATTACCGTTGAGGAAATTATTTGGTAATTGTTTTTAGACCGAACAAAACGACAATAGAAATATGCAGATCAACGAAATTAAGGACGCCGGGTTTCGACGCGTCATCCTTGTTGAAACGCACATGAAAAGATAGGGCAATTATGACTGCCATTGGTGATGTTCGCTTTTTCGAAAGCAGTTGAAAAGCTATATCTTCCTTGAGAAAGGATTTTAAATTAATTAAGCTTTGACGTAATGACCCGTCGAGGAGTCATGCAGAGATTCGTAAAACCGTCACATTACTCGCAGACATTGTACACCCCGGTCAAATTTCAAATTTAACACCTAATTGCTTAAAACTTTGTTTTAGCTTTAACGATTTTACAGCTTGTATATTTTCGTCTACTGGGTTTAATGTCAAGGTTTCAATTTTCATGAACGAAACCAGGAATTAGACAATGGACCTGACCACTCATGTTTTATCGAAACGACAGAAAACATCTTAAAAACCTTAATACACGGGCGCTTGAACATTTGTCCTTCGTTACATGAAAAGGTGAGGAATTATGATGTTTTAAACATTCGCATGCTCTAACAACATTTTTAAAGTGGACGAAGAATTAACGAAAAGTGCAACTTTCTGTTACGCTGAATTTCTTTCCCTTCCTTAAATATATATAAAATGCTATGATATAAACACTGGGTCACGCTCATTTCAAACGTTTATTAATATACATAAAAATGATAATTATAATTCACATTTTGAAAAGCATTTCCAAGAATTTTATTATCAATGGAAATCATAGTGTTCTCTTTCTCATGATCAGAATTATTAAAGATTCCAATTCATTCTTGCAACATACCTATCCCCATTAACTGGCACAATTTGCTAGGTGTTTTGTTCATTCATATTCACTAAAATCTATAGATAACCAGTATAATTCACTTTAAGACACTTGCCTTGGTGAGCATTCATCAATTTCAAATAAATTAAAGATTCCTTGGACAAACAACCTCAATAAAGTTGAATGTTTTCTGATTAATTCGTGTGGTGTGTAAATACCATATTGCTTTGTCATAGTTGGTCATGTATCCTCCTGGCTCCATTGAACCATACATATTTCTAGTGTGTTTTATAATGGAACTTTAAGAACATCAATCAGATTCGCACAAGTCATATTTTATGCAATAATTAATTTATGCAATGCATCTTCTAGTTTCAAAGGTCAGCTGGAGGAGGGGGGCTTATTAAGACGAAATGTTATGAGGTACACTGGTGTGAGAAAATACAGGAAGCCATGAGTAGGTCCACAAACTACTACAAATAACTTTCATAATAGTAATACTTAACCTCAAACAAACCACAAATTTATAGCTCTAATAATCTATCTTACCCTCGCCTAATTCAATTGTCTATAGAGATCGATTTTAAAGAAAGCAAAATTTTTTTAGAATGTCAGGTAATTTTTCAAATGTGAGAATAAGATTATCTATTTAATTGGAATTACAACCACCTGTCTCTTAGATGGAGAAAAAGTGGCATGCGAAATTGATAATCACTGCTTAATATCTTGGATTGGCTGTTGCCTTGTTGGCTGCTAGCTTACAAGAAGAGTCATGATTAAATCTATTATTATCGGCAGGGACATGATAACCCTAGATTGGCCATTTAAATTTTAAATGATGCTTACAGTATGTAAGACCAAGGAAACAACAAATTTGATCCGACTTTTTTACACTAGTAGTATTCATGAGTCAAAATTGATGATACATGTTCTTATCTAAAACCACAACTAGAGTGCCTTTAATACTTTTTAGAAGTCTTGATATATATACCTAGTATATACATAGTACCATAAGTATAAACGAAGACCTTGTCAATAAGGTATCTTTTCTCATGCATCCCATTCCATTTTCAATTTTAGAATATCTGTATAAAAAAACAAACATTAAAGAATTTTTTACCATTTATTGCTACTCCTAGAGTTTAAACAAAGATAGTTTCACTATGTCATTAGGGTCCCTTCTCCCACAACTTAGATAGAAAACTCCAACCTTGAGAAAATCAAATTTCACCCTTGTGATTAGATAAATACCCAGACATTAGATTCTATAAAGTTTTATCCAAATTGTAGCCTCTAGAGAACAAAGAAATTTTAATATAGGCTTTCTTTTCACAAAAGTTTAAATACATAATGTATTCATCCTTGGGACTGACCAAAAATATAGTAAAAAGCTAATTATATAAAGATTGGACCCAAAAGTCGGATCATCTAGAGTAATCATTTAGGAGAACAAACAAGCAAGAAATAGTAATTAATGCCATTTTTCTTGTTTCTTTTCCAATAGAATGTCTAGTTATCAATAGTCTTTATTCTGGTAACCAAACAAACACTTGGACCATGTTTCTTGAAGATTTTGCCAAAAGATTTGTCAAAATTTGACAAAGAAATTTATTTACGTCCCTCTCCTTTGTTTTACAATGGATCTTTCCTATTTTCCTCAAGCTTTTTTCAGGTTCATCTTTGACACGACAAATATTATTACAGAATTTGAGCAGAGATAAAAATGTGGACCCTGAGTCCAAACACTTAGATATTTCACTTTTGGTAAGACAAATGACTGAAATTCAGATTTCCCAAAATTTCACCTTGCAAGCTTGGCTTACTATGAACAATAAGCACTAGTCAAACACAGGCAGTATATTCCTGAATAAAAGGTGAATAGAATAGCATTTTTATTCATGTTAAAAGATAAGTGACCAAAATTAAAATTTATTTCAAAATAACGAAGCCTGCCATTTAAAGTCTATTTTAAGTTGAATGAAGGAAATTAATTGAGCACGATATGCATTTTCCTCTTTTTCAACACTAATTGTATGTGGAGATTTTATTTTCTGTAAATAATGTTTGAATTTAAAATGATATATCCTTCAATAGGAGTCTTGTCTGAATAAAACCGGTACTTTTGGTACTTTCAAACAACAGCCGTATGTCAAAATTGGAACAAGAAAAAAATTGCTGTAATGTACAGAAAGTGAATTGTGTCGCCTTTAAAGAATGAAAGCTTTAACAGAGAAACCCCAACTTTGTGGTAGCGTTTCATTGACATTTGCCCAGTTGTTTATGAGGTTATTCAAAGATATCAAAGTGAAAATTATCACGTCCTGTCATCCCTATATTTATGGATCAATCAAATTTCGCGATTAATTTTCGGACAGGGTCAACCAAGGAAGATTTCGGAAAAGTTCCATCGGAATTGGTCTTGCAGTTTAGGAGGAGATGTCGTTCAAAGATTTCTAAGTAAAAGTTGCTACGCCATGCCACACCAATATTTAGGCTATTGGTCAATCAAAATTTCGCGAACAATTTTAAAAGTAGGTCACCTAAAGAAAACTCTAACAAAAAAAAATTACATGTATTGAGATTGGTCCAGCGGTTCAGTAGGATATGTCGTTCAAAGACTTCATATGGAGAATGCCAGGCCTATATTTTTGGACCATTCAGTAGTTCGAGTGCACATTGTGACAAAATTTCGTTCAAATTGACACGGTGTTTCAGGAGAAGAAATTTTAAGATTGTTGACAGCGGACGACGCTGGGTGATCCTGAAAGCTTTGCTTGAGCACGTTGCGCTCAGTAGAGCTAAAACGAAGACTAGTGAAGATGAATTTTATGTCAATGCCTCAAAATTATTGCTGGTCAAATTCAAATGGATATGGAACTTAATTAACAATATTTTCATACAATACCAGTGATCACCAAAAAATATATATGAATATAAAAATAGAAAAAAGATGCTGCTAGAGCAGTTGATGTGCATTGACTATCTTTTGGATTTTGATTCATCAGACAATTTCAATTTGAGTTGTTTAAAATGAATTGGAAAAAACGCTTCTGATGGTTTGAGCGCGATTAGAGCTCTTTTGAATATGGGTCGTTTTTACTCGCACTCAACTCATCCAGTAGAAAAACTCGGCCCCACGATATAGACTATAATATCGTAAAATATATTTCATAAATTATGTACCGTATTTCACCTATTAGACGCGCTCCCCTAATAAACGCGCCCTCGGAAATACGATTTCACGGCCAAGGAATATCCGACCAACATCCAACCGTCCACCGTCCGTGGTGAAAAAAAACACTCTCACCGTTTATTTTACTAGAGCTACTCCACGACGCGATGTTCAAAAGATTATTGTTTAACTATTTTCCATCCCGATCATGATTAGGGTGATTGTACGATTTAAGTCTTCATCAAAAGATCGCTCAAATTCTGAAAACTAGCGCGAGCAAAATTGCTCTAGAAGCGCAATAGGTTAAAATGCAACGGGTACCGAAATGCGACACAAAATTTAAACTAACTCTCGTAATACATGAGGTGTGACATCAAACATCAGTACTGTACTGGGTGTACAGTGCAGTTATTCATTGCTATGTTTATCTTTTTAAATATTATTTTGTGTTTTATTATTATCTTATCAAATCCTTGTTTGAAAATGTGCCGATTCTTAAAATTAAATTGCTGATGCATATACACATTACCGAACAATTAAACAAAGATTAAATATTTTTCTATTTGTAATAACTATGCTTAACAGATAATCGTTTATAAAATGGATTTGGTATTAGATTAGGGTCCGAGTTGTACGCAGGGCCGAGTTACCAATTAGCCAGGTTGATCGGTCACCATAAGTTCTTTGATTCATTAAGACATTTAGACATATCCTATGTTGCCTTGAACTGGTTGGAGTTCAGACATATATGCCCAGAAACAGCCGGAAGTAGAAACGGAAAACTGAAAGACGAAATAAACGTCCTTTGCCAAGTTAATTTCATAAACTTTAAAGTTTGTTTTGCGTTTTAATGAGCTTCAAAATATATTTTTTGGTAATGATTGAACATTCGACCTTATAAACAGTCGTTGTGTAATATAAATATGCGATTCTCCGATTCAATGAACCCTTCCATATGATGTAAATTCCAAAATAAGAATATGTATACTACAATGAGTTTCCACAATAAAAAATGTCATGTTGGACAAAATGATGACATTATAGATTATAAAGATACAACTTTAGTGCATTTTGAAGAGATACTACTTTATTGCAAAGAATTACTCTTCTCATAGTGGTTTTGTTAGTGCAAGAGTGTAGTAACTTGAGATACTACAGTCTTGCACTGACTGACTTTATCAATTTGGGTTACTACCATATTGCAATAATTGAATATCTCTGGAAATAGTAAGAAGCTAGTTTTAATTTTTAACAGATTATGTAAAAGGGTCATATGTGCTGAAAAATGTAAAAAACATGAATTTCGGGAAAAAATGTATTTACTACAGTCTTGCTTTGAACCCTCTATATAGAAAAAAGCCTGGTATAATCATATGTATATAATACTGCTTGGAAACAAAACCTTTATGCCTATTAAATTATATCTTTTCGATAATTTCCAACCCTTTGCCACGATCTTTTCGAAACTATCAAATTTACATAAAATGTCACTTTTGCGACATAAAGCAAAAAAGATTTTACTTTCAAATGGCTCTCGCAAAATGTAGAATGGCACGAGCATTGAAATTTAGGGCTTGGTAGCCTTTGATGTTAAATTATGTAAGTAGTAAAAGTTATTCATCAATGGAGACAGCGGTTGAATTTATGTAGCTGACGGTATATTGCGTAGTAAGTCGATGTGAGCAGTGCTAACACGTGGTGAACAACGTAGCACGAGCTTTTATGTTTGATCGTAGAGTCATAGATATTTTAAGAAATGATCGAACAATTTTTGACAGCTTTGGACTTTCTTCGTCCCTAGTTTGACCATTCAATATTCCAGACCATTCAGTTAATATCCCTTCTTATCTGTATCTAAGATCTACAATTTACAGTGGTAAAACGTCATAACGTCGTTAATGTAATTGTCGAATATTACGGTTTACCAAGATTAAACTATTCACTACTGGGCTTTACGTGTATCTGATTTTGTTCACGACCAAGCAAATTCTTCAAATCTACTCGTCCGTAGCTTGACATTTCTTCGGCCTTATGCATCTGTCCCAAAAAATATTGGACAGGATCCAAATTCTTACGACTGGATTCGATGAATATGAACTTTACATAGTAATCTTTACGTAGGTCATCGAAATAAGTTCTTTTTAAATTGAACCTCAGCCATCAGATTTCAACCAAATTTCCATAATCAATGCACTTTCAAAATTCTGGACAGAATTGAAATCCATGGAGGACTCTGGTTGTCATTGTAATCGAGTGAAAATATCTAATAAAGTCTTCTTCAAAACTATAAAGCCTATAGCTTTTATATATTATTCTACCGGTTTCACCATTGAATGGATCTTCAGAAAAATGAAGATCCATTCCAATGTGAAACCGGTAGAATAACTTTTTCATTTGCTTATTTCAATACTTCATAAATTTAACAAAATAAATAATAAATAAGGCCGCAGTTGGTTAGGCATAAGACTTACAATCTGGAAGTCGTGGGTTCGATCCCCGGTGGCGACTAATTTCCATTCCGACGTTTGTCTCTTACCAATGGGTAGATAATCGTAAACCTGTGTGATATAGCAGTGGGAGGCTAGGAAAGGGTGTAATGGTAGAACAGCTGAATGAAATACCAGGAATCCATTGTAAGGTACTCTGGCTGCAGCGATGTAACTGTGAAATTGTTGAAAGCGGCGTAAAACCCATTCCAACAAACAAACAAACAAAATACAAAAGGCATAGACAACATCTTCTCCATTTTTTCTCCTTTTTTTTAAGGAGCATTGCCTAATGCTTATCTATTGAAAGACGTCAAAAACTGCTCCAAACATTTGCCCTATGTTGAGGGTTTCTGGTATTAAATATATATATATATATATATATATATATATATATATATATATATATATATATATATATATATATATATATATATATATATATATATATATATATATATAGGAGGGAGAACTTTATTCATTTATTTATTTATTTATCTATTTATTTATTTATTTATTTATTTATTTATTTATTTATTTAATTTTTTTGCATGATATAATTGTTCCGGCATATTCGTAAATTTGTAACTAGTATTATATCGTTTCTATGAAATTATTTCGCAATTTCTCTTTGAATTTATACTCTTATGTATCTTTTTATGCAAAAATAGCGTAACTTTACATTTTTCCGAGTGTTAACATTTGCAGAGACCCTCAAAATGCTTCGCACTCGGGCGTTAAACCATTTTTCGGGTCTCTGCAAATGATAAAGCCATAAAAAACGTGAATTTACCCTTTATTAAATGACCATTTTTTAAGAATTTTTTTTTCTATTCCTATGATCACTGCATAAGTTTCTAGCCTTTTCTAAACAGGTTTCATGAAGGGATAAATCCTTTAACAAGACAAACATAATGATATACTTAGAAATTAACCCCCAGAGTGGATAAATCTAAAAATGTCCTTTTTCCTGTAATTTCTCATAAGACAACATATCTTTCAAAAGGGATAATCCTTTTAACTAATTATAAATTCTGGCCAAATTTTATAAAGATTGTACCAGGATTCTGGCTCCTTGATTGTAAGAAGACAAGAGGTCCAAAAGGGCCCGTATCACTCCACTTTGTCTCTCACCAATAGGTTGATAGTCGTAGACCCATGTGAGACAGCAGCTGGAGGCTGGGAAAGGATGTGGTGGTTGAACTTGTGAAAGAAATACAAGGAACCCATTGTTAGGTGTTCCAGCCGCCGTGATATAACTGAAAAAATGTTGAAAGCGGCATTAAACTCCATCCAATCAATCAAAAAAACACATTGCAGCAATATACTCGATTACCACTAACCTACAAACCGTTGACCCTTCTAATTACAAATAACAAGGGGGTTGCATTTAGTAGACCACTCATAAGTAGAAAAATCATATAAATGTTCATTCATGAAACATGTATGACAAGATTCATCGAATAAGTCCAATTGATTGCGAGGAGAAGATTTTAGAGATTTTAAAGTGAAAATTGTCCCCACCCTGTCACACCCAGAGTAAAGGTAAAAGTCTAACTAAGGTATATTCATGTCTAGTTTGGGGGGGGGGTCAAATTTTCTTTAACAATTTAAGTAAAGGGTCACCTAAGGAACATCTATGCAAAGTTTTGAAATTGGCCATATGGTTTAGGAGGAGAAGATCTTAAAGATTTTCAAGTGAAAAAAATGCCACGCCTATATTCGGGGTTCAATCAAAGTTTCTTTAACAATGTTTTACGATGATCACCCAGGGATCTCTGTAAAGTATCCTACCTTTATTGTATCCAATACAAGAAATATATTTCCAGAATGCGTTATCTTAACCACTATTGCAAAAGACAACTTATTTGAAGAAGAAGAAAAAAACTGTGGTGAAACTGTAATCGTGTAATAAGTTGATGTATTTTAAGTTTATAAATGATAAATTTAGATTTGCTTCAGTAAACATTTTCTGGTGTAAATATTGTGTACATATACCAATGGGTTGAAGCAGATTATAAAGAACAGTTTTAAAACGTTTCATACATGCACTGATCTCGATGAAACTTTCAATATATGTTTTATATTTCTATTATTTTCAATAGATAATAACGATAACGAGATAACGTAAATAAGTCACTTAAAGGGAGTTCGCTCCTGAGAAATACAGCTTTCCTGATTTTTGGTGAACGAAATTTTCGTTCACCAGTGTTACTATGTAAATACCACCCTGTAGGATCTTAATAGCTTCGAAATAAATTAGTGCCCCTTAAGATTCAATTTAGTATATCTCAAGACTTCTCTCAGCCAAATCACTGTTTATTTCGTTATTGGTGTGAAACTAGAATTCTTCATCAGGTGAAGATAATAAAAAATTACCCTGTAAAACACAAATGATCTTGCAATGTTTAACCGAGCGAATTGATGATCGACGTAAGTTTGTCGAGAGTTTAAAGCAAAAACAAAGTTCATGTCTGTATACAGTATAGACAGATACCATGTTTTTGATCTAAGCCTTCGCTGTTGCAACTCGTAGTAATTTGCCGGAAATATGTGTTTATTTAGGTCGTGACCTCTTGAACTTCTTCACACCTCTGATTGGCCATACCACACGTAATGACTTACGATTTTATCTGTCTTCTAATGAATGAAATCTGTACCCATGAGTTACGAAAGGTCAAGCTTACAAACGCATGGAGTGTTCTTGTATTAAGCCCAAGTTCTCATTAAAACATAAACACGCACCACTTGACCGCGACCAACCTTGATATCAAGTAAAATCTAATCCATTACCAGACAACTTATGTTCTCAACTACCCAATTTACACCTTTTGCTTAAATCCCGTTTATATCTCAAACCTTGTTGTATTCTTGTAAAATGTTAATATCTTCGGCTACGGGTTTTTTGTATCATATTCCCTAAACCCTTTTCATTGCTTTTTTTACGTTTCGAACAAAAACGGAAATCAGGGAATATAGCCATCTCGGCACGATATACTGTAAATATATGAATGTAGTTGTTATTTTGAATTAAAGAAAAATAAATAAATAAATGAATAAACAATTATCCCACCACAATAGATCAAATTTCAAATTTTAACATCGAATGGAAACTGAAACGTCCTAACAATAGAATACTTAACCTGTAGCTGCGATGCTTAAGTCCCCACTGGTATTTTTTGTGCCCTAGTTTTACACTGATAACAAAATATTTTTCTTCAAAATATTTAATTACTTAAAAAATTTAATAAAAAAAAAACACATCATTTATGTATATTGTCCATATTGTGCCTCATTGTACTTGGGTGAAAATAAAAGACACGTTCTGTTCTGCTCTGCTAATTGTAACATTAGAAACGGGAACCAGTCTAGTGATATCTGTGGTTTATGCAATCGGATTTTACATAACTTTTCACCATGCGACAGTCAGTCTCGAGAAGGGTTTTAAGGATTATTCGACACGTGTTTTAAATGAACAACCTTTCTTGCACTTTTTGTTTGAATAGGGATGAACACCGCTATTAACCATTTTTCTGTTAAATCGCGGTGGCTTCAGCCTAGGCGATCTTTACATATTCTGAGTTTTTCCATACGTTTTAATATAAAATAACCTACAAGACGAAATTTTAATTGTGAATCAATCGGCTGTGGACTGGACCTCCTTAATATGCAATCTTTTATTTCTCGCACCAGAACTATATTTAGCATACATCCTTACATAACTGCAATCTTCTACCCTCTTCTACCCGATTATCCACCGATTGGTAGGAGCAATAGAATTTAAATTACGACTTTATTTGGACAATCCATTACCTGTACAAAATACCAACCTAAGTAAATTGTATTGTTTCTCTTTAATTCTTTTTACGCAATGGCATCAGATAATCATTCTTTCACAATACCTCATATTACCAAACAAGACAAAAACCCTGTAATTACAGCGTTTTGGTTGAAGACGAAACCACGGTCTTTCATTTCGGAGGATGGATGGCCCCATTCAGGTAGTCAAAGTCCGATTTGCCCTAGCGGATGACGTTTAATAGTCACAATGCAGAAAGACTACTGTTTGGTCTGTTAAAATATGGATTCCGCATGTGAAAAATGTATTACCTTTCCGACTGTCTTTTTGAGTTAAGAAAAGAATTATTAGTCTAGACACTATGGCTGCCTGTTTTCTTTTATGGTTGCCTGTTTTCATTTCTCTCTCGCCCTCTGTTTCTCTGTGTGTCTCTGTCTAACTGTCTGTCGCTCTCTCTATCTTTCTCTCCCTCTCTTTCTCTTTTCTTTGAATTTACAATGAACTTGCAGAATTGCCGAAATTTTGTCGAGACACCTTCCCTTATTTATTTTTTTTACATTTATAATTTCTCTTTTCTCAACGAATTCAATATATCACTCTGGAATGGCATCAGATTCGTTCATCATCAGTACTTTCAGTGCTTTGATTTTATATGACGTAGCCAAACATTACTCTACTACAAAAATGCAAATTAAAGTAGGGATAATTGGATTGGGCTTTGAGAATATCGACTGTTTAAGTGGGTGGGATCTACTTTTCTTGATTGTGAAAAAATGTGTGTAAAAACTCTTATATTTTACAAAATAGGTATCAAATAAGTTAAGTGGAATAGATAAAACGTTTATATTCAAATGTATGTGGAATAAACACTCATTTGAAAACAGATAAAGGACTAACTTTTTTCTCTTAAATTAAATTGGTAGTATCATTCAATACAAATACAAATAAAAAAGAAATAGTAATACAGTCCATTTTTATATTTTCTCCGTAAATTTTAGACATGGTGACGCTTCTGGAAAAGTAAGTAAAATACGGGGTCATTGAGTTGGGTTTTGCGATATTTTGACTTTTTCTTTCCTTAAAGGGAGGTAATAAATAAAAAGTCATTATGAAAATCAGTATAAGAAAAGGTATTCAAAAACAGTAAATAGATAGCTGTTTTTGGGTAGTCAACTTGAAAATCGATTTTCCAATTCACGCGATTTACCTTTTCTTATCTCAAGGCTAGATCTCGAAAGTCAAGGTCCCACCAGGAGGTCAAAGGTCAAAATCGGTTGAAAATATTCATTATTACACTATATCCCTGGAATTATGGGTCGTTTTCAGAATTGCTTGGCACAAGTATTATCCATCACGGGAACAAGTATTACCCATTATGGAACAACGTGTCATTTGTAATCCTTTTGTCTGTAGCCTTAGTGTCAAGGTTACACAAAGAGGTCAAAGTTTAGAAAAGAGGTAAATTATTAATGTTTTCAGATTATTTCGGATAAATTTTAATGGATGTTATGATAACTCGTAACATCTTCCACCAGTCATGTACACCATCGTATGTTATGTTGTCATTGGTAAGTATTATGTCTGTAACTCCGATGCTAAGGTCACGGTAAGAGGTAAAAGGTCAAGATCCGGGTTTATTATTGAATAGTTCTAAAAAACTTGCGCTTGAAATACCTTGCCTAACTCTTACAACTCTACAGCTACTTTTTGGAGCGGCGTATATTGTGACAACCACACTCTCGTAATCTGTTTATATCTTATACCTATACAAATATCCTTGCGTTAACATCACGTATGATATTTTTTTATTAAATCACATAGTTGTTTAAAAACAATGATATAATGTGGTTATTTTCAGAAACTTGCATTTCAGTTAGAAACCTCGACGAAACCAATACAAATAGAGCTTGTGAGATAAAAATAATACTTACTTAGTGAACTGGATGAAAAAAATATCTAACTCGGTTGAGAGAATTGATAATTGTCTCGACAGAGCCTCGACCATTATCAATTCTCCCAACCTCGTTAGATATTTATTAATACTTATTATATATATAGTGTTATGGGAGACCACTCTCACCACTGTCCTGCATAGCTTCGTAGGTTTAAATACAATGCCTGACAACTGCGTCAGGGAAGATCTTCTTTGGCTCAGTGGTAGAACATTGGACTTGTAAACCATTTATTTGAATATTGTTGTCCGCGTGAGTTCGAGACGGGCTCGCAGCGGATATTTTTCAGCTATGCTTCGGTTTAGGACAGTTCGTACGTTACATGGGGGCTCGTCCGGGATTGGCCATTGAGCCATATATGTCGGCATTGTACCGACTTGGTTAGTGCAGAAAGCACATTACTGCCTTGATAGGCTTATCGTCATCAATATATGATGACTCTTAAGGGGGGTTTGTGTTATGGGAGACCACTCTCACCACTGTCCTGCATAGCTTCGTAGGTTTAAATACAATGCCTGACAACTGCGTCAGGGAAGATCTTCTTTGGCTCAGTGGTAGTGGTAGAGCATTGGACTTGTAAACCATTTATTTGAATATTGTTGTCCGCGTGAGTTCGAGACGGGCTCGCAGCGGATATTTTTCAGCTATGCTTCGGTTTAGGACAGTTCGTACGTAACAATAGCATCTATGACTCACTTGATTTGGTATTGCATGTCCATTAAATCTACTTATTAATTAATCCAGTAAATCCTGTTTAAATGACAATTAATTAGACAATATACTTAAACACCCATTCCAAATTAATGCAAAACTCAATTATGAAACAATCATTCGTCACTGTAAAACCGGATTTTTATGCCCTGGAGGTGCTAAAGCGGAAAGTCATTTTGGAAATTGAGAAGTAGCTTGTTTTCAATTTTGATTATCAACTTAAACGCATAATGAATTATCGTTTGACATTTATTGAATTTTCGTAAGTCTTAAATAGTTCGTTTGTTTTTATCTCGTGAAGACAGCCGAATTTACCAACTGGAATCATTTAGCTAGGTTTAATATGTACATAATCAAAAATATATAATAACACTGACGTTGTTTACGGCGTTGTTTCGTTGATGTAACGTAGCTGAGGTAATGTTATTTAATGTAATAACGCTTATATATTATTTAGATACCTATGGATATCAATGACTATTTCGCTACTTCTTAAGCTTTGCGACACAATAAAATGGTTTGGGCTTCAGTAATGGTCCGCCTTCATAGCCATCTTCCCGAGGATCACACGAGGTATTTTTCTGGGATGGTACTAACGTCCATTTTTGTAGAAGATGGGAAAGATATAGAAACATCCTTGACTTCCCAAAACTGAATCCAGGACACTTTCTTCTGCCAGCACCAAAGGGAAGCCAACTGAAATGAGAAGAGGAAAAATATGGGACCCGTCAAATTAAAAGGGACCACCTGAGAGCTTCGTAAAATGAATATTTTAAATAGAGAATGATTCTAGTACTGACCGACCACAGGTCGCATTTCAAAAAGTTCTTTCCAATGAAGGTAGATTGATTAATCTACTATCAGAAAATTATTTTTGTGCACAGTCCGCCCAGTCTGAATAAAATCAACACTTTACGCACTACTAAGATGGTCCATTTACGCGTGAGTGTCACATTTACTCATTTACTAACGAGTCCGGTGACTGAACTCACGTATTGGATCTGTCACGCGAATAAAGATAATCCGGGAACAACGTATAATGATTAATTGACCAAGGACCATGCCTCAATAGCCCTTCCCCACAAACAAGAAAGAAAAACTTTTCCTGTACAATGTACGTCTATATATAACTCACCAACCACTAAGTTTCATTTTGATAACGATATATTTTCAAGATAGGCTACGGAAATACTTTTTGAACATCTTTTAACAGCAATTTATAAGCAAATGTCGACGTTATAAATGTCAAGAAATTCTAAAAAAAAAAAAAAAGGCATCCGGAAAATCAGACCCTGACGTAACAAAGTCTGAAATTCAAGGGAAAGCGTACAATAATGTTTTACCTTGGGAAAAAGACTTATCATAGGAATGAGTGTATTTTTCTTTGCATTGGAGTATTAATTATGTATTATAATTATTTGCTAAGCACATGGCTAATAAATCCCGTATGGTGTTATGTTTAAGTCATATGCTATGGTAATTGAACTTTATAATCCAATAAACGCTGTGAAAAATATTCTCGACCCTTATAATTGCAATCCTTTAGATCTTATAAGATCTTGCTGCATTGAATTTTACATCAGATCGACAACTAATACATTTCTAGAGGGGTTTTTTATCAGAAAAGTATTTCTGCCTAGTATTTCTCCATTAAAAAAAACAAAATCAGCGAGATCAGGCGAGCTGGAGAGGTTTGCTAAATGGTCTTCGTCGACTCACTGTAAACGGCGATAGCTTCATGCTTGTAATCAAGAAATCTTTTGAAAATGTTTAAATTCCTAACTGATCAAATAGCGATAGAAGGGGGGGGTGATTTCGGAGTTCCTACAACCCTGGACTTGCAGATCTATCTATTGGGTTGGCAAAAATACCAATTGCATTTTATCCAGAAATCAACTCAACGGATTTCCAAACGTGATGCGATGTATATCAATCAAAATTATTCATTGTATTTGAATTCAATAATAAAAATTGTATAACTTTTATATATCAAAAAGATTTATTGAAAATAAAAGTGAAAAGAACCAGAATCAGTGGTCTTTGTTAAGTCTCACCTTTTCATGTAGATATGCGAGGTGGGGAGAAGCTCTCCACTTTCATCTAAAAACCGTTCCGGTCTAAATACCCATGGATCTCCCCAGATCTTCTCATCGTGGTGGATGTAGAATACGTTGGCAAAAACCTGAATAAATAATGAGATCAATTACATTGAAGATCGATAAAGGATGATGTCATTTATAGGGGAAAAAGAAATATTATAAAAAGATATTTAATAAATTATCAATCATAAGTCATGAATTGCGGTTTGATATCTGCAGATTACTTACAACGCAATAGCAACGCAATGAATGAAGTAAAGTATGTATGGAAAATTTAATCTAACCGCTTATGAAAAGGAAATGTAGAAAAATGCCACAATATCTAGAAATGAATTTCGATGAATTAAATGAGACGTAGGAAAAAATATAAGCTTAATATATTTCGGTGGATTATTGAGAAATAACGGTCGATTATCATTTTAAAATCTCATCGCCTAAACAGTGAATTTATCACAATCTCATACCCCGTTTTTGTCCATTTCGCTCTACCTGACGCAGTCTAAAAAGGAGCCTAGTAAGAAAACGTCATTATGAATTTTACATAGCAAAGACTTGCAAAATAACGCACTAAATTTGTCACATTATGTCTTCATTTTGCATTTAAGAAATGGAATAGTTGTTTGATATCGAGTAAGGTCAATTGATATATCATTTCGTGAACAGCAATGCTTAATATTCACTAGTGGCGGCGTCAGTCATGAAAATATAGCTTTTTTTTGTACAATCTTTGAATAGTAAAGTGATGTTTTAGCATGTTGGTTCATAGGACACTTTATCGTCTTACTTTTACTTAAGTAACATCTCCTAACTCTTTTACACTAGTTCACGCGAGACTCACAATTCGCGTAGAAAAAGATACTCGTTTCCAAACCTAGAGAACTTGTTTGTATAACTCTTCTTTTTAAAAAAAGAACCTAAATCGATAACACTAAATATAGATTTGTTTTAACTTAAAATCGTTTTTATTCCTAAAATTGAATCAAATTGGCTGAAAGACACGTTGTAAGTCTTCTTTTAGAATTTGATAAATTTATAATCTAATTAAAGAAAGGTTCAATGAAAATAAAGCATTAGTATTAAGTAAACCCATTTTCATATTACCGTATTTTGATAGGGGACCGCCAAAGAAATATTCTTTGAACTTTGGTATATTTTGCTACGAAGTTAAGAAGTCGTTGACTGATGACGGTTGCCGGATGCATACCGAACCAACATCTTGTCGAACCAAGGGTTACGAACGTTTTACTTATCTTACATCTTCACGAGTCAAGGGGTATCGAATCGATGGCTTCTTCTCGAATATCATTTTGTCATTGTTTTCTGCTTAAAAAAAAGAAGAAGGGTAAAAAAGGAAATAAAATAAATTAATTAGTAGATAAATATGAAAATAAAAATTGTTATCTGCAGCTTCTTTAGGTCTTTATAAGTCTTAGATTTATTTATTTATTCTCTTTAAAGGTTTTCAGTTTTATTTTTGTTCATAAACTTATTGAATGCAAACATATTATAATATATGCATTTTTTAGGGTCATCGTTACATTTATATTTGGTCATAGATACCGTGCAATTATATATATATATTCAAAATAATTATATATATATATATATATATATATATATATATATATATATATATATATATATATATATATATATATATATATATATATATATATATATATATATATATATATATATATATATATATATATATATATATATATATATAATGATTTTGAATAACATTATCATGATTTGACCCTGGCTCTCCATATGTATGCTGATATTTTATATCGGTTCTTTAATCTTAGATTATATACCCATCTGATATATACCTTTTGATAAGTTCTGTCTTGTATGTTTATTGTATGTATGTTCTTAGTGACAATCCTATAACTGGATTTTTTAAACCAATAAAGGAATTTGAATTTGAATTTGTAAAACGTTCGTATTCCTTGGTTCGACAAGATGGTATTCGAGAAAAAGCTATCGATTCGATACCCATTGACTCGTGGAGATGCCGAACCAAAGACATCTTCGCAAGACAAGGGTTCTAACTCCACTATGTTCCTTACGAAGGCGATATGTGTACTTTGTACTCAGGTTAGCAAACAAGGAAGGTCCATAAGCAAAGAATCTAGTTTAAATCATTTAAATCCAGGTTTCGATAACAAATGTAAGCAACTACTCAGGTTAGCAAACAAGGAAGGTCCATAAGCAAAGAATCTATTTTAAATCATTTAAATCCAGGGTTCGATAACAAATGTAAACAACTTTTTCAAGCCTTATTAGTGGTATGAGTTATTTAACTGTGAGCAAAACACTATTTTAAAAAGTTGTCTGTATAAAATGAAAGCAAAATCTTTGATTGTTTATTGAAGAATAAAACCAGAATTTTAGAGTGCTGTCTGAAGTTCTCCGAATTACTTAGAACTTCGGGCATGGCTAACCCTTTTCTACACAATATCTATAGGTTGTGGTCGCATATATCACTCCAACGAAGAATGAAGTTTTAAAGAAGTAGGTGATATCGCTTTCGAGTTTCAAAAACGTTTTGGCCCTAACATGCTGACTGAAGTGGCTTTCTTGAAATAGGATAAGCTAGGACATGGCCAGAATAGGAACCGGTGTTTGGTATTTCTCCATCTCCAATTATCAGCTTCTCAAAACAAACACAAAATATCTAACTTCTAAAGCTCAAAGTTTCCCAAGGTTACCGTTTTTGTTTTCATATAAAACTGGATGGAGCCCAATTGGAAAAGCTCGGGTATTTTGCCAACATATTGTGTGAAAATATAAAAACATCAAAGCTAAAGTCTAAAATTCATCATGTTTTCAGAATAAATATATTCAAACTTATTCCATTCTTTTTCTTTGTAAAATTGGAAACGTTGGGGTATATATTGAGCCCGAGTGATATTCTTGATTATAATATGACCTACGTCGCAGAGGTGAAAAAAACCCTGTTGAATATTTTTGATACAACCCGGGTGTTATTACACTAGTGGAATAACTATGCAAATGAGCTGAGAAAGTAAAACAACGTTATACTTTAGTGTAAAATTGACCTCATATTGCATTTTCTGACGTCATGTCGCAAACGGCGTTATATGTTTCGTTATATTTAAACAGGTTTTTTTTTTTTTTTTTTTTTTTTTTATTTTAGTTTAAGGCCGCCGTCATAGCACAGTTGGTAGCACGTCGGACTGTCAATCTAGAGGTTCCGGTTTCAATTCCCGACGGCGACACTCATCCTTTCCGGCTATTTGTCTACCAACAATGGGTCGATAATCATAGACCTATGTAGGATAGCAGCTGGATGCTAGGAAAGGATGTGATTGTAGTACTGGTGTGAGAAATACCAGGAATCCATTTTTAGGTGCTACAGCCGCCTCTTTGTGACTGGAATAATGCTAAAAGCGGCTTGAAACTCCATTCAAACAAACATACAAAGAACATTTTAACTTAAAAGTGTTTCCTTTAATTCCGAGCCTTCTTCAAAAATGACAAAAGAAGATTTTGAATGAATTAGATTTTTAGGCTTCTTTGAAAATGAATAAATATTTCTTGATTGAAATATGAATAAATATTTCTTGATTCTAGCGGCGAAATTGGTATCCTTGAAAAGTCTTTAATACTTTCCGAGTGATATACGTTTTACCTGGCTGTTCTTTTTCAGCTGGAATCCTTCAAACTCTGTATCTTTACAACATGTATGTGGCATAAGTAATGGGGCAGGTGTTGCGTGTCTAAGAGTTTCTAGGATGACCGCTTCAAGAAAGTCACATCTATTGCTTAGTTTCTCTTGGACAGAAGGCACTGTGTTGTAGCGTAAAACGCTGTCGAGTTCCTCTTGTATCTTAAGCTGATACCCTGGGTAGTTTGTAAGAAATAGAACTGCACTGCTAATAGCTGACAGGTTTGTTGATATACCTAAATAAGAACATGAGTATACTCCAATATGCACATGAAATGAATAAACTATTGTTGGCAATTTCCGTAAATTGAACGGCTTAAGAAAATCGAATGTGAGGAAATATCTCCTTGGAAATAGCATGACAGCTGATGCGTATCATTTAGTCTAACATCATACTTAATATGAGCATATATCTTAAATGTTCTTTAAAAATTTACCAATTGGATTATGTATTTTTAACCAGACAGTTAGACAGAACAAGAAGCCTAAGAGGGCCTGCATAGCTCCGCTGGCTTAATATGTCTCCAGACTTTCAGAAAATAAATCAACTTTGACTGAAAACAACACATTGAAGTCTCTTTGGAACTTTTTGTAATGATTTACTTATTCAGGCCAACATTGCACCAATATACTTTATCACCATTTACCTGTATACCCTTTACCCAACTGCTTAACCAACATAAAGGTGATTGAAATTAGTAGAAATTTCCGAACTCATTTTTAGGAATAATTAAACAAGAGGACCATGATGGTCCTAGATCGCTCACCTGCGTCTCTTTGACCCCTGGGACATCACATTAATTAAATAGGCAGGTGTCAAAAAGGAGATAATTTCTATATAAGATCAATACCATGGAAATTTTACAGCCAAGAGCAAGACAGATATGTCTTTTTGCTTTTTGATTCTATGTAAAAAGGGTTGCACCCGGGTGGAGCCCAAATACAATCCTAGGGTCTTGATAGGTACAAACTTTGTAGAGGTCCACTAGATGATGCTACATACCAAATATGAAAGCTGTCTGCCCTCTGGTTTCAGAAAAGAAAAATTTCGAAGATTTTCATTTTTTTACCCTTCGTGCTCAGAAGAGCTAAAAGGGATGCGCCCGGGCAAAGCCCAAAATATGACCCCAGGGTCATAATATGAACAAACTTGGTAGAGGCCCACTAGGTGATGCTATATACCAAATTTGAAAGCTGGCTGTCATCTGGTTTCAGAGAAGAAGATTTTTGAAGATTTTCGCTCTTTAATTCTATGTAAAAAGGGTTGCGTCCGGGTGGAGCCTAAATATTTTCCCAGGGTCTTGATATGAACAAACTTGGTAGAAGTCCACTAGATGGTGTAACATACCAAATATGATAGCTGCCTGCCTTCTAGTTTCAGAGAAGAGGATTTTTGAAGATTTTCATATTTTCCCCTTTTTGTTAAGGTTAAAGGGAAAGTAAAGGCTGGATTTCATTTATTTGAACAACTTTGGTAGAACTTGACCCAAGGAACATCCCTGCCAAGTTTCATCAAGATTGACCCACTGGTTTAGGAGGAGAAGATGTTTAAAGAAATTGTGGATGACGCACGACGCACGACGGACGACGGACATTGTACGATCACAATAGCTCACCTTGAGCACTTCGTGCTCAGGTGAGCTTAAAACGAACATTCATGGAATATTCATACCACGATTCAACGACATTGTTTGTTTGATTTTTGTTTTTATGACTGTTATTGGTATCCCGTTGCAGCCACAAATATTTATATTACAAGCGAAATCTAAAAAGAACTAAGAATTCGACAACAAACTTCACAATCAATATGTGATCCGTTATCCAGGAAAACCAGTCTATTTGACGTCACTGTGTAACCATATAGAGGATAGTCGTTTGTTTCGGTGTAAGATTGAATTATTCATTGAGTGGACAACAAAAGCTATATTTTCACGAGTGGCAGTGGCTCTGCCACTCGTGAGAATATAGCTTTTGTTGATCACGAAATGAAATATAAATCGATCTTATTCGAGAAGCAAACGATTTTTCTATATTTTTATTGCAAAAATGAGACAACACGTGAAATTTCTAGGACATATTTCCTTAAAACGCGTCATTTTGCACGTGATTGTCTTTCATCTTTCATTGTGACGTCACTATTTCGCCCCGCATGGATGACGTCAGATAGGATAAATGCACAAAAGCAGGGTATAAGTTTTTGATAATTTCACTGCTTTTGCGTTGTGATTATCAAGTGATAATCTATTGTTATTTCTCGATAAACCATCAAAAGGCATTAAAGAAAACTGTTAAACCCAAATTACACATACCGAACAATTCTAGACTAATCCAAATTCAAAGTATTTAAACCGAAACTTTATTCTTCATTTGAACTTGGAAACAGATTGAAAAGATTTGTACACAAAATTGTGACAATAAAAGAAAAAGATTGAAAGGAGCATTTTCCCCTAGATATTTTTCTTTTAATTGCATTCAGTGCATAAAATTTTGTGGGAAAATGATAATGTAAACTGGTAAAAAAATGTGTTTCTTTATAGAAATAACTTATTTTTTCTTGTTTAATGGAAAATAAAGTTTTTATTCTTTTAAAATTCTTTTTTTCAATATGCCATTTAGGTATAGCGCGGTTTTATTGACTTGAATCTGACCCCTGCTATTTAGATGCATAAAATTCTTAATATTCCTACTTGTCTTTGCACGTGCTTTCATGGAAATGATTAACAAACGGTACTGAATGTAATATGTATTTTGTTCATTGATATATTATGTCGGTAATTATTATTTAGACAATTTTTCCACACAGGTTAAATTCGGGTCAAATTAACCAAGGTATAGGTTGTCCTGAACAATTAATAAAATTTATTTACAAAAAAATATTTACAAGGCTATTTAATTTTTTTCCAGTGTAAATAGTTTTAACTTCCTAAAGTAAAATGGAGAAAATATATCCTATTAATAAAGTAAAAAGAATGATCCCTTTTGGACTATTTAGAATAAACTGATGAACAAAGGGTAGCCTAGGGTATCGATCATACAATAGCATAAAATTGACATGAATCATCTAATACAGGTAAGTTTCAATGTCCATATGGTATGCTAAGACCTAAATCATCCGAACGTTCTAGTGATCTCCATGATATACGAAACAGGTTGGTTTACTTCTAAACAATGATAAATTCGAAAACAGGTTAGTTCAGTTCTAAATTGAATGACGTTTTAAGAATGATGTTCTTTTCATATTATTTAATCAAAACCAAATGTTGACGACAAGATGCGTAAGATGGCGTCATTTGTAGAGTGATCTGACACATATATCAAGACAAGGAAAGCACTGACGGCTTTTGGTTAAAAATGACAATGTTGATGATTGAGCAAAGTCTATCTAACCAGCGAGTTTAACAATAAGGCTATTCCGAAGCTGTGGAATTATCGAGTGTTAATTCACTGACCAATAGCCATTATCAACCACAATTTACTGGAAAGCATATATTATTTATATAAATTGAACAACAGATTCTTACCGTTGCTTATTGAAAATGCAACCACTCTTCTAAGAACTCAGAAGCGTGGTCTTATCTTAGTAAATTACCTCTGAATTTCCGGTTCATAGCAGAATAACATCGACGTCATTCTAAAACCTCGTAACTACAGCTTTAATTACGCTGTAGTAACGATGTTTTCGAATGACGTCGACGATACATTTCCATTAGTTTGTAAGAGAGATTCTTACAGTAAGTGTATTCAGTGCTTTTAGCACATTCATTTTAATACAACTTTTCCATTTTTCCCTAGCATGGCGGATAAAACTCCTGTGCGGAAAGCATTCCATTTACAGCTCATACAAGCTGGGATCAGAACACTTCCCCACCGACCAAGACTGAGTGCCTATAGTTTTTACATAACGAAAAAATTATCGAGTATTAATTTAACGAGCAATAGCCATTATCTACTAGAAAGCAAATATATTTATATATGTAATGTTCAATTCATGATTATTTTACACAAAAAACGAAACCATCTATTTTCTAGGTTTTGCGACACAATAAAATGGTTTAGGTTTTAGAACTGTTCCGCCTTCATAGCCATTGTTCCGAGGATCGCACGAGCTTTTTTTCTTGGATGGTACTAAAGTCCATTTTTGCAGAATATGGGAAAGATAAAGAAACATCCTTGTCGTCCCCAAGCTCAATCCAGGACATTTTCTTCTCCCAGTACCAAAGGGAAGCCAACTGAAATTAAAACCGGTTAAATTTCTTACGAATCAGTTTGACTTTCATAACAATTTACAAACCATAAAAAAGTTTAGTCTGTTCCTCAGCATGCCATCTACATCTACCGAAACCGACAATGACATTTTAAATAAAACACTGTCCTCGTAAATCTAGTATTGAGTTCTGGTCTTTTAATTCAGTGGTTGATTTTTCGAGCATTGGCTCAACCAGATTTTGAAAAAAATGACTTCAAAAAAGTGTCACGGTTTTATACACTAAAGCTCGATTTCGACATGATAATAAAGTTGTGTTTTAGCTCACAACGTCATCAATGCGACCTTTTGTGATCACCTTATGTCTGTAGTGCGTCTCCGTAGTCCGTCGGAAGTCGTCAACAATTCTTAAAACATCTTTTCCTCAGTAACCAAAAGGCAGATTTCAACCACTCTTGATAGAAATGTTTTTACCCCGAAATCTTATAACATCTTCTGCTCTGTAATCAACGGGCGGGTTTCAACAAAAATTAGCGGAAATGTTCCGTGGGCAACTCTTCTCATAACTTGTTTCATGAATAAGTGTATACACTAATAAAAGTTTTCGTAAAAGAAAATAAAGTGTCGAGTCGAGTCAGCTAATGCAGTCCGCACAGTCTGTCCCGCTCTGTTTTCGTGATCCTGAAATGCACTTCCAAACTTTTGAAAATACAAATGTAACCTTACTTTGCACGTGAGTTTAAAATGTAATATACTATTTATGAAACGTTCAGAAATCAGGGCAGGTAATTAGAACGTTTTCTTTGCACTTCCAAAAATTTTCAGTAAGGGACAATTCGTATGATGTAAACACTTCTACGAATGATCCTTTAACATTTTAGCCCGTCTGTTTTCCGAAGACTCGGGGTATTGCAATAGTCTTCGCGTCTTCATCGTCCTCTTCGTGGTCGACGTCAGAAAACTGACATATTGCGATATCTCTGGTATTTCTAAATGAATTCGCAATCGTTACTTTGGACACGTGTTACTATCAAAGGATCAACTCATACTTTTAATGAATATAACTCCGTGTTCTAATTTTTGGCAGAAAAAAAACACTTTTTGTCATTCAGTAGATCAGTTAGTATAACATGTCTTTAGACGTCTGTCTATTATAACGATGGCCTTTGGTCATTTGAAATTATCCCCCTCTGTTCTCTTTTAACATATAAAGCTTAACCATTTGCTGTTTAATCCCTGCATTTTACGTGCCTATGATTTTACTACCAGCCTGGTGGCTCTGAAAACGCATTTAAAGATTTCTAAACATACCCAAGATGTCCCCATCACATCAGTCATATTTTATTCTTATTTTAAACAAGATGTATTTGTTTAATACCAATACCCCAAGAGGGCATGCTAAAGATATCAAAAATACTTAAGCACTTAAGTATTTCTTGGGCTAACCAACTAACGAACTATTTGCTTTCGGATGAAACAATAAGCTGAAGGCCAGGAGCAACATGTGACTGTGCTTCATTCCGGGAAAAAAGCACCAAGTAAATCTAACTAGTAGTTTTGTCCACTATCCTTAGAAGCTTTGCGTAACAATAAGATGTCCTCTTCTAGTTTTGTACGTAAGAATGCTAGGCTAGCGACGATAGATAAAGAACGGAAAGATTTCCTGTTGTGCGGATGGACTAAATGTAACGTATGCTTTTAAGTAATAACTTTAACATAAACTAATATTATACTTCAAAATGGTTAAAGGAATAACGCCAGATAATTTAAGTTCATTAGTTCCCAAATCAATAGGAAGCACATCCTCATATAGTCTACGCGTATCTCGAAACCACAGAGTGCCAATTTGCATCAACAAGGAAAAGAACTTTATAAGGCCCGCTTTCGGTTTAATCCTTTTTGCATGATAATGTTGAGATTTGTCAATTTATTATGTACAATTGTTTACTATGCAAATAAAATATTATTAAAACCAAGTAATAACTTTTTCGAAGCCTTCCTTGGCCCATTCAAGCATGCCCCTTGGAAATCTTTAAAAATTTACAGCTTACTGGTTTCCAAAACTTTTATGAGAACTCTAAAAGACTGAAGCTAAACAGCCAAAGGACTGGTATTTTTCATTGCACGTATAAAATGAAATACCTTAAACATGTTCGCTAGCCTTTCAACACTATTAAAGTATTCAGGCATATCGCTAAAGACTGAAGCACCTAACCATGAAGGTCGGGATTTCGTCTACCATTATTATCAATTAAACCCCCTTCCTTAGCTTCCGGTTACTTTTCCAACTTAGGTCTACGAAAATCAACTAATTCGTTGGAGCCTTGTGAATGTCGGAAAGGCTGTGTGCCGCTGTTAGGCATTGAACCCGGGACGCATTAATTCGGAGTTCGGTACGCTACCAAATGAGCTATTTAGTGTCATATGAGTGATGCAATAACTGCTTTTTTAAATCAATTGTATTGTGACGTCTTACCTTTTCATATAGATGTGTGAGCTGGGCAGAAGCTTTCCATTCTCATCTAAAAACCGATCTGGTCTAAATACCCAGGGATCTCCCCATATCTTCTCATCGTGGTGAATGTAGAAAATATTTCCTAGAACCTTAACGAAAAGAAATGACATGTATTTAAGATCAATGAAAGAAAGGTCAAAACCTTTTTAAAGAGAAATTCTTCGGCAAATAAAATCTAAATTAACAGTTATGTCTAACGAATATATCAGTAAATGGGATTGATAACTGTACATTGCATTCAAAGCAATAAATAGAGATATTTGTATCGTAACATGAACGATAGAAAAGTCGTATTTATATATATAATACATACTTAGTGTTTTGTATGGAAAAAATATCTAACGAGGTTGGGAGAATCTATAATTGTCGAGGCTCTGCCGAGACAATTATCAATTCTCACAACCGAGTTAGATATTTTTTCATACAATACACTAAGTATGTATTATATTTATCTTATAACCTCTATTTGCCTTATTTTCATCGATGTTTCTAACTGAAATGCAAGTTTATAAAAATAACCGCATAAATCATTGTTCTAAAAATAACTATGTGATAACATAAAAATTATCATACGGGACGTTATCATACGGATATTTGTATAGTTATAAGATAAAGATAACATCCACAATTCCGAAATTGAAGTGTGATGTCTGTAGAAAATGTTTTCAAATTGATGAAAATACTAAGATATATAACGAAAACGTAAGCATGTATGCGGGAAACGTTCTAAACCATTATTCACATTGGCGTTTGTAGAACATGTATGCAGGTCTCTGTATGGTTGACGGATTATCGTAAGTCTTTAAAATTATCTAATGAAGCCCTTGTTTGAAAGGGGGTTAAGAAAATACATGCAATGATCCTATTCAACGTGTACGTCTTCTTCAGATGAAAATGTGTAAGAAATTAAGAGTGTTGATTTTACAATTGCAAGCTAGTCTTAAACCACATTTTACTAGATTTAATTCAAGATCCTTATATAGAAAAGTGGTCTTAATAGATATAAACAAACACATTATTGAATTTTCTGTGATAAGCTTAAGGAATTCATAAATTAAAAAAGTGTTTTTTATAGAAAGTTAAAAAAAAGGAAGTTGCCCTTATAAATGGGAAAATGAGGAAAATGCCTAAATTTAAGCGTTTTGTTTATATCATACAATAAAAAACAGACATAAGGAAAGCTGTCCTTTAAAATGTATGCTTAACCTTGAATTAAAGTCTTGCTGAAATATTTTCGATTTCTGTTTTAATCAATGACAAACTAAACTCCTAATCACTTAGACTTGGATTTTATTTGTGTGATAGCAAAATATTAAGGCGTTTTAATTTTCTTTAAAATATCCCTTCTATAACAAGTCTGTGCCGAAGAATGAGATATAAAGCACTTATCTTCGCATTACCTCTTTTCCTCTTAAAGAAGTGGATTTATTTGGTGCGTCTAACTTTCTCCGACTTAAGGGGAGGGGGCGAAAATATATAAATTTATTGCGACATGTGAAACTTTATGAAGAGTGACCAATAGTGGTTCCTAATGATTGTTTATACAGTATGAAATGGTGAGTACTGCGTCATCCATCAACATTATTTTTATTCTTTTAAAGAACGACTTTCTTTTCTTCAGACCTGTGAATTCTCAGATCGATCTCTTTTTTAACCTCATTAAGTTTTGAGCTAGAGCAATACCAATTGAGTTGAAATTAGAATATTTATCATACAGACAAACGAAATTCTTTAGTTTAGAATAGAAATTTTAAGAAAAGCATTTAGACGGAAGTGATTTCCTTGGATGGTATATATTTTTTCAATAAATTATAGACAATATAAATTGTGTTTTACCTGGGTTTTTCTCTTTAACTGGAATCCTTCAAATTCTATATCTTGCGAAATTGTGTGTGGTAGAAGTAGGGGTCCAGGTGGTGTGTGTCTAAGAGTCTCTAGGATGACCGCTTCAAGAAAGTAACATTTATGATCAAGCTTATCCTGGATGACTGGTACCGCGTTTGATCCAAGGAAGGATCGAGTTCTTCTTGTATCTTAAGTTGATACTCTGGATGGTTGGCAAGAAATAAGATAGCACTGCTTAGACCCGACATTGTGGTAGCTGTCCCTAAATAAGAGCGAGTGTACAGCCCGTCAAAATTTAGCGGTTTAAAAGGATTTAGAGATGACAGCCAGGAACTCTTGGCAATTCTACGGCATAGACATAGGGGAAAATAGGGGCGCTGTCATGAATGCGATTTGTTTAACACGTGAGTTACTTCAATCAAAAGCATCAACGTTAGGGGTAAAGATGACGATGAATAAAATAAAATATAAACTTAAACTTATTTAACATTATATTAAACATATTATAACTTGATAACAAAATGCAGTCTTTCACCGAATTTTGTCATCATTTTTTTATATATACCAAAGATTTCCAAAGATTATCGGAAAGCACAAAGAACAGTCGGAAGCCTAACTACCTAATATGATCCAAAAGTGATACACTAACGTTTGGGGTACTTTCTAGTTAACAGGAAATGTCGAAAATCCGAAAGTGAGATGGTTGAAGATTGGCAATTGATTATGTATAACTTTCATTCTTAAAAGACAATCCGTGATTCAAACTCAAAATTGACGTAAAATTCCTTCAAAACGTTGTATGTAGACAATTTCTTTTGTTATCAAAGTTTAGCAATTACTTTAATCTAAAAGAAATTCATCTTCTTCTAAACCACTTGGCCAATTAAGTTGCAGCTTGGTAGGGATGGTCCTTGGGTGAATCTGTACCAAAGTTGTAAAAAATATATTCAATCAACAACTCTGGTTTCCATAATAACGGAAAGGTAAAAGACATGCAAATAATCCTAGAAAAGGGTAATCTTCTTTAAACCGTAGGGTCAATCAACTTTAAACTTGGCAGGGATGTTCTCAGGGCGTAGGTCTACTAAAGTTGTTTAAATAATTCAATTCCATCGATTGCTTTGGTTGCCATGGAAACAGAAATGTTGAACATTTACGAAAATTTAAAAAAAGATCAAAATGCAGTAGGACGAAACTAAAGTCAGTTTCTTGAAACCACCCTAAATGTACATCAAGCAATCTCTGGAATTTATAACACGGTTGACAGGTTATGAGTTGAATTACTCAGGTGAGCGATAGTTTTGAATTATGTCATAAGGATAATAATGTTCTTCGACATTAAATTTACTCTAACCAAAGGGTAAATGTGACATTAGTTATTATGAAATCAATCCACATTTAAATATGAATCGGATTCCTTTTACTTTCCCGCAACAAGACCTAGGGTATCATAAATATCTGAAAAAAGGAAATCCCTTTGCCGAGGGATATATGAAAGAAACAATTGCGTTGTGTAAAAGTTTAAAGTTATATTGAATAAGGATGTCCTAAAAATAATTTGTTCATCAAATACATTTGGTCAGTCTATTGATTAATCAGAACTTATTAAAAGCCTTTATTACTGGGCTCTTCTTATGATGTGATAGACAACTTCTGGACAGGTCTAAACAACGCTTTTGGCAGATGGTAAAGGGGAAGGTACGCCTATATAGGTATCTTATGCAGCATATCCTTCGTGCTTTATTCTTTGATATTGTTGTAAAACTTCAGCTTAAGTTTCTAGAAAAACCGAAAATTTCGGCAATTTATTCGAAAATAAATTAAAAGTCAGTAGGATATGGCTTGAAAGCTTCACACTCTTTGTCATTTAAGCCTGCTTGTGATATTTTCCAATAATTTCACATTTGCATAAAACAAATCCAACTATTAGTCTTTGTGTCTGAAGAGTCTTCACAATTAGCGTTCTTTAGACAGACATGGTCTAAGCCCTTAACCAGACAGTCATTAAATATTCTTATGCCTTGTTTGGTTGCCTGGGCTGCTCAATGATTACATTTCGCTCTCATGTTTGACAGTATGCTACGTCAGAAACAGACTCATATTAGATCATATCTGACTGTAGACGATTATTGTTATGCTTTTGAAACATAGCAGGAAACATTTCAATGGTTTTGGTCAAAAATAAACTGAATTAGCTGTAATTATGAAATTTCAATTGTACCGGGAAAGACGGAATTCTATTGTTTTGGTCTTTCCCAGCTTTTATCATTTTCGCGGCTACATTATTGATCAACAACAGTTGATAATCAATAAATCTCCTCATTGTCCATTAAAAGAGGGGAATGATAGCTTTCAATGTTTACCCTGTTTGTTGATTAATTCGAAAATTCGACTCGTAAGAGATATTTTCTTAATAAGTCATTCTTGTTTTCTATCATAATCAGCAATCAGTAATTTTCTCAACATAAACATGTTTAGACAAGATCATGACGTCATCTAAAGGGACTTTTACGTGGCAATTTGGTTCATCGTTGTAAAGAGCCTCACCTCCAAAGAATGACTCCAGAATTACAGCAGAAATAACGTCATCAGTGAATATGGGTTTTCGTCCTTCATTTACCTCCCTTTCTTGTTCTTCAAAATAGAAGTCGACCAGACATCGAATCTTTCCAGGGGTTCTTGTAATCTGCAAATGACTCTTGATATGTATTTGTAAGGATGTCGCGGTAATGATTTTTAAGCACCGGTCACAATTTAAATGTGTGTATGTTTTGGCTTGTACCTGATATGAACATACTTATTCGGGTTGATGAAGTATTGGTGTGCGTTGTAATTACACAGAGTTTCTCGTCAATACGTAGATGATAGCGCATTCAACAGACAAATCTCCAAGCATGGGGTTCCGCTTCAAACCCAAGCAGCATCACATATATTCTTTCTGACATTTGTCTTCAATAAATGATAATGTTAATCGTAAACTTAGTAGAAAAGCAGCTCGTGGGCTAGGAAAGTGCGAATGCCTAATTGTAGTATTGATAACAAATATCAGGAATCAAGGATAAAAAGAATATGAAAATATTTTTATCACCTTTGTTCTGTGTAAAATCTTGTCGATGATCCATTTTTTAGCAAGCCCTAGTCTCCGTATTCTTGATTTAAACGGTGGAATATACAGTAGAAGCGGGAAGGAATGCATTATTTTGGATATAAAAGGAGTTGCGAAGTAGCTCGTCTCAGCCAGTAGATCACAGTGGGATGCGTAATCTTCTTCAGTCGCCTGTTCACCGGTCAGCTGCAATAAAGTACGCTCGCTTAAACCCTGTCCTGCTGAAGTTTACTATTGTTTTAAATTATTTCAATTTTTGGCACTTTTCAAGCAGTCTATTTCTAGTCTTTCTCAGAATAATTTAGTAGAAAGCAAGTGGGGAAGTTTTAGAAAAGATAGCGGGTCTGTACAGACTGAAATTAGTATTTGTCTGCAAAGGCTTTGTGTAAAAAGGAAATATGCTTTGAAAAACATGAGAAAGTTAAATTATTGAAATAGAGAAAATTGAGTGAGTGGTCATTGTATACCGAGTTTATTAAATCTTCATCTTTAAACAGATAAAAACGAGGATGCGCCGTGTTTTTATCTGTTTGAGACGATTAGTTTAATAAATTCGGCATTTTATGAGTACAAATTTAATGGTTTATTTATAATATGACCTGAATTTTTGCAATTAATCGAGTAAATTCTAGCTACTTATACTTCAAGCTACTCCACGAAACAAATAACGCCGTTTGCGAATCGACGTTATCAAATCAAATTGACGCCATTTTCGCACCGAAAATTTATCGTTGCTATACGTTCTTAGCTCAATTGCATAGTTATTTACTAGTGTAAAAAACATCCGTATAATGATGAAAATATTTAGCGGTATTATTTTACCCCGCGACGTAGGTCAAATTATAATTTTCATATATTCAGCCACTCCAAAGATCTAAAAGCTAACGAAAGCTCTCGACTTGCAAACGATGATTCTATATGACTCTAGTCGTCAAAAAGCAATTTAGGTGAGTAATCATGTTAACGGTACGTTCTTGTTGTAAGCCCTCTGAAAAATGTCTGTCTATATCTAGGCAGGACTGACATCTAACAACGGCTTTCCACGGTTTACAAATAACTACGTGTCTTCCAAGGGCCTCAGCATACATTTACCAGTCAGAATTATCCCATTATTCCAAATAGAAAGTAATACCCGAATACTTTTATCAGTGTATGATGATAAAGGAATGTCTGGAAAATCTTTACGCATGCTTATATTTTGTTCCCTAGATCAACATTTCTGGTCGAAAAAAAATAAAACCAACTATACGATGCTATCTCGAATAATGTAGAATTTAAGCAAAATGATCCGGGTATTTAATGTGGAGTACTTAGCGTTATAATGATATCTTGTGACTTCTAACGTGATTACAAAAATCGAAGCACTGAAGAACTGGTGGTGGACGTTTCTGTTGGCATACTAGAGTGATTCTTCCATTTGTTGAGAACAGAGAAATTTTACATGTAAAATTACGATCAAAGGAAAATGACCTGACCCAAGTTCGCATCTTGCTCCAGATTTACATTTCTCAACATATATCGTCGATCGTTAACCAAATTCCTGTAATTACAAGGTTTCGATAACTTACGGCATTATACTGTGTGTAGTTAAAAGAGTGATTGTCTGATCCATTGGGTATAAAAGGAAAGAAATGACGATTAGATTATCTAGGTATCATCATGGTCACAATCAAAGTTCTGTTATTATCTACTTGAAAAATTTAATAAAAGGATATTCAATTAATGTTTCGCGATTTTTATTTTCAAATGAAAAAAAAGGAGAGGGTAAGCACGTAAAATAATTGCAGACAGTCTCGAGATTGAATGTCATGTGTTGAAAAGTAGTGTAAAACCCTCATTGCATAAACCTTTATCGCACGACCTAACTGCTTTACACTACCTGCTCGCGTTGTATCCGTATTCATGTGTGTGATCTAGGTTATTATTCTATTAATATTACTAGTAGTGTCAGGGTAGGTTACCATTCCAGTAATTCCATTAACCAAGTTTTCATGAGTGATCTCCCATGAACCATTGGGAAACAAGGGGCAAATTACTCACTCGATCTGCCTGAAAAGTAGTTCTACGCAATCAAAACATTCACCCGATCTCAGAATTGCATATGATTTCGCACTCAAAAGATGTCTTTGGGGTTTCAACAAATTATGTAGAATCCTTGTTTCACTCCATTTTTAAAATGCATAGTTGTCAGACGGACACAATTCTTGAAAAAGAGTAAATTGAATCTAAGTATGCACTACTGTTTTGAAAACCTATTAACATCTGACAGGATTTTTTTTACGCGGTATTAACACTGGTGAACGTAAACGTCCACCAATCAAACAAAATACTCATACAGTCCACTTACCAATATTGATATGACGTTGCTTATTGACCGTTTTGCTAACTCCATAAACTCGAACTCCTTCCCATCATATTGCTCAATCTTGGCCATCATGTTTTGTATTTCCGACTGCATAATTTCTTCAAATTTTGCTATACCATCGCCGTAAATATGTAGACCTTTGGTTAAAGCTTTCCTCATTTCAGAGTGTCTTTTTCCCGCCTGAGAGGCAGATATTGGATAGTTAGATCTACCATACAAAAAATCACTTATGAAATATGTCGGTCTACCGTTGAATATATCTCTATATTCTTCTTCACAAAATGCTTTATACACAAGATCTGCTGAGTTAAGTAAAACAATATGTGAATTGAAGACTTTGATTTCGGTTATTTCTCCGTGTTTTCTTGCGAACTCGTAGGCTTGAAGATGAAAACGTGATACGTCGAGCTCAAACGCCGATCCAATGATTGGCAAGGCGTTTGGTCCAGGAGGTTTAGACTTGCGATAGTCTCTCTGGAGAAACTTCATGAAGAAGCAGATGCCAAGAATGCCAAGGACGACTGTCAGCCAATCCATTCTGTAAAAAACGTGAGATGTTTATGTTGCTGAGTGGTTGATTAGCATAGGATTCTAAAGCATTCATTCTGCTCTAAATACAAGACAAAGGCACAATGCTGAGAAGGCATAATCAAACTTTGATCGGTGATCTAATCAGTGATCTAATGGTTGAGGATCTAAAGCTCTACCAGTTGTGCTTAGCGTTTGTTTATCAAAATTGCCCCCGCAAGCAAAACATACCCAACATTGGTTGATTGGAGGGGGGTTGACCTTGATACAAAACTTTCGAAAGCTGAAGGCCTAATAATTCTACGCAAATCAAATCGAATATTTTTGTTGTGTAATTTTATTGAATTATAATTATGTCCATCAAGGTTCGTTCATCCTTATATGCTAAAAATATATATATTTTTTTTCTTCAAATTTTGGGTACAGGGCTATTTTGTAAGCTGCCGCACAAAATTTCCGAGAATAATTTTTTTCCCCTTTTTTCATGAAATTAAGTTATGATATAAAAAGTAATATTTTTTTATTTCCTGAAGATATGCTGAATAACTAATCACACTTATGAATGAACCAGCTTCGCGTTTCCATACAATGTAAATAGTTAAAGGTTTATTCCCCATAAATTCAAGTCCCTTCTTTTCATCTTAAATAAGGGTATTCTCTGTTCATTCAAGGTTTAGACTGGAATGCTTTTCAAAAGGGCCTATACCGATAGTTGCACATCAACCCAGCATTCAGGATGGACCATACGTAAAACATAAAATAAATTCCATACCCTTCTTTTCACGTGTTCCTGTATGCTTAAGCGGGGTGCAAATGCATGGGCACATACCACAAATAAACGCTTATTTATGAAATATTTTCTAATAAAACGGTTTTAGGAGACACCTCGTGGTTATATCGAATTGCTCTATGCAACTACCTCTTCGGTGAGGCAACTTGCGCTCGCCTAAATTTCGCGAAAACTGAACATTTACGGATTCAAAAATTTCAATTTTTTGACATTTATTAATTTTCCGGACTTGTTGTACATTTTGGTGAGATATTTGGTTATAATTTGGGAGTATGTTGAGAAACATGCGTGTTCAAACCTCCGAATAGCAGGTTTCGCTTTCGATTTGAGAACGTATTGAAATGATTGCATTTAAACCCCGGTTACTAACACCGTAAATTCTAATTCAAAATAAACCATTTCGTCAGATTACACCTTCGCCGGATTTTTTTTAAAAAAACGCTGTTAATGAAATAATTCAAGAAATATGTGTTTGACACCTGCCTTTGTTGATGGATTTTCGCTAACTCTATTTATCTTGGAAGTACCCGTATGTCTCGAGGCAAACTTATTTCTCGCCCGCTTTCGGGTCGGGTGTAGAATGGTCGCACTGTCGAATATCAGAATAGATATTCTGATAGTCGATATGTGGACCAGTCTAGAGCTGGTAGCCCGCTTTCTGAGGGATACTCTGATATTGCGGGAAACAGTACCCGCCCGGGGTCAGAAATAAGTTGGACCAAAATATCGTTGACTTTTTTTGAGGTACGTTCCCTCGTTTACTATCCGTGAAGCTGTTGTTACCGCGTGTAAGTGGCCCATTCACGAAAATGTTTGAAACAAAATGGCGAACAATGACGAAGGTCAAGAGTTATTTCATTATAAATGAGACTTGTCGGCGGTTCAACTCACGATTTACCTGCAAACTCGATGCCCTTTTTTTAAATATTTGTTTTATGCGAATCCTAAAAAAAGCTGCTTTTCCACGTTCCGTGTGACAAATCGGTAAAAGAAGATAAAATTAAGTACAATGTATATTACTCGATACTTGACAAGTCATCCATAGCATGCTGTTGAGTAATCTCGCATATCGTTATTTGGGGAATCTAAACCTAGTAACCAAAGCTCTAATTCATTGTGGTTACATGGTTTTGGGTTACCACCGACAATACACATTTGTATTGTGACTTGAAATTAAAGTTTTACATGAGACACTGTATATACTTTCAAATTTAAACCGACAAAAAAATATAATGGTGGTGTAATGGGTTATATATGTGGTAAGATAGAATGGTTATTCGCGATTTAGAAAATATGAAAAGAAAACGAAAATATTTATCCTGGCCAACCCGCGGCCATGACACAGACTGACGAGGAATATCACTTTTTGACTACCAAGATTGTCCGTTTATTATCAAATCTAGTGGTTCGGGTTCGATCCCCGACGGCGGCACACACTCTTTCCGACTATTTGTCTCTCATCAATGGGTTGATAATCGTAGACCTATGTGAGATAGCAGCTGGAGGCTATGAAAGGAAGTGGTGGTTGAACTGGTGAGAGAAATACCAGGGAACCATTGTTAGGTGCTTCAGCCGCCGCGATATAACTGAAAAAAATGTTGAAAGCGGCGTTAAACTCCATTCAGTTAGTCAGTCCGTTTATTATCAAATATTCTTCTGTTGGCGCCCACAATATTCAGATTCTGTTTGTTATCGTCTATAATGTCGTGACTACAGTCTTATCAAAATATAAGGTAGTCTGGCGTGAGTGAAGAAAATGAAGTTCGGCAAGCCTAGTGTTTTATCGGATGATGTATTTTTCCTTCTTTCTTGGTAGCGGAAGATGATGACAGAACTGTCGCCGTTGATAACATCATAGAAGTTTTTAATGCCGTAAGTGACTATACATTGTATAGGTTCCTGTGGCATTTAAGTGCTGCCACGACTATGCCGGAAGAACCAGAAATGTTAGATTTAACCGATGTATGCCGATGCATAGGAGTATCTCATTCGGAACATCTCTCGGACTTTTCCGTATACTGGAAAGTACCTCGGACGTAAGTGTGGTAATTTTGGATCATTTTTAGGTAATTCGGCTTCAGGTTGCTCTTCGGTTGTTTAATACGCTTGAAGAAAATCACATTTTTTAAATTCTTTCCGATCGTCTATGGAGAACTTTTGGATATATTATAATTTGAAAACAAAACGCAGTCAAACACTGCGTTTTGTTATCAAGTTATAATATGCCTTCTTTTATTCTTTCGTTGATTTTGTTTTATGCAACGTCATCCTTAGCGGAATCGGTGATGTTTGTGACGTCATATAAACCCGCGTGCGAAATGACGCACTTTCATGGCAGCGCCTGTATTATTCCCGAGGTCTATTCCGTAGAATCGCCGAGGGTTCCCGATTGAGGAGTATCTATGACCTCGAAATTTATACGCACTCCGAATGCGGAAACCACAGAAACAGATAAAAAAAAAGGGCGATACGATAATTGTGATAAAGGAAGAATGCCCTCCGTCCGCTCCTTCTTATTGATTTTTAGCGTTGGTGAATAATCGTAAATTACGTATTAATCACTGATTCTCAATTGTAAGGTCCATTTCAAGGAAACAATAGTTGAAAAATCAACATAGTCAAATTCAATTTTAAGTACTTCCCCCATAATTCCATGCATGTCTAGAAATGAAACCTAAATTTTCTGATGCATAAGTAAATTGGTTTTTCTGTATTGACTGTCGAAGTAAACAGCGGTATTCGCTTTTTTTCTTGTACTTTAAATATCCGATACTATAACACTGACTAGAAATAGAGCAATGTTACAAAATATAATTACTTCAACATGATAAGACGTTACTTTAATTCTGATATTGAAAGATATTTTTAGCTACTGCAGTATGACTTTTGTTGATTGCACTTGAAGTTTTCTAATCCCCGGCATTGTTTGATGGGAACATTTTCTGGGATGAATATTGAGAATATGTTTAGTTTAAAAGCCAACTTTTTCAGTTTTTGTTATACCTATACAGCTTTTGGGAATGCAAATTTATTTTTCTAAATGCAATATATTTTAATTTGGGAAAATTTTAATGTAAAAAAGACGCAGATAAATAATTCGAACTCGTTCTAAGCCATTGTTAAGCAGAAACACCAGTTTGGTAACGGATATTTAATGCACAATGGAAAAATAAAGATGGGATTAAGAAAGATTTAAGTAAAATATAAACGAGAGTGATGAATCTTAAGTAACTTTTTATTGAACAGTAAACTAACAGCAAACTTATTTGAATTAAAATTTCTCAAACTCCATACGAATTTCCTAAATTTCACTCTCAATATAGCATTGTTTGTATGTGATTAAATAACATAGTCGGTATTATAATATTATTGGTATAGTTTTTTTCTTAAACAGTGTATATACCAACGAAATAACACATCCAAGTCAGAAGTACATATTCCTTTCTCAAATACTATGGAATTGTAATAGAAACCAGTCTTAGTAACGGAAATTTAGCATCAGTAACGGAAACTTTCGTTCATATTTGATGATAAAAACACTTTTTAATCCGCCTTTCTATCTAAAAGCTTTTATCAAACGTTATTTTATATCTGTGAATGTTATTGATGAATACTTTTATTTTGTTTATTTAAATCAAAACAAATTAACTATGTTAGAAAACGATTGAAGAATCAACAGGAAAATGAAGTATTGGGTAAGTAATTGATGTACTTTAATAGTATATCACCAACACAATTTATAAAAACATTTCTCATTTGGAATTAAACTCTTTGTTCACTTTTTGTACAATTAAATCATCTAATTTAAACATTCTTTTGGACTTTCCTGTAGCAGACGGAGCATCGACTTTACAAAGAACCTTTGATTTACATAACCAAATGATATCTTTCTGTCTTGGCCATTGGTAAAGACACTTTTTAGACTCCATGAAATTAATCTGATATTCAGATTGATCTTCATCCATTATTTGACCTAAATACCACTTCTGATCATATATTGCAGCAACAAAATCGCCGACTTTATAATCATTATCTAGACAATTTTCACTATTTGGTTGATTCGTACGAGAATCGTCGTTATCATTAATTTCAGCGATTTCTCCATTTTGGTTTTTGCTTTGTTGTTTAGTAGTCATAGCAAAGGTCCATGTGTTGCAAGGATTTCCAGAAATGCATCCATTGCAATAGCAACTGACATTCCTCACCATTACCTCACCATTACCTAGCCCTTTAACAGCATGCACTTTCATTGTGCCAGTTACTGGTTTAAGAGATAACTGACTGACAAATTGACTTTTCTCAAAACATTTATTAGCACTTACGAATCGAAAACAAACATTTTTCATGTTTGAAGTTTGAGCCCAATCGAAGAAACTATTGGCATCTTGAATTACATATTTTCCGCATCTAATGGCTTCATCTGCAAGTCTTTTGCAACTTCCACCAAGCCCATCACACGGACCTTTGCCATGACCACTTTCAAAATAGTTCCGAACAGCATTTATATTGTATGTTTCTAGGTGATTTGAAATCATATTAAAAATATATTTGTTTCTATACTGACTTGACGGTGAGTCACTCCAATAATGGATAGTGTTTAACTTTGGTTTAAGTTTTTGGACCTCGGGAATAATTTCATCCAAGAAGGCCATGACAGTTGATGCTTTATGGGTCATTTCATCAGAGACAATGACGTAAGATTTATGTTTAAGGTCAGAACTATCGTCATTAAAGTAAACCACGATAGGGTGTAGCGTGACTGAAGTTTGGTTAAAATAAGCGCTTTGAACTTCTTCTAAAGATCGACATGAATAGTTTTCTGCAAAGTCAAGCTGCATTATTATGTCATCATTTGGCAAATTATTTTTCAGAAATCTTATCTGCTCGTATTGTGTTTTCATGCGATCAACATGCAACTCAAATTCATTCATTTGGCTCACAATATGTTCTATAAACTTTTCTTTGGTTAATACTTGTTCAACAATTCTTGTCACTTGCTTTTTCTTCCCCTTCTCTTCTATTTCTACTCTTGTCCATTGGCTTAGCGTTATTTCATCCCCTATATCAGATTTGATCTTTTCAAAATCAATTTTGTCTTTAATGACTTTTTCTGGATTAGAATTAATATCAACCCCAGCCTTGCGTATTGCTTTGACCGTAAGTGCAGCATTTTGATGTTTTGTACACAGACAAGACAATCGACTGGTAAAGCTTGCTTTCAGGATGTATACTGGACGGCATCTACAAAATGTAGCCAGTGATAATTTCAAAGACGGGTTTTCAGCCATAAATTTCTTATAGAGATTTTCAAGATAATCTACAAGTACATGTGCCTGAACCTTTTCGCCTTTCTTGACACTTTTAGCATCATGCTTTCCTGGCAATGTCCTACTGTTATCTTCTCGCTTTAAAAATGTTTCTATTTTCTCCCTATAACGTTTTGCTTTGTCATACCTTACCACTGGCCTCATTCGAATATCTTTATCATTGGACTCGCTTAATGCGTGACGACATAAACCTGTTCTTGCAGCTACAGACCGAATACACTTGTATTTTTTTAGAATCTGCCCTGAGACAACTCTGTGAATGGTTTTCTTCTGACCCTTTTTGGTGTTCTTTCTGGACTCTCTGATTTCAGCTGTTATTGTATTTCCTAGCAATAATGGTACTCTTATTCTCTGCATCTGTTCATCAGTCAGGTTTGCATCTTTCATTATTTTCTCTGTATTTTTTCTGGGTGTTAGGTCAGTGCTTTCTAATTTTCTATTGTCTAATTTGGATTTCAGCCTTTGGTACGCTTTCTGGGTTGTTTTGACTTTCGTAAATAATCTATTACGCTCTTGTTCTAGTAGACGAATTCGCGATTTAGCGTCAGAAATGTCTCGTTTCCATCGCTTCAAAGCACCTGTTCTTCTTCCGTTACCCCTCTGGAAATTGAAACGAATTTGTGCTCTCCCTCTACCATCTGGAAGTCCTTCATGATTTTCAGTACTTTCATAACCACTAGTATCTTGATCTCTATGGGCCACATACCTTTGATCTTTCTTCCTCTGATAAAATCTGCGCAATGTTTCTCTGTTTCTCTTGTTTCTTCTATCTCTATCATTATCAGATAACTGAGAAGAAGGGGCGTAACTTCTATTTTTTCTCTCCCTTTCCTTTCTCAGATACTCATCCTTGTTCTTCTCTTTCAACCTCTCTCTATATGCCTTTTGTATTTCAGCTCTGGATTTACCCATGGCATTCTGAAAACAGAAAAATATCCGTTACTTCTATATAAAATTTCCGTTACCACTGTTAATTGCGATATTTTTCTGTATCTTAGTGAGGAAAATTCAAATAGCCAATCTGATTTGAAAACATCAAGTGGAATTTCAATTTATAAAACAAAATCGGTCTACTAGATAAATTGTCTGACTATGTATGAAGTTAAATGTTTTTACTGAATATGGATACATTTTCTATATGGAATAATTCAACATTTGGTGTTTATTTATGCCTTTACTTTACTACTTTCTGATTCTTAAAATAGAATAGGTAATTTCATTAGCATTGGTCACTTAATACCTTTGAATAATCTTGGCCAGGCGGAGATAGACTTCTGAAAATTTCCGTTACCTTAATGTAACGGAAATTTTACATGAAATTATTTCCAACCAGAATGTTGATTCTTAAGTATATGAAAACAGCCTTCTTTTAAGGATAAAGGATAATCATGGCAAGATAGTTTTATATGGTTTGAATCTCTGTATATTAACAAAATCAATAATAATTCGAGACAGAAAAAATAAGTTAAACTCACCAGATATTTTTGTAGATTTTGACCTCAAAAAACGGATTCAAGGTGAACGAAATCAGCCACATTGGAAACGAATCGTAAGCAATGACGTCATATATTACGTCAAAGTCCGGTGACAACTGTAAGGTTAAGTTTTCGTAAATTTTACAACGCTGTCTCGGAAATTTGAATCACGGAAATTTAAAATACATTAAAAAATCACGAAAATTTCTTAATATACAAACTTTGGAGGCAGGTTTTCCATTTCATTTCTTTTTGTGTGATGGTACTATGGGAAAAATATGTAATAAATATTTAAATGATGATCAATGTCACGAATAGACGTAATAACGGAAATTTGACGAATTTACTTTTTGTGGCATGCAGTGCTTTAATTTGTAAGATATTTTCAGAAATGCTCTTCTTACAACCGACCGCGAATTTTCTTTCAAATAAGAAATACGTAATGGACTTACTTAAGACTGTTAAATGATAAATTCTTCATTAATTGCGTTTTATGAATGCTTTGATTTCAACAGTATCGGAAATTTCGCATGTTTTACAAAATCTGGCGACATGTGTTTATAATGGTTTGGTAGGAAAAGTTATCTCCCTATATAATATTGAATTTCTTTCTGAATATTTCCCATTTCTTGTAGTCCGTATTGAAAGGGAATGTAGTATAAGGAGCGTTTAAGATTTCTGTAAATAGACAATGAATTTTGTGACCGAGAGCTGGAGACAGTAACGGATATTTAAAAAACAGACTTTAAATAAAGCTCATTTAAAGGAAAAAAGCCGCACAATCTTCATAATTTCGCTGAAGTTTCAAGACTTGATTGTGCAACACACGACACATAAAATATTTCTATCCACATCGTTATTTCCGAATAATTCGTCTGATTGTTAAATGGACCCAACAATTGAGAATGAGTGAATGGGAGTTACGCCCTTGCCGATATCTTCGTAAACTTCCCAGTATCGAACAGAGTTCAACATTTTTACAAGAGGGGTGGATTACCTTAAGTAATAAACCTTAATGATTGACCGTCGACAAGACAGTGTCCGCAAAAGAAATGTTCACGTACAATTCATTTTGATGAACACACACATTTCGCAGACCGACTGGTGGATGATTGCAAACCAGCTGGAGACCAGAAAAATGTAATAATAAATCGGGACGAGAAATAAAATGAATCGATCATGCGCTCATATATGCAACAAAATGACTAAAACCCGTTTACAACGGAAATAATCCCTTTCAAAAAACAAAATAATATGAGCCTGTGCGTGACATTTCCAACATTTTGGCATGTGAGTGAATGGCCAATATTAACCAACCTTTACTGCCTCCTAGTATAGTTACATGTTTTCCTGACGCTCTTAAGATACTATTGGACCTTATCTTTCTACAAAGGACAAAGTGAAGACCCTGGTCAGACTGTGCAGATGCACAGGCTGGCCAGAGTCTTTGCCTGGTGCACATTTGAAATTGCTGGAAATGTCCTGCACAGGCTCATATAATAGCTAGGTCGGTCGACGTCTAAAATGTCGTTACTACAGCCTGAATGCAGTTTTACTTAAAACAATTTAGATTGTCCGTCGTCCAGATAATGCTTACAAAAAATGCTCACATAATATAACACTTTACCTTTATTCATATATCCTTTATAATTTTACCCTTGTGTAACTTAGGTAATAATGACTCTGATTTTCACATAAGTGAACAACCCTTCATCTCTATTTGGGTCAAAAGTATTTTATTCTAAGTCTCTAATGGTTACATGTTTCATGTCACATGGCTAAAGAATAGTGATTAATACTTCATTTCTGTCGAGTCATTATTAAACCATTGTCCAGCTTAATGTAAATGCTGCCTCAACCAGTTAATTTCAGTAGTGTAGGCTAAGATCAGACTGCATGACAAATCTTCGGCTACACTGTCAATCATAGTTTTATGTACGGCAGACATTTATGCTGTGAACAGGATGAGAAAGATTAATGTAGTGGAAACGTATTATTTCCGCATCATTTCGAAATTCATTAACTTTAACAGTTTTAACCGAGATTTCCTAATGATTTCGTTAGGAAACATCGGTTAACATTGTGAATGATCATGAGTTCCGGAATGTTGCGAAACTATTACGGTTCCACTATCTTAAATCGTCACACCTTAGCGGTCTGGTTTGAATTTAAGGAAACTTCGCTAATCGCCCTTTGTCGTTACACTTGCGCAAATAGAACGTTTTGTGAATGCTACCAATTTTCCGTGATCGTTGATAATTGTCAGAAAACGCTTGCAAATCCTTCCTTGCGCGCTGGATCCACGTGGGCAAACCTTTAACATTTTCTGTGGTGTGTAAAATGGTAACTTTTACGCGATTACACCGCGTTATACAATCGCTAGAGATATAATTACCTAATCATCACACGCTAGGCTGATTCTCAAACGGCGACAACTGAACAATCGAACTGTTCAAATCAAAGCACTGAAAGTACTGATGGTGAACGAACCTGATGGCATTCTAGACTGATATATTGAATTCAATTAGAAAAGAGAAATTACGAATGTAAGAAAAAAGTGGGAAGAATTGTCTCGACAAAATTTCTGTTATTCGGAAATTTCACTGCAAATTCAAAGAAAGGGAAAGAGAGGAAAATCCTGTTAGAAAAATATTTGTTAGAATATGAGATGTTACTCTGTGAAAATTTCTTTTACACACTTGAAATAGGTACATATATTAATTAAACATAAACGGAGAAAACGATTTAATCCTGTCTAAAACTGTCTTTAACCTATATCCAATGGTGTTTGTTTTTACAAAAGTAGTTGTTATCATGTTTAAGCTTATTTCAAGTAAATTTGTTGTATTTGTTTTAACTTTTTTAACTATCTTTGTTTCTTCTCAGAGGATGAAAAGGTCTTTGAGTACCAACCAAAGAAACACCTATGAATATCAGTCAGTCCTGAACTGTACTCATTGTTTAAAGTTATGATTTGTTAACTTATTAATAGTATTTTGAACCATAACCTGAGAGATTAGTTTTTAACATATTTGAAGCCATAACCACTTCCGTGGTTGACACTTATGTCGTTATTCAATTTTATAACACTGCAGGATGAGAAATATTTAGGTATAGGTTAAAGTGTGTATTTGTAGTTTTATAAGGTCCCTCCGTGCTCGAAGCATATATGGTATGGACCCCAGGTTGCAACCCGTCAACCTGTTAAAGGATTAATTTGTTATTCTAAAAGGGTTGAATTTGTGATAAGAAATGATACTATGAATTCAGATCATCCAAAGTGGGAATTTTGAAGCCCAAAGTAATGGGTATTTAGTGCTAATTTAGCCGATGTAAGTACCCAAAATAACCGTTGTTACGGGAGTGTTATGAATGATAAGAAATCATTCATTATGCTGAGGAGCTTTTATAGGTCTTCAATCATTGCTTTCATTTTCTCGCTTTCTTTTGATTTAAGTTAAACTTGTATAATGATATAGAAGATTATATCAATCAAAATTATTCAGTTTAGACAATTTCAGATTTTAAAACCCTTGTTTGTTTATAGTAGTGTTTCATTCCAATCCCCCTTTTTTTGTTTGTTTTAAAGTAAATATTAGTTTTTTTTTGTTTTTTTCTTTTTGTTTAATTATATCATATACATGTAATCAAAACCACCACCACAAAAAAAAAAAAATCATTTTTGACACCGGCAAATTCTATATACATTACTTGTATGTATTTAAACCCTGTCCTATTACCACTGCGTATTTTTAGCGGAGCTCCCAACAGAGGGATTCTCGGCGTATATGACAAACTGGTTTTCATACATATAGGTCCTTATTTATCATTTGCATCAAATATTTTATACATCATTATATACGTGAATCTGACTTATTACCACTCCATACTATGATTTGAAGCTCCCAACAGAGGGATTCTCGGCGTATAAGACAAACTGGTTTTTAACATATATTTCTTTATTTATCTTTTTTATTATATTTGTAATACATCATTATTTATATGGGCAATTTTTGAGCCTGGCTTATTACCACTTCATACTAAGATTGGAAGCTCCCAACAGGGGATTCTCGGCGTATAAGACAAACTGGTTTTTCCTATCATGATATTTTCATCATTTTTATTTTATGTTCTTGCATATGTGTGAAAATTTATTTGATATTCAATTAAACTTAGTGTTCATAGTTAACCAGCTGCTTCAGTCAGTCTGGTATATCATATCGGTAAAGGGGGGACAAATATTTCAACTTTTTTTTTTTTTTTTTTTTTTTTTTTTCAACTGAACAAAGTGTACATAGTTAACCAGCTGCTTTAGTCAGTCTGGTATATCATATCGGTAAAGGAGGGACAAATGTTTCATTTTTTTATTTATATTCTTTCTTTTTCAATTATTAATATTATATACATGGATGGTTAATTGGTTATGTAATTGTCTTTCTTTCCTAAATAAAGGTTTAAAATGTGTGGGGGCAAATACTTCATTGACATTCCAAAAGAGGGATTATAAATTGGATAAATGTGATAATCATTTTTGTATCGATGTGAGTTTGATAGCTTATATTAAAGCCAATGCCATTAATATGGATTATCAGGGTCCCTGCGGTTTATTAAGCTATTAAACATTCTCAGTTTGATATAACACTATTATGTCATAATTGCTTATCTGATAACTTGGACAGCTGTGTTTGTAATTTGATCATAGGACAAAGGTGTTTTATTGATGTGTGATTTCTTTAATTTATTTATCAAACACCCAAAACAACGCTAGCGCATTAGATATTATAATGGGATTAAATGATAGCTTTGGTTGGTTGCTGATTCGTACATTCCATATGTGCTTAGTTAGATAGTGATATAAGACTTAATTGACTTAAGTGATTTTGTATATTTATTTATTTATTTTTTTATAAAGGAGAGATTTGAGAGACAATTTGGTTTCGGAGCAGCCACATGCTGACCCCCCCCCCCTAATTCCATTGCAACATAATCTGTATCTTTCCTCTTTTATACTTTCTATTATTTCCATTTTCATTACTACAATTATATCAACCCTCCTGAAGCCTTTCATTACAAACTCTCATTGCATCTAGTATCCAGGCAGTCATTTAAACCTAAGATCAGTCAGCATAAATGTTCAGTCTGATCCCAGTCCATTTCATCTGCCTGCAATCCAGCTGTCCCGTAAAAAAGGGCAATACCGATTCGGATGTCTGAAATTCGTATACAAGTGCATGACGGATCTGGTCCCCCCTTGACCACGGCAATATCTACTCGTCAATTGGAGTGGTATCTAGGGTTGAATATTTAGCTATCATTTATTTAATTTTCAAATAGAATTTTGAATTGATATGGTTTTACAGATTGAAAAAAATGCAAAGTAGAATGGCCCCAATGAAATATCTTCCGTGCCTGTCGCATTTGGTATTCGGCAATATTCGCTTCTGAGACAGACGAATACGAAACGTTTTCGCTGGGAATAAGTTCACCGAATATTCGAGTGTATCCTTACAAGCCCTACTTCAGCCAACGCAATTTTACAGAAAAATCTTAATAGCGGCGTTCATCCCTATTCAAATAAAAGTACAAGAAAGGTTGTACGTGTAAAACACATGTCGAATCATTCTTAAAACCCGTCTCGAGACTGACTGTCGCTAGTTGAAAAGTTATGTAAAACCGCGTTACCGTTTCTAATGACACAAGGTGTCTTGATGTGTCATTCGTCTCAACTCGGCCGATTCCTCTAACCTACATTTAAATCGGAGCCGTCGGAGATCGCCCGAGTATTGCCGAATGTAAGTTCAAGAGGACATGACCTAAATAAACACGTATTTCCGGCTAATTACTACAAGTTGCACCAGCGAAGGCTTGGGTCAAAAACGTCGTATCTGTCTCTACGGTGTCTAGACACAAACTTTGTTTTTGCTTTAAACTCTCGACAAGCTTACGCCGATCAAAAATTCCCTTGATAAACATTGCAAGATCATTTTGTGTTTTTGAAGGCGAATTTTCATTATTTTCACTTGATAAAGAATACTAGTAGCACGCTTTTAAAGAAAAAAACAGTGATTTTGCGGAGAAAAATATTGAAAGATACTAAATTGAATTTTAAGAGGCGCTACTTTATTTCAAATGTATTAACATCCAACAGGATTTTCCTGACATGGTATATAACACTGGTGAACGACGTTCGTTCACCAAAAATAATAAAATTAAGTAATCCTGGACTGGATAAGAAACATACATAAATGCGTCAGCTATTAATAAGTGTCACGTTCAGCAACAAAAATAGTGATTTGGTAAAGTATACTGAATATAGAAATTTGCTTGGCCTTTTTCTTTCGGTCTGTATATTTTTAGACGGTCCCATATTTTTTTCTTTCGTATTCGGTTTCGTATTCGGATTCGTATTAGTTCGCAAATCCCTAATAGGGATTTGCGAACTAATTCGAATCCGAATACGAAACCGAATACGAAAAGAAAAAAATAGGGACCGTCTCAAAATGTACAGAAAATGATAACAAGGCCAAGTAAATTATAACTTTCGGTAAAGTTTTATCAATCTATCCGTATTTCTAAATCTGACCTGCATTCAGGACAACAAAACTGCAAAAACAGTTTTCATTTCCAAATATATCCCGCTTTGCACATGCGCATCCGTGCAAACTGGGGTACCATTTGAAAACTGATTGCAGCGTTTGGTGATCCTGAATTTCACTCAAAACTCATCCAATATAATTCCAAAGGCATTCAAAATCAATCATCTTGTCAATTTTACGACGTCTTAACTGCATCTTGGTATTGTACTCTGATGTTGGCCTAAGGGGATCTTATTCTTTTTGTTCTTTTTGTTCGAGTTCCTAGCATTTCTTGAATCAGAAACATGTTTTAAGAGGGTCAAATTATGAAATCTGACACTCTGCTTCACATGTGGCGCATGTGGCAGTGAAAAGGAGGCTGTTCATAATTGGTGCTTTCGATTTAATTTAGAGGTTCAAGAGTGCGAATAAGTTGATTTTAATCTATTTCAATTTGGAAAAAAATATAAGCAAAACACTCCCGCTTTCCATGGTCTTCTTTTTACACGCACTAGAATGCTTTATGAACACTTTTAAAAGTTTCTATGACAATAATAGCCATATTATGAAAAGTTCTGGAAAAGGAGTGTCAAGTTTTAGCAAAATCACTTTTTTTCTTTAAATTATTATATAAAAGTTAAATTTTACGATATAATTTTGTAATGGTATTTAGGGAAAAGACATTATATTGAGTCATGTTTATTACAATTAATTAAATCGAAATTTAGATGTCAAGATGTCAACCTACAGTCACTCGCACACGGGTACTCTCGAACATCATGGAAAATTAGAACAAAGATCTAGGTTCCGTCAAGATTTGTTCATAATTAATTGTGTTAGTACTCGGGATCTTTTTGATCTACCATATTTCCCATTATTGCTATTTCTCCTCCCTTCTCTCTAGTGAATGTCTCTTTTATCTCTAACCAATTTTGTGGGTTTGCACAACATGTATAGAAAGTACTTTAAAAAGCTCATTACTTTCATTACTTATAAACATGATTTATGATTGTATGTTTTAACATTAGATTCAAGCACATGTTAAATCGTGCCTACCACTTTTATCAATAGAAATAGATGTCTATATTTTCGTCAGAAGATGCCAAATACATTATCAAGAATTTTAAGACTTCCATTCTAGTTGTGAAAGAGGCCCAGGGGAATATTTTACTAAACATCTTGTGATCATTATTTGCGTAAGTCAATAATTAAAGTTGCATTTATAGTAGTAACTAAATACGGAATTCTGCCATGCATCATCTCATTGGAATTGTTTCCTAAAGAAGATTTCAATGAGAAATCGCAAGGCAGAATCTAACTTTGAATGAAAACACCAGCTACAATTAGTGATTTTGACTAACAATTTATTATTTCGTAAGAAGTTTAGTAAAACGGCCCCCTGATGAAGGCCCGCTCTTTGCCTTTTAAAGTAAGGTTTGTCCTAAAGCTAGAAGTCTTATGCATAATCAGCGCAATTTATGTGATCAATAAAATGGTATAAATGTTTTGAAATCCACAATAAGTTCAAATGATGCACACAATCGTTGATTTAACTGTTATCCTTTTTCGTGGAATTTACCTAGATGTTTAATCTCATATCATGTACTTCGTACTTGCTTTCGTCTACATATGTATCAGCAAGTCTATTTGCTAGTGCTTCGCACCTTGATCATAGTAAGTGCCATGAGCATGCCAGTAAAAATACCCAAACATTTTTTCAGTACAAAAATGTAAGCCTTTCATCACCTTTACGCAGAATGACCAAATTACGGTGTTTCTAATTATCATTACGAAAGCACTTTACGTAAATCTCTACATAATTTGCAACTGATATTTATATTTGGTAAAAAGGGAAGTCAGCAACTAATATTCTCTTCTTAAAAGAAACAAATAAACTGAAAATCACATTATTCAAATTAAGTGTAGGTTAAACTAGATCCTGTTATGCTCCTTTGAATGTATTACCACAATTTTAATCTTAGTTTGTCCTGTTAAAAAGAAACTCGCCGGTTCCTTCACAATACGTAGTGTTTGTCTTTTTTGAAACGACCCCTTCCCGCCACATTTTCTTTCGTATTCGGTTCCGTATTCGGATTCGTGTTAATTTGCAAATCCCTAGTAGGATTACACATGTATAGAGAATAATAAGAATATCCACTGAAGGGATTCTAACGCACATTTCAAGTTGGAGGTTCCAGTTAGGGCCTTGTTATTGAAAAAAAAGCCCAGTTTGTAATTGTAACACCCCCTTCTGACAGCATGGACTACTCTTGTCATATTGAATACATATGGCAACATATTTGAATGTTACAAAAACATAAATGCTTCGAGCGTATACATGTCTCAATTTTGTTTTATATAAATTTGAATTTCAGTTACACATTTTATTGTAGCCATGTTCAATTGCGATTTAGACTATGTATATGTGATTTGACCTCGTATTTTGCCTTTTCTCGTGGGTATCTTTTCTAATTCAATAGGCCAAATCTCCGTATTTGGAAGAAACTCGGTGTTTGCTAGTGTTACCGAAAATGGATACCGTTTTGCTTATTTTGTCCAATTTAGTTAGGAATATTAATTTTTTACAAGGTTTATATAACTAATGTATTCGATTGTTGCGAAGGTTTTAAATGATCTCGAGCACTAAATCTATATACATTTACATGCATTTACACGTTCTTTAGAGAGATGTTACGGCTTCAATCTACGCCGCGTTGAAAATGTACCTATGACTGCATTTGTTTGTGTGTGCGTTTATTGTTTTTTATCCTTTCTCTTATGGTTCATAATGAATGTTGAACCATCTGATTCAAGAAAACGCGATACATGCAATGGAACACAACAAATGACATTCAAGGCTATTCAGTAATTCAAATCTGACGCAAGGTTTCAATTAATCTTTGGATATGGCCGCTATTATAGCAAAATGATCTCGGAAATACGTCCGTACATTGTATAGACAAGAAGATATAATGCAAGTGCCCGCCGCTTTGCTTATGCGTGCTGGGATGCTCATTAGAAAACAAAAAAAATATTAAACAATCGGAAAAAAGACAGAATTACTTGAATCTGAAAGGAAAATTTGTTTAGAATATCAATGTATGTAATATATTGTTATTTGATCACTTATTCCTGTCCTTATGTGAATACGTACTGAAATGCAGAGATAAAGCACTTTCTTAAATATTTTAAGATGAATTGTCAAGATTTGGTCGATTTATCAAAATGTGTATTTACATTGTGTTCGGTACGATCAATGTCTTCATCGTCTGATGAAGGCCAATATGCTTGACTAGAAAGTTGTCTCCATTGGACAAATGTAATACTAGTTACATGTACCTTAGCGGTACAATAAAATTAAGAAAGGCTTAACTGGAAAAGAAACACAAATAAATGCGTTTGCTATTGATAAGTGGGCCGCCGTCATAGCGCATTAGGTAGCGCGTCGGACTTACAATTTAGAGGTCCCGGGTTCGATCCTCGACGGCGTCACTCATTCTTTCCGACTATTTGTCTCTAACCAATGGGTTGATGATCGTAGACCAATGTGAGATAGCAGCTTGGGGATAGGAAAGGATATGTTGGTTGTACTGGTGAGAGAAATACCAGAAAACCACTGTAAGTTGCCCAAGCCGCCGCGATATAAGTGAAAAGTTGTTAGTTTAAACATATTTTATTGCTATCATAACTACATTCATTTACATGATACACTGTTTTACAAATATAAATTTTGAGCAAAAGGGTCTGGCCACAAGTTCTTCCAACTTAGATTCGGCCATTCCCTTCATTCTACCTACCTACTCTTTAGTCTTCATGCTAATAAGGTTTAATACTAGTATATCAATTGATGGAATAATATAGAAGACATCTTTGTTCCAGTTATAGAAAAGAGATTCATACAATAGCAATTTGATAGAAGAAAAAAATAATTGTAATTTTGGCGAATCAAACAGCACATGAAAAGGATTTCTAAATCTGTTAAATGTATAGAAATTTTAAGAAAAAAAAGGCGTTTAACTGTACAAAACCTGTTTGGTGTCAACCGGTAAATGAGCAAAGCAACACGAATATTTACTTTTGGTGCAACAAACTTTATTGATCGAAGCGTTATGAACACGTTGTCTTCATAACTGAGGTTTTCTGATCCGAATAAGAGAAGATTTAAAGAAAGCGGATGATAACGACGTAAATCTCGAAACATTTTGATTCGTGGTCCAGCGTAGTAAATGCATTGGAAAAGATAATGCTCGACATCTTCGACAAAGAATCCGCAATTGCAGGTAGATGAAGAAGAAATATGGTTGGAATATAAATCGAAATTTAAATTACTACATTTGTTGCGAAGTCTCGTGTGTAAAACCGAAAGTTTTCTAGTTCCTACTAGATAATATTTCGGTACAATTGGAGTTGAGTAGCGATTTAGAATTCTAGATTTGAAAGCTGATAGTGACTGAATAGTTTTGATTTCTTCAGGTTATTCGTTCCACAGAGAAACGGCCGAGGAAAAGAAAGAACTTGCAAAAAGCTCGGTTCGACAATTGATAATGTCGACATCTTATGAATTTCTTAAATTATAAGCGGTTCTTTCATTGACTGTCTGAGGAAATAAGACGCTTAGGTAATTAGGTGCTAGACCATTAACAATTTTGTAAATACATATAAGTTTTTGGTATTCGCGCCTTTCGCGAAGACTAAGCCAACCAATTTCCCTGTATAGATTATTTAAAGATGCAGATCTGGTGATGCCCGTAACTAATCTTGCTGCCTCGTTTTGGATTTTTTCTAGGGTCTCCTTTTCGCGGCCGTGCAGTTGTCCCAAACAATCGATGCGTATTCCAAAATAGGTCTTAGAAATGAAATATAAATTTGTTGAAGAGACTCACGCTTTAGTTTGAATTTCAAATTTCTCATGATTCCAAGAAGTTTGGAAGCAGATGTACATATACTTGTTATATGATCGGCCCACTTACCATTACTGCTCAATGTGAGTCCTAAATGTTTATGGTTACTTACGAATTGAATTTGGACACCATTGAATAATAAATATGGGGCCTGTACATTTTTATTAGAGAGAAGCATGGCAACTGTTTTTGAAGGATTGAAGGTTACGAGCCATTGATTTGCCCATTTAGAAATCATTTCCAAGTCGTGATTGAGAATACCTTCAATGTCAGGAATATATGTAGCAGAGCAAGCTAAAGAAGTGTCATCAGCAAAAAGCCTAGAAATACTCAACAAGTTACAAGAGATGTCATTTACATAAACAAGAAAGAGAAGAGGACCGAGGACCGAACCTTGCGGAACGCCCGCATTTATAGACCTTGACTTAGATTTTGCTGATTTTACAATGACCGATTGTTTCCGAGAAGACAAATAATCTGAAAACCAAGCAAGGAGAGAACCGTTTATTCCTAGCTGACGAAGTTTGAATATGAGTCCTTTGTGCCAGACTCTATCGAATGACATAGACATAGACATATTTTATTCAGTATTTAAGGCCATCGGCCCATGATACATACAATATTTAACAATTTTGTTAATAACAAGAGTGACCAAATCATTACAAATGTGAATATCAAGATTATTATCATTGCGGTTATTATTATTAATATATAGTCATGAGAAATACCATTACATTCATAGAAACAGTTCAAAAACAAATACCATTTTATGTATTGTGATTACCTATGATTATGTATAATAGTATGCAAACTTTAATATACATAATATACATTACAAATGAGAATATCAAGATTATTATCCTTGCGGTTATTATTATTAATATATAGTCATGAGAAATACCATTACATTCATAGAAACAGTTCAGAAACAAATGCCATTTTATGTATTGTGATTACCTATGATTATGTATAATAGTATGCTTACTATACGAGTTCATTAAGTACATCTCTTCGTAGCGTAAATGCTTCTACCAGAAATTTTGACACTTTATAAATACAGTCTTCTGATTTCATATTAAGAATACTATAGAACATTAACAACGTTCTGTTATTAAGCCAATATGTTTTGAAGTATTTCTTCCTTAAATTTTCATATAAAGAACATTCGAAAAAGAAATGATACTCATCTTCAACTATTGAAATATCATGAATTTTACAAACTGGGCAAAATCTAAGTTCTGGATCAATAGATAAATATCGACCCTTTTCAATCATCAGATCGTGTGAAGAACATCGAAAGTTTGCTAAAGATTTCTGCAATATATACGACAAGTTAATACTGAGGTAAAATTCTGGGTTTATGGTGGATTTAAAATGTTGGTAATGCTTTGATTTATGAGAATCACTTAATTCTGATTGCCATTGTTGCTTAAAACACAGTTTAATCCTATCAGTAAAGATTTTCAAGAATTCTGCATCATTACCTACGTCTTGAACTATCCAGGCGTAACCAAAACCGTAAGTGTAAAGAAGATTTTTTATATGCGTTGTCCAGTTTACCCTACCAGATTCCTCCTGTTGCAGTAACATGTAATAGCATTGCTTTGGATACCTATTGCTATTCATTTGGAGAATACTTAACCAATATTTAATGCAGTTTGGGATGTAGAAAGTACAAAGTGGCAAACGTCCACATTCTCCTAACGCAAAAAAGTCGCAGGTATTTTGAGAGAGATAACACAATCTTTTACAAAATTGAATTTGTACCTTTTCAATTTTTTCAGCATACTGATACCCCCAAATTTGAGACCCATAGCATAATATAGGCTTGACAGTAGCGTCGAAAATTTTAAACATATCATTTACTTGTAGGGGTCCGAAATGGTTACGTAAGCGTAAAATATAATTCATTGCTTTCCTGGCTTGTAAAGAGAGCATTTGGTGGGTTTTAGACCAAGACAATCGACTTGAAAAATAGACACCTAAATATTTATAGAAAGGAACTGTTTCAACAAGATTACCGTCATAATACCATTTTTCTGTTTGTTTAAGTACACCACCGTTTCTAAAAACCATAATTTTGGTCTTATCGAGGTTAATTTCTAGTCCAACTCCTTTACTAAATTGTTCAATTTGGTTTATTTGGCGTTGTAGCTGCACCACTGTATCAGAAAAACTAGCTACATCATCAGCAAACATTAAAATATTGACGTCACTTATTTCATCTGAGACAAAGATTCCACGTTCACTAGGGCTATTGACATAGTTGGCAAGATCATTAATAAATATAGAGAAGAGTTTTGGACTTGACACACAGCCTTGTCTGGTACCAATTGAACATTTGAAGTAAGGTGTCAATTTACCGTCAATTTTAACACTAGAACTTAATTTACTGTACATGGATTTGAATACTTGCATAAAATTCCCACTTATCCCGTTTCGATCCAATGCTTCGCAAAGTTTGTCATGTCTAATACTATCAAATGCCCTTTTAAAATCAACGAATATGCAATAGAATCTACCACGACGTTTAGATAAATATTTTTGGATTAAGGGCATTAGAACGAATATATTATCAACAGTAGAATAGTTTTTCCTGAAACCTGCTTGTGATTCATGAATCACATTATTATCATCGCACCAATTCGTTAATCGAATATTTAATATCTGTATAAAAATCTTACAGATTGAGTCTATGAGTGAAATACCGCGATAGTTATTTGGGTCCATTAAGGGACCTTTTTTATGTAATGGTGTTATAATACTGCGACCCCATGTTTCAGGGAACTCACCTGTTTCAAATATTTTATTAAAAAGTGTTTGCAAAAACGGTAAAATAGAATTGAGTGTGTGTTTATACATCTCCATCGGTATACCGTCTGGAACAGGAGATTTGTTAGGTTTAAAGGATTTAATACTCTGTGTAATGCTTTTGAGATATCACAAAAAACCATACACGTGTTTTGTTTAGAATCTAAAGATGATACAACTTGGTGATAAATCTCGAGCAACTGGTAGACAGTCGATTGACCTCTTAAGAAGCCCGACTGATTTTCATAAAGTAACTGGTTTGTAAAAAAGTAATTGTAGATATGCTTGTAGACACACCTTTCCATTAGTTTACCTAAACAACTTAATAAAGAGATTGGACGATAATTGCTCACAGATGATTTTTCGCCTTTTTTAAATAGAGGATTTACAATAGCATATTTCCATTCACGTGGAAACTTCGCGCCGATAAGAGATTTGTTAAAAAGCTTTGATAGTGGGTTTGATATACTGGTCTTGGTTAATTTTAGAAGTTTGTGACTAATAAGGTCTGGTCCAACAGCTTTATTTACATTTAGATTATGAATTGAGTTTTCTACTTCCTCTGCAGAAATATGAATTTGGCCTAGTCTACTATTTGTGATAAAGGAAAAGGGAGGTAATTCTGCATGACTATCGTCCACAGTCGAAATATTTGAGAAGAAATTATTTAAACACTCTGCCTTTTCTTCGTCTGTACAATAAAATTGATCGTGGCCATCTACTGAGACTTTTAAAATAGGTATGGAAGTACTTCTTTTATTCATATTGACCAGATTTCGAATATGTTTCCAGAATTTGTTTGGATCTCCTTTCTGATAAGATGACAACGATTCGTCAATGTTACTACAGTAGCGTTGTTTTGCTTCTTTGATGAGGTTATTTACCCTATTTCGCACGATTTTATATTTTTCCCAGTCTGATGTTAGAGTCGTACCAGGGTTTGTCGTTAGGTCGTATCGTAACTTCTTTTGATGGAATGCATTGATCCATGAACTGAAGGATCCGTTCGGTGAATCTGCAACATCGATATTCGCCGAGTCGATAAAATCCCAATTTTCATTTTTTATCAGATTGTTTAATTCGCGGGAATTGGCGCGGTCGTAGTACCAAATTTTCCTTTTTGAACATGGATTTGGTAGTAGAATAGATTTAAGAAAGATAACCGTTGCCTTGTGGTCGCTAATGTTTTGTTCTATGTCCAAAGTATCAGCCTTTATTACGTCTATGTCATCGGAAACTAAAATAGGGTCAATGAGAGTTGCTGTGTTATTTGTTACTCGCGTTGGCTTAGTGATAACGTTTGTCAAAGAGTTTATGGACATCAGGTGTTTGAGGTGATTACAGGAGGCAGACAGTAAATCCTGGTTTAAATCTCCTACAATAACTATACGTTGGTTCGATTCGAATGCCTTTTCTAATGAGATGTTAAAGTTTTCCCAGAAAACAACAGGTGTATTTGGAGATCGGTAAATCGTGCAAAGGGGAAATGTTGTAGTGTTGTATTTGACTTCGACCCAGATTGCTTGGATAGAATGGTATTCTAAGTCTTGTCGTCTTTGAGAGAAAATACTGTTTGAAATGTAGACTAGAAGACCTCCTGAGTAAGTCGTATGGTCGCGTCTGTAGATTGTACTGTCGTGTGTCTCGATGGTCAAATCTAAGTTAGGGATGCTATTATCTAAATGTGTTTCTGTGAAGCACATTATTTCAAAATCCGATAAATGATCTTCTATAAAGTTTATCTTGTTACGTAAACTGCGAATATTTAGATGTAGAATTGAGATACATCCATATGTAGCAGAATTTAGAAAATCTGGTCCGGGATTAGTTTCGATATCACCAGATAAGATCAACAATAATAAGACTAGGGTAATTAACAATAAGTTATTCGAATTGCGTAAACTTTTAAGATTGAAATAATCCTTCACGCGATTATTTAAGAGAAAATGTAGGAAAATGTTAAATAGGTTAAATGCAAACTGAATGCGTTTGCTGCAGCTACGTGTACTAAAATAAAATGTTCCGATGGCGGCGCGCCAGGATGCAGTATCATTACCTACGGTGGTTCGAAAAGGAAATTAATAAATGGTCGCGCCGGATCAGGAAATATTTCATAGCGGGTCGCAAAATGCTCCTTTAGTTGATTGACACCAAGGTTGAAGAAAAAACATGAAAAAATAATCAGAATTGAAAACGATTGATAGCAAAACAAGAATATGAACTCTATATACAGGTTTGAGATTAAATACATGTTTGTATTTAAATCTTCTATCGAGAGTGTGAGTGAAGAGAAAATATGTAGCACATACACAAAACGAGGTAGTAAGTCGTTGAGTTACAGAAAGATTAGAATGGTGACTAATAAACATTTGTCATTCTATAGTTAAAGTGAAGAAGTACGAATACTGACTGGCAATTTACTTTTTAGAGAGGATAAAAAAATAGTTTCGACAAGCTACGAATAGTTTTTTGGTAGACGCATACCATATATGATACAATGCGGTGAAAAAAATATGTTAGTAAAAAACTATACAATAATTCGAATTCGTGCTTTTTCTTATTTTCTTTCGTTATCCTGTAGAACAATCAATATACTAAGCTATATAGGACAATAGAATGAATTCGCAAATGTGATGTCTGAAAACGATCGTTAAAATATTCTTTATAATAACTCCATGATAAAGTATAGCATTATCGGTGGATGACCAAATCCTCGTAGCTGCAGCTTTTTAAAGCTGCAGTTACGAGGCTTTGATCCCCAAGCAACGGTTGGTATCACTAAGAAACATTTCCAGCCAAAGCACTGGCGTGGGCAAATGATTATTGTCAATTACAAAATACTGTTTCTATTAGAAAAAGAAAGAAACAATTTCAAGAGTTTGAAAGCTTCTACATAACGTTAACCATATGAAAATGCTCGTCTGTTGGAATTGAGAAGATTCACCAAGACATAGTAAAGGGTAATTGATTTTATGGTATACTGCACGAATTGTTTAAGCTAACGCTGAAAAGTTGTTGAAAGCGTCGTAGAATCCCATTCAATCAACCAAACTATTGATAAGTGTCACGTTCAGAAACAGAAAGATTGATTTGTTGAAGTATACCGAATATTGAAATTTGCTTGGCCTTTTTCTTACGATCTGTATATTTTGACTAGGTCCCGTATTTTTTTTTTTTTTTTTTTTTTTTTTTTTCGTATTCGGTTTCGTATTCGGATTCGTATTAGTTCGCAAATCCCTATTACTACGTTCCGTTTACGTTAGTATAAAATTGAACAACGGCTTGTATGGATCGACCACCTTGACAATTGCAAATTATTAACCCGTTTAATGAGATTTACTTACTTTGATTTTTTTCTTAGTCGAATTCTTAGTTTTTTCTTGTGTTAGACTGTTGAAGTGGGTGCTAGGAAGCCTGGAAAGAAGAATCTAAGCGTAAATGAGCAAATTTAGTGTGGATTCCTTACAATCTGTCATATGAAAATTATCCCTAACATGATTTTCTTAACCACAAATATACATAAAGAAAAAGGATTTCAACATCCGATATCTACCGAAGAAGTTTTGAATAAAGTGAGCTGTGGTTACTTGACGCAATTAATAAACAAGAATACATTTTCAGCGGATCTTTTAAATGGTAATTGGACTGAAAAACAAGACTTTTTTTTCAAATTTGCCATTTCATGCAATTAATTGCTATTATAAAAAGAGCATGCTTTAATCAATTATTCGTACACAAATACGAACACACAAACAGAAGAGTCTGTATAACTATTATTTAAAGGAAAGAAAAAACTATCGCTAATTTCGATGAAATTAGCGATATTGTATTTCCTCCCTTGAATTTTACTTAAACATCGCACTCAGTCAACCATGTTAAAGCAACCATGTCAATTTCACAATATTCTTGACAGTATATCGCGCACATGGGTCTTCTGAATAAGATTTGCTGTTGTTCCTTTTTAAGACCATTAGTACCTTGTATCAATGTTCTGCTCTACGTTCAGGATGACAAAATTGTGAAAACCTGTACCACAAGTGCGCGTGCAAAGGGGGGGGGGGGTATAACTGGCAAACAGTTTGCACCGTTTTGTCATCCCGAAGGCAGTGCAACCTTCAAAGAAGATAAATCTTGAAAGATTTCATAGTTTGTCTTTTTTTTTTTTTTGCTGTTTTTTTTGTGTTTTTTTTTTTTTGTTGTTGTTGTTTCGTTTGTTGTTTTTTTGGAAAATAAAGAAGAGCATAGCCTAAGTATATGACCCCAGAAGTATGGCGTAAATATAGGTAGTTGAACCTAATATGTACGCAATATTTTGGAACTAATGATCTTCCACAATGTTGACCGAGGTTTCCGAATTAAAATCATAGGAAACCTCGGTAATAACTGTTACTTACGACATGGCGTTGAACTATTACGGGTCCACTACCTTAACTTCAAATTAGTCCACTTGAAGCTATATACCCATTTTTAGCCTGTTTGCCTTCTGATTTCAAACAAGGTGCCAAATTGTCACAAGATACGCCCGTCACACTGCTTAGTATTAACTGGGGGTTTGAATAGAACTGAGGTTATCTTGAATGAATTTTTTTTTGCACCCATGAAGTTTCATGATCCTAGCTATTATACTTTTAGAGATATACTCCAGACAATATTCTAGTATGAAAAACAACAATGGGCAAAAACTCAAAAAATAGGCCAGGTAGAATTATGGTTCTTGTACACTGCACTCCCCCTTGATGACATCTATACACCCATGAAGTTTCTTGATACTAGCTATTATACTTTTAGAGATATACTCCGGACAAGATTCTAGTATGAAAAACAACAATGGGCAATAACTCAAAAAAATAGGCCAGGTAGAATTATGGTTCTTGTACACTGCGCTCCCCATTTGGGAGATCTATACACCCATGAAGTTTCATGATCCTAGCTATTTTACTTTTAGAGATATACTCTGGACAAGATTCAAGTCTGAAAAACAACAAAGGGCAATAACTCAAAAAATAGGCCTGGTAGAGTTATGGTTCTTGTACACTGCACTCCCCCCCCCCCTTGGTGAGATCTATCAACATGCAGTTTCATGATCCTAGCTATTATACTTTTAGAGATATACTCCTGACAAGATTCAAGTCTGAAAAACAACAAAGGGCAATAACTCAAAGAATAGGCCAGGTAGAGTTGCGGTTCTGGTGTACTGTACTCCCTCTTGGTAAGATCTATACACCCATGAAGTTTCATGATCCTAGCTATTATACTTTTAGAGATATACTCCGGACAAGATTCAAGTCTGAAAAACAACAAAGGGCAATAACTCAAAAAAATAGGCCAGGTAGAGTTATGGTTCTTGTGCACTGCACTCCCCTTGGTGAGATCTATACACCCATGAAGTTTCATGATCCTAGCTATTATACTTTAAGAGATATACTCCGGACAAGATTCAAGTCTGAAAAACAACAAAGGGCAATAACTCAAAAAATAGGCCAGGTAAAGTTATGGTTCTTGTGCACTGCACTCCCCCTTGATGAGATCTATACACCCATGCTGTTTCATGATCCTAGCTATTATACTTTTAGAGATATACTCCGGACAAGATTCTAGTATGAAAAACAACAAAGGGCAATAACTCAAAAAATAGGCCAGGAAGAGTTATGGTTCTTGTGCACTGCACTCCGTAATGATGAGAAGAATACAATTGCCAAGTTTGAAGTCCATCGAACTTCAAGTTACAGAGTTATGCTCCGGACAAAGAAGTGGACGCCGCCGGACGCCTGGACGCCCGGACGCCACGGGTGATCCCATAATACGTCCCGTCTTCGACGGGCGTATAAAAAAGATTTTAGACGATTTCTGTTTTATTAGAATACTATGTAAAATTGGATACACCTGATTGGAGCCGAAATATGACCACAGTTGCACAATATGAACAAACTTGAATAATTTCATTCAAGTTTATTCCATCGGATTTCCAGTAATCTGATTGGCTGAAAAATTGATTTTTATCCCCAGTGAAATCATTATAAATAGCTGGGAGACGAAAAGTCGGAAAGGATGAGTGCTGCCGTCGTAAATCGAACCCGCGACCTTTTGAATGGTAGTCCGACGCGCTATAAATGCTCTATGACGGTAGCATACATCGTTGATTAATCGCGCGACAGAAAATAAAATAGCAAACGCTAACTCTGCTGAATTTAAATTTTATTTCAACCAAATTCATTATTTGTGGGACTTCTGGACAGCCAATCTTGCTCAATGGTTTTCCCCTACTTCTGTAATGATTAAGGTAGTGGACCCGTAATAGTTACGCAACATTTCGGAACTCACGAACTTTCACAATGTTGACCGAGGTTTCCAAATGAAAATCATTAGGAAATCTTGGTTTGCACTGTTAAAATTCATTACTTCCGAGATGTTTGGAACTATTACGGGTCTACTACCTTTAGTAGAAAGCAGGCATTATGGACAAGATCAGAATGCACATCTGTGCAGGCTAATATTAGTCTTATTAGTCTGCAAAATCTTTATAAACACCAGGAGCATGCTGAGAAAAGCTTAAAAAGAGGAAATGATTAAACACCACCAATAAATGTTTCAAGTACTCTCAAGTACTTTATATTTGTGACTGATTCGTCACGCGAAAAGGGACCATCTCTGTAGTGTGTAAAGTCTCGAACCCAGTCAGACTGCGCGGAAAGCGAAGTCTGACTGGTGTCGAAAGCTTTCGCAGTTTGCCCATTTTCTTAATCTAGAAAGATCATGCTACCTCTCTGTATAAGAAGCATGCCCCAGGTTCGCCTATCTCTTTTTTCAAATATCTTATTCAGGGTTTCCAGATGGTCTTTTGTTGCGTGGCGGGTCACATATTTTAATTGCATAGTTACATAACGTAAGGGCAGTCACTTTATGTTACAATAATGGTGCAGTTAACATTACTGGTTTTGATATTTATTTTAATGACAAGCTTACAAAGGAGCAATGGTGTTCAAATTGAAGGCGAACAGATTCGGCAGTTACAGAATCAGCTGTTTTACATTGAAGAAAAGCTGAACATTGAGGCTAGACTCAGACGTGAGAGTGTACAATCCATACTGAGTACTCTATTTGAAATAAAAGAAACAGTGTTTAAGATAAATGGAACACCAGGCCAATCGCCGGATAATAAACAGGCGCTAGAGAAGCCGCAACCTGACGATTCGAGATTGACAAGTCTGGTACATGCTATGTTAAAGGCTTTCGAGGCAGAGAAAATGGCAAACAGGAGAAGTCGGAGACATGTAGCTGCTTTGATTAAAACAAGAATTGGACAAATTGAATCAAACATTGAAAACCAAATACAAACAATTGACAATCGGATGAAACGTCAAACGGAAGAAATAGAAATAGCATTTTCTGCTATCAAGCAATCAAATATTGATATTCTTGACAAGCAAAACAACAGCGAAGTCAGATTTCTGCATCGATTAGAGGACATACAAACCTCTCTTTTGGATACCAAAAATTCCAATGAGGATGTTAAAATCTCCATCGAAAATGTAGACCACGACTTAAAAGTCATCAAGAACTCAAGTGATGTCTGTGTAAATGAAGTTCTTAATCGCTTAAATGATTTAAACGGTCGTGAAGATGGTTGTACCAAAATAGAAGCTATAAGTAAAGTTCCGCCAGCTGAAAATCGGAGTAACAAGTTCGTGTCATGTGTGGACTTACAGAAGAACGGATACACATCGAGCGGAGTGTACGTTATATATCCGGATAGCGGCCATACACCGTTACGTGTTTACTGTGACCAGAATACGGACGGAGGGGGATGGATCGTCTTTCAACGGAGAGAGGACGGATCGGAAATTTTCTACAGGAATTGGAAAGATTATACAGTTGGCTTCGGAAACCTCGAGGGAGAATTTTGGCTCGGAAACAAAAATCTTCACATTCTAACTTCGACTTGCTGTCACGAGTTACGTATTGAAATGACGGATTTTGACAACGGCCGTGCATATGCTAAATATAGTAACTTCAGTATCGGATCTATGGCTTCTAACTACAAACTTACTGTTGGGAGCTATACTGGGGACGCTGGGGACAGTTTGGGATATCACAACAACTGGCCATTTACTACGTACGATATGGACAATGATGGAAAGGAATCAGGAAATTGTGCCAGAAACTATAGAGGTGCTTGGTGGTACAATTTTTGTCATTATTCCAATCTAAACGGTCAATATCTCAGCGGTAAAAAGACAAACGGCAAAGGTGTTACATGGTATCACTTCAAAAACTATCACTTCTCTCTTAAAATGACTGAAATGAAGCTACGCTAATCGAGTGACTTACAAAATTTTATTTAGCTACGACTATTAATACTGAAGAAACGGAATAAAGTCATCCGAAGATCAATACTGTAGAATTCGATTGATATTTTTAACTCGGCTGTTTTCAGAGAAAACCCAAGTTATGATGATGGCATTTGCGACGTTCGCGTTGGCGTGACAAACTTTAACCTTGGTAATATATCAGGTGTTATTGAAGATAACTTCATGAAACTTGGCATGTGTGTTCACCATCACAAGAATTATCCAGACTACTAATCGAGTATCTCGAATTTCCGTTTAAAAGAATTATGCCCCTTTTACTACTTAGATTTAACTCATTAACCAGCACCTGCAGCCGAGCGTTGCACACGTAGGCGGTACTCATTTTAAAGATGATAAAAAAGTTTTCAGACTAACAAACAGAAGCAACTCAAATACAAAATTTGAATATAATTATTGATTATTATCAATATGAAATGAAATTGATACCTTCTGCTGATTTCAAAAGTCATTGTTATATTTACCATATAGGGAAATAGATTCACCTGTAAATGGCGAATTTTCCAAATGATTGAAATGATTATTAACCATGTGCATGTTTATAAAAAAAAAGTAACACTATGACCATTTAAGTGGAATTTTGTGGAAATTCGTCGTTTGGTTCAAAGGAAGTGGAAATGATTTTCATAGTTTCCACTATATTACATATAAAGGAATGACCTCCGCCAATTTAAGTGGTTAAGTCCTATTTTATATCCCATATCAATGATGATTTGCAGACTAATAAAAGGTTATCCAATGATCACACAAATGAAATTTGGTTGATATAAATAGATTAGTTTCTGAGAAAATGTTTTTCAAAGTTTTCACAACATAACATATATGCAAATTACCTCAGCCCATAAATCACATTTTATCATCCAACAAGAATTATAATGAACCTCATTGGACCAGGTTATCTTCTATTAAAAATAATAAAATGAAAGATATGCAGAAAAGGTATCTTTTGTTGTTTAATATCTTGAACAATAGAGGCTAGATGAAAAACAAATTTTACACGTGAACTTGTCTTAAGATTTTAGAAAAGAAATCGACTCTGTGTCGAAAAGTCTTTTTTTCTCGTTACCTTATGATAAAACAAAATTGCATGCCGTGGCCATCATTTCATGGTAATTTCAAGTTTAAAATATCTTTAATGCTTCCAGACGTTTTAAAATAAACGTTAGAAGTGAGTCGGCTCCAGACATCGTCAAATTTAGTACATGCAGCGTGACGTAAAACGACGTCATGGTTAACATATGACTTTGATATTCGTCTGTGGTGGGGCTTAGCACGAAAGAATCGCATAACATATGGAATCCTGCTGTGGTATTCTGCGATATAAATGAACTGGCAGTGGGGGGGGGGGGGGGCTTAACCGTGACGTAATTTGGCGAGTTCACTTTTCAATACTATGGGTTCGTTCAAATTTTAGTCGGTAATTACCGTCAACGAGTGTAATTAACTGTATCCTAAAATCTAAAGGATTCACGTGCTTTTAGTGAGTGAACACATTTCATCGTTTGGTTACCAAGGCCTCGTAACTTGAGCTTGATTAAGCTGAAGTTACGAGGATTTGGTTACCAATCTACGATGTAAGGTCCTGATTTATTTTAGATGAAAGCTGATTTCCCTTAACCTTAAGTGCAACCACCCGTTACTTAGGCTCCACCCTGCCAGGGCATTAATAATGGATAATAAAGTATCGCTTCCATGTATGCCGTATGGACATGTCCTGTTTTCATTTATGGGACATGGCGTTTCGGTTGTTACTCTAATTTCTTTAAATGTTTTTTCTATGCTGTATCGTTTGAATAAACCCTTTCACATGAAGTAAATCCGTTTTCATTTCAAAATAGGTCAATAGTTAATCTATGTGTCCAACGTGCGAAAATAGTTTGGGAGAATATCTAAAGTTTCAAGTGGAAATAAGCCCGCTCTGCAACTTCCAAATTTCAAGGTCAGTTGAAATTCCTTGAACAATCTAAGTAAAGGGTCATGAAAGGAAAATTTCTACCAGTTTTTTTAGATTTCCAAAGCTGTTTAGTATATATTGTGCAGTCTGATAAAGGGTTACCTAAGTAAAAGCAGCTTGATATCCATCCATAAATAAAGAGAAAAGACTTTTTTGACAATATGTGAACAATACATGCCCATGAAGCCAAGATTTTCAACGATTCAAATTCTTTGAAGGAATATGATAGGTCACATAAGGATCAATCCTTTGAAATTTGGCTTAGATCATATCAAGTAGATACTGAGGAGAACATTTTAGAGTTGAAGCTTACCGACGGACGGATGCACGCACAATGGACACATCGCCATTCAAACTAACAAGAGGACCATGGTGGTCCTGAATCACTCACCTGTGTCTCCTCGACCACAGGTACATCGCAAATGTCTGACAAATGTCAACTTCTAAGAAGATAATTTGTATCTTTATTTTTCAATGCCCTGGACTGTGTTCAGGTTACTGTTAAAAGATTTCCTACTTTGTTTCTATGTAAAATTGGATGCGCGTGGGTTGAGCCCTAGTCTGTTACCCTTAGAGCTTGATATGAACTAACTTTCAAATAAGCAAGTCTAATTTAGCTTGACACCAAATTTTAAGGCTGTCTATTTCTGATTTCAGACAAATTTATGTAGATTTGTAGAGATTTCAATAAATTTCTATATAAAATGGGATGCACCTGGGCAGGTGCCTAGGGGCATGAAATGGAAAAACTTAGTTTCTAGTTTTAGAAAAGATGATCTCGAAAGATTCTCGCTCTTTATCTCCGCTATGTAAAACAGGTTGCGCCCTGATGCAGCCCAAATGTTACCCCAGGGTTATAATATGAAAAAAAAAACTTAGTAGAGGTAGACAAGATGATGCTTCATACCAAATATGAAATATGTCTGTCTTCTAGTTTCAGAGAAGATCTTCACTCTCTGGTATTATGTAAAATGGGATGCGCCCAGTGAAGCCCAAATATTGCCAAAGGGTAATGATATAAACACGCTTAGTAGAGGTCCACTAGATGGTATTTCATGCCAAATATGAAAACTACCAGAGAAGATTTTTAAAGATTTTCTATTCCCCCTCCCTTTTTATTGCCATGAAATTTTGGACGACGCACGGCAGGCGTTGGATCATCACAACAGGCAACCATTTCATACAAATTAATAAAATCATTCACATCGCAAGGGAAATAAAATACTTCATACTGCATGTATAAATTTCATTTTATCAATTTCATGATTCTTTTAATACAAAACTATATACATACAAATGTACAACTATACCGATATTCTCTCAACAATACAAAAATGTGAACAATGAATCTTTCTTCTATGCAGCTCAAAATAAGAGGTGTTTGAGGAACTGATTTGCTCTCTAGGACTGAATATTTTGATAATCACTCAAAGAGAATTTAATAAATTTCAATATTTATGTCCCATCACACCAAAAGGAACCATCTGGGAACCCTTGTCAAAAACTATTTGGAAGGAGGATGGTACCAATCGGAGGTCACTTTTAAAAATTCTTACAGAAAGGTAGAATATTCATTCTAGATTCAAAAATCAGCGAAGTAAAAAAACATTACAACCCTAATCAGCCTTCACAGTTTGACCAGGGTGAACAGTTTACAAAACACCTACGAGGGTTGTCCCAGGAATTTGTGAAGTTTTGCGATTAACTATTATTTCAAACGTCCAATGAAGCTAAAAATTACCAGCAGTGTGGATTAATCATTTTTCTTCACTCTGATATTATCATAGGGCACTGCTTTCAATACTCTCATAGATGTGAATTAAAACGTATTACTAGTATGGACCCATAAAAGAAATCTGAGATCTCGTTGGTACCGCTTCAAAAACTCTCTTGATGCCGAAAATGCATGCCTATATCCTTAAAGACTCGATACCTAATGTTTACTGGCCACCAATGTTCAATGCATATCTGCTGATTTACTAATTCTTAGTCTCTGTTTATCCCAACAGGCGTTCTGATTGACGTCGGTCGAAACCATTAATTCTTCCTAGCTCGACCTTTTTTCCTTTCTTTCCTCACGCCAATTTTACTTTTTCCCCGTTTATCCGCCACAAACAGTTATAGTCATTCCTTATTTCGAATTTTCTTATGGTCCATTAATTCTTCCTAGCTCGACCTTTTTTCCTTTCTTTCCTCACGCCAATTTTACTTTTTCCCCGTTTATCCGCCACAAACAGTTATAGTCATTCCTTATTTCGAATTTTCTTATGGTCTGTATAGGTCTTATTTCGCAATCCAAACTTAATTAAGAATGTAATTCCGTTGACATTGCCATTTTCATGCCATTTGACTTGCACTCGGACATAACAAAACTTCAAACCTCGCACTGCGTAATGTCAATTGTATGAAAATACACATGTGTGAACTCCAAATTCAACTGCTTTCAACAATGTAAGTTTTATATCAAACTCATCGTAAACGTTGAAATAAATGACGTTCAAATATCTTCCATATTAGATTCGTATGTAACAAATTTGGAATGCACCGACTATCCCTGTCGAGGGTGTCTTTTTAAGTTATATTTCTGAACATGAACGTATCAAAATCGTAAAACCTTTAAAAATCTGCAAATTGACATGTGTAATTAACTTGAGAGTTTTAATTTAATCGGACGCTTGATTTTTGAATAATAGAAAAAGTTCACGAATTTCTTGGACAACCCTCGTATTTTGTTACTTATTGTCTGAAGGGTCAAATTTGAGCCTGTGCGTGACATTTTCAACAAATTTGGTTATGCGTGCAACTGTTGAGCAGTCTGGACAATCACACAGTGCATTAATAATATTCAGAGATTATAAACAGTCTAAAGACTAATGACCATCTATTGAGCGCATAATGAAGAGTCTGCCCCTATGCACAGGCTGATCCGGGACTTCATTGTGCACACATATGAAATTATTGGTAATGTCATGCACAAACTCATTTGTAAAATTCCTTTATTTTCATCCAAATCCTTCCTTGACCCTTTTTTATGCTTTTCACAGTGTTGGATACAGAGGGGTTTCAGGGGGTTCATTTGAACCCCCTCTGTATAGAAATTATTCATTCAATTTTGTGGACAAGATCAATCAAATTTTTGTAAGAAAAGGAAAACATTCCCCTTTTTGTAGTGTTTGAACCACAGGAACTTGAAATTATACAAATAAGAGATATCTGATGTAAACGGAATTTGAGCAATAAGAATCCATAGTATTCCTGTCTATATAGTAGGGGATACTATGGGATTAATTACTCAAATCTTGTAGGCCGACATCGAACCCCCTTTATAGATACCCCGGATCCGCCGCTGTTTTCATGACAAATTCCCATATACAAAGATTTCGCAGGCAGTAAAGCCTTGTCATGCTGATCTCTGAATATTCCTGCTTTGGCAGGAGGTATGGACAAACATCAGCCTGCACATATGTGCAGTCTGATCTTAGTCCATACAACCTGATTTTCCTTTTTAAACCAGAAAAGTTTCGGAAATTATATTTTCAAAATCAAATGCTGACTCATAATTAGGAAATACAGAGCTTTCAGCACTTTGATTTAAACATAATTTTGACAAGTTTTTTATTCAGCATGACAAGGGCTAGGATCAGCCTGCAAAGACATGCAGTTTGATCTTAGCCAACACTGGCTTCTTTCTACTAAAATTATTTTAGGGTAAAATTCTATCCAGACTGGTTGAAATGTCACAAATATAAGGTATTTCCGATGGATAAGGTTTAATGTAGTGAACCTGTAATAGGTCTGCTACCTTTTGGACGTAATGAACTTTAACAGTGTTAACCGAGGTTTCCAAATGATTTTCATTTGGAAACCTGAGTCAACATTGTGAAAATCCATTAGCTCCTTAATGTTGTGTAACTAATACAGTTCTACTACCTTACGTACAGGCAATACAATCAAGTTTTAGACTGGGTTTTTTTGCAGACAACATTAACCAGATTGCTTATCTGAGGTATTTTCTCCTTTTCCCACAACATTTTGATAATTTTTATCAGAATGTATGAAAACACTGACATCAGTTAGTAGACAATGGACCCAAAAGAAATGGGGACAATTGCTTGTTTCAGTGTGAAATCAAGTTATCTTATATTGAGTGAACAACAAAAGCTATATTTTCATAAGAGGCTAACACGAGCAAAATATAGCTTTTATTGTTCACAAAATAAATGATTTATCCATCTTACATGATGAACAAATAATTATTCTATTTCTTTAATGCAAAAAAGTAACAAAAAAAACAATCTGACATTCCTTTTGAAACATGTCATTATGTATGTGGTTACCAGGCAATTTCAATACTTCTTGGCTTAAATAGGCACCCCTCAGATTAATGTAAAGTAGGGTGAAATAAATGACAGCTGGTTATTGTGTTTTGGTAATTTACTGGTTTTGAGTGAAATGATCAAATTATAATCTACTGAAATTTCTCAATAATCTATCAAAATGCATCAAAGAAACAAGAGTAGCATGATTTTATTGACCTGAACTTCACCCTCGTCATCTAGATTTATTAAAACCTGATAAATCCTATTCGGATTTGCACATACTTAATAAGATTTTAACTACAAAGTATAAGGAATTTCAAAATATATTCTGTAAATTGACAAAATATGTCAGCAAAAGATATTTAAGCATTGCATTTTTCATAGAGTCGAAGTTCAGGTCAAATTAACCAAGGTATAAATAACACTGAAATGTTGCCAAAACATCTTTTGATTTAGTCCACTGTCCCTGAGGTTACTTAGCGTGTGCTTCAATATTAACCCTAGTCTTACTGAATAAATCTGGGTAAAATTGCATTAAATCAAAGTGCTGAAAGCACTGGAATCAGAATTCAATAATAATGAGTCATTATTTACAATATCAAATAAATACTAACTAAACTTTGATTATAAAATTGCACTGTCTCCAAGAGATTTGTGTTTCACATAAGCAAATGACAAAATTTAAAACTGATCCAAATTAAGAGTAATTGCATATGACAAAAAAAAATTCAGATAAGAAATTAAAAGAGTACTTATTGATTTCATGGATGTAAGAAACTAAAAAGCAAATCACTCTGTTTGTGTATTCATAAGTGTGACAAGTTTTTTTTGTTTTCATACATCCATGAAATCAACAAATTCTCTCTTCCTATCTTAGAATTTTAATTTTTTGCAACAAATATGTAAAGATTTTTTTGATAATGAAACAGATTTCTTATGGGACTACTTTGTGTACAAGTGTACAAAATAGGTGTGTACTCTTAATTGCTTTCTTTAAGAAAATAAAACCTTTTTTTTGTTCCCAATCATAACTAAAATCAAACAAGAGATGTTTGTAAAACATTTATTCCCTCCCCATAAAAGCAGGTCAATAGCCTTTTCTTTGATAATCAACAAAGGGCAATAGCTCACAAAATATGATAAGTAGAGTGATGGTTTTTGTGCACTGCATTTCTCCTCAATGAGATCTATCCACCTGTGAAGTGTCATGATTCTAGCTTGCATACTTTTTGAGATATGCTCTGATAAAAAAAAATTCTATGGACGGACAGACAGACAAGTGCAAAGAAAATATACCGACTCTTCTTTGAAGGGGGGCATAATTATTACAATTTGAAAGAGAATCATCCTCTTCACTCTCTACTTCTTTAAGTTTCAAGTCTTCAGCTTAAGAAAATAACTAGACAAGATTATTGTCTCAGTACAAAAAGATGCAAATTCAACCATTAGCAATAAACTTACTAAATCATACATTTAGTACTCGTACAAAAATATTCTCTAGAAATTTAACTTTGAACTATATTGAAATAATAATGCCCTTATCTTGATGGTAACAAGAAAAATTTCTTTACAACACAACATCAATACAAAATAGAACTCTTTACTAATGATTTGGGACATTAAATAAAATTCAATTTTACTCACTATTTTTATTTTACATAATTCAAATCTTTTATTTTTGTTGGTAACCTCATAATCCAGAACTTTTCTCATTTTATCTTAAAACTAAACAAATATCTGTGTGATAACATCCTGTATGATATTTTTTATGATATCATATAGTTATTTTTAGAACATTGATATAATGTGCTTATTTTTAGAAACTTGCATTTCAGTTAGAAACATCGACGGAAACAAGTTAAATAGAGGTTATAAGATAAATATAATACATACTAAGTGTATTGTATGAAAAAATATCTAACTTGGTCGTGAGAATTGATAATTGTCTCGGCACAGCCTCGACAATCATAAATTCTCCCAACCTCATTAGATATTTTATTTCATACAAAGCACTAAGTATGTGTTACATATTAAACAATTAATTTTTAACCAATTAACTAAAATGTTGAATGATTATCAATCTTTCTTTTATACTGCACAGGATATAATTGAGGTTTGATTCTTTTGAAAACTAGTATTATAATTACAACAAGTATCTGGTGTTGTACGCAACACATAAAGTCCCCTACCGGCTTTGTTTGTCTCAATGTTTTCCCACGCCAATTCTATCAGGGACGTCAAAACCAGGTCTTGTTTTGGAAAGGGTTAAACAAGACTTACATGAGTTGTTGTCTCTGCTGGCCCACTATACAATTCATGCAAGCAATAGACAGATGCAAGAAATAGTATCAATAAGAGTTACCTTGTCTGATCCAAGATGTTTTTCTTCATTCTTGTTGGTAAGAAAAGAGAACTTTCACTGGAGGTGATTAATACTGCTGCATCACCACCCTGACTAACATGGCTTATAATTTTTTTTACATTTTAAAACAGGTTTCATCAAGTTAGCTTGCTTAGTTATTAAGTTATTGCAGGATCCATTTTTTGCCATATTTTCACTATTTCCGTTACCATAGCAACCGCACTTTTTGTCAAAGAACAAAGATAAAATGATGTGCATAATCTACACATTGCCATCTAGTCATATACCAAGTCTCATCAAATTAGCTTGCTTACTTATTAACTTATCGCAGGATCCAATATTTTTTGCCATATTTTCACTATTTCCGTAACCATAGCAACAACAATTTTAGTCTAAAAACAAAAATAAAATGATGTGCATAATCTACACATTGCCATATAGTCATATACCAAGTCTCATCAAACTAGCTTGCTTAGTTATTATCTTATCGCAGGATCCCATTTTTGGCCATATTTTCACTATTTCTGTAACCATAGCAACCTCAATTTAAGTCGAAAAACAAAAATAAAATGATGTGCATAATCTACACATTGCCATCTAGTCATATACCAACTTTCATCAAAAACGCTTGCTTAGTTATTAAGTTATCGCGGGATCCAGATTTGTGCGGACAGACGGACGGACAGACAGACGGAGGGCAAACCTATAGTCCCCTCCGGTGTGAACATCGGTAGGGGACTAATTAAGCAGCAATTTCACTGGGGCTCTGAAATGTTTTGCCGAAGGACATACCTATATGACTAGTGGCATGACCTGGATTGGAAATTACAACCTTTGCTTTCTCCACCCCCCAACCACTCAGCAATGCAGGACCCCCATTACTGTATTTCCTCTAATAAAAGAGCCCTTTCTTAAAGGAGCTCCACCACTCCATTGACTAAGAAAACCTTATTTCATTTGAATGAGAAAACATTAGCTGAATTAATGTATTTTTCTTTTAACTGAAAATAATTTCCTCTAAACAATCATTTAAATGATTTTACTCCATATCAAAATAGGAAAAGCAAAAGTTTTCTTTTTCAACAAGAGCACTGCAGGCTGACCTAATCTATATTGTCTGCCAGAGTATTAAATACAACAGAAATACTGTTAAAAGTAGGAGTAGGGTCAGGTGTTGTTTTTTTACACTCTAGTTGACCTGCAGCAGTGTAAATTTCTCTTCCCTTTTCCAAAGACAATTAAGACATATTTCAAACAACCATATCAGACCTTCCAAGGCTCGGGTTTTTTTCACCATCTTCTTCAAAAGTCATAAAAGACCCTAGATTTTTAAGACAATTGGGAACAGAGTTGTCCGCGGATAACGTAGCTCGCCCAAACAGCTGCTTGTCACAAACAGCGCTCGACCGAAGACCGAAGTTCAAAGTGGTTTCTTTCAATGTTAAAGTCCATGATCTAATATATATCTGTTTGAGTAGTAATTAAGAAATATATTTTTTTTTTGTTTTAATTGCATGTATAAGGTTAGGGTAAAGTGAAAGCCTACAAGCAGATGAGGTTACCAATGGAATTTCTTTGTATCAAACATGAAGTTTTTCTTTAACATTTTTCTTAGTCCACAAAAGGTCAAGATCAAGGTCATATTGTGAAGGACCTTGTTCTTTGTAGAAGTCTATCACCTAGTGAGTATGTGTATGAAGTAATAATGTCCCTGAGTAAAGCATTTAGGAAATATAAGCAAGGTTAAATTTTTGGTTAAAGTTTTTCAGTTTAAGTTTTTCCAAGTCCATAAAAGGTCAAGGTCAAATTGTCAAGGCCCTTGGTTTCTGGTGAAAGCCTTTCATCTGGTGACTATGCATATGAAGTAATGATGTCCCTAGGTTAAAGCATTCAGAAAATATAAGCAAGATTAAAGTTTTTAGTAAAAGAATTTCGGTTAAAGCATTTCTAAGTTCATAAAAGGTCAAGGTCAAATTATCAAGGACATTGATCTTTCACAAAAGCCTATCACCTAATGAATATGTATATGAAGTAATGATGTCCATAGGTTAAAGCATTCAGAAAACATAAGCAAGGTTATAGTTTTTGGTTAAAGTTTTCAGTTAAAGTTTTTCTAAGTCCACAAATTGTAAAGGTCAAGGTCAAATTGTGAAGGACCTTGGTCTCTGGTGAAAGCCTATCACCTGGTGAGTATATATATGAAACTATGATGTCCCTAGGTTAGAGCATTAAAACAAGAGGACCACGTGGTCCTATATCGCTCACCTGAGTAAGTCAACTCATAACTTGTCAACAGTGTTATAAATACCAGAAATTGTCTGATGTACATTTACTGAATTTAAAAGAAACAGACTTTTATTTCCTCCTACTGCAATTTGATTTTCTTTTTAATTGCAAACAAAGTTATTGATGGAATTGTATTCAGGTTTAGTAGACCTAAACCTTAAGAATATCCCTGCCATGTTTAAGATATGCCAAATAGTTAAGGCGAAGATTAACCTTCTCTGATATTTTTGGCAATATTTTGACATTTCCAATACCATGTAAACCAGAAATTTTGATTGCATAAAATCATTTTACAATTTTAGTAGAGCTTCACCCAAAGAACATCCCTAGCATGTTTCAGCTTAATTAGAAAATTGGTTTAGGAGGAGAAGTTTTTCTAAGATTTTCAGCTATTTTCGGCCATTTCTCAGCCTTTCTGTTACCATGCAAACCAGAGTTTTTGATGAAATTAAATTCTTTTAACAACTATTGAAGAACTTCACGGAAGAAACATCCCTGCTAAGTTTCAGCTTGATTGGCCTTGTGGTTTAGGAGGAGAATATTTTTTTTCTAAGATTTTCATCCATTTTCGGCCATTTTTCAACCTTTCCATTACCATGGAAACCAGAGTTTTTGATGAAATTAAATTCTTTTAACAGCTTTTGAATAGCTATACCCAAGAAATATCTCTGCTAAGTTTTAGCTAGATTGGCCTTGTGGTTTAGGAGGAGAAGATTTTTTTTCTAAGATTTTCAGCCATTTTCGGCCATTTTTCAACCTTTCCGTTACCATGGAAACCAGAATTTTAAATGAAATTGAATTCTTTTAACAACTTTTGAAGAGCTTTACCCAAGGAATATCTCTGCCAAGTTTCAGCTAGATTGGCCTTGTGGTGTTGGAGGAGAAGATTTTTTTCTAAGATTTTCAGCCATTTTCGACCATTTTTCAACCTTTCCGTTACCATGGAAACCAGAATTTAAAATGAAATTGAATTCTTTTAACAACTTTTTAAGAGCTTCACCCAAGGAAAATCTCTGCCAAGTTTCAGCTAGATTGGCCTTGTGGTGTAGGAGAAGAAGAATTTTTTCTAAGATTTTCAGCCATTTTCGGCCATTTTTCAACCTTTCTGTTACCATGGAAACCAGAGTTTTTGATGAAAATTTTTTTTTAACAACTTTTGAAGAGCTTCTCCAAAGAAACAACTCTGCCAAGTTTCAGCTTTATTGGCCTAGTGGTTTAGGAGGAGAAGAATTTTTTCTTAGATTTTCGCGATTTTCAGCCTTTCTGTTGCCCTGGCAACCAGAGTTATTTATAGAATTAAATTCTTTTAACAACTTTTTAAGAGCTTTACCCAAGGAACATACCTGCCAAGTTTCAGCTTGATTGGCCCAGTGGTTCAGGAGGAGAAGATGTTTAAAGAAATTGTTGACGGACGGACGGACGGACGGATGATGGACGGACGACAGACGGTGAGTGATCACAATAGCTCACCTTGAGCACTTTGTGCTCAGGTGAGCTAAAAATATATGCAAGGTTACAGTTTTGGGTTTAAGTTTTTTGGTTAAAGTTTTTCTAAGTCCACAAAGGGTCAAGGTCAAGGTCAAATTGTCAAGGACCTTTGTCTATGGTGAAAGCCTATCACCTAATGAGTGTGCATATGAAGTAATGATGTCTCTAGTTTAAAGCTTACAGAAAATATAAGCAAGGTTAAAGTTTTTTGGTTAAAGTTTTTGGTTAAAGTTTTTTTGAAAGGGTCAAGGTCAAGGTCATTTCGACATGGATGTTGGTCTCAAATGAAAGCCTATGCCCTAATGAGTGCTTCTGTAAAAAATAAAGTCACTAGGATAAACATTGATAGAAATAAAAAAAACTTTAACCTAATGAGGACGCCGACACCGACGCTGACGCCAACATCCGACGCCGACATCCGAGGGTATGACAATAGCTCTTCTGAGACTTTCATCCCGGGCGAGCTAAAAAGTCATTTTTCCAAAGCCATGATAGCAAGATGGTTAGTGTGATCTATCAATTTGTGAAAAAAGTTCTACTTTCTTGCACCCATGGGGCCCGTTTTACAGCTTCTACAGTGGTAACTAAATATGGAATTCTGTCATGCATCATCTCATTGGAATTGTCTTCTTAAGATGATTCCTATGAAATTTTGCAAGGCAGAATCTAACAATGAATAAAGACACCAGGTATGATTTGTGATTTTGCCTTATGATTTATTCTGTTGTAAGAAAAAGAGGTCCCAGGGGACAGGGGAGATAAACCCATTAATTCATGAACCTTGCTAGATCTCTGGTACCTTGGTTACCACAAAATTTGAAAAACAGAATCACCTTTGGACTTTATTATTCAAAAGTCACGATAATGTTTCACAAATGAAAGATTCTTTTACAACACACAACAAATAATCTAACATATATGGGTACTTGATCATTTTTTAAATAAGCTCTAGTCTTATTGCATAGATTTTGGAATTTTGGAATAATAATACTTGGTTTTAATTTCAGCCAAAGAAAAATACACAAATATACCAAAGCTACATGTATAGAGGGGAAGGATGTTTGGATTTAATATTCCAACATTTCAAAAATATTTGCAATAACTCTATATTCATTTGGAACACCATTCGGCCAATTCAAGGATCAGCCTCTGATGTACATAGCCAGACTATATTTAATATTACAGGAAAACCTTGAAAATTTCAATGACATCTGGTAAAATGGCATTAGCCCTCAAAATTCAATTGTTCTAAATACAACATAAAACATAAAATGTTTTATTCTATTTCATTTGATGTCTAGTCATAGAACAAGAGGCCATAGTGGCCCTTAATCGCTCACCTGAATTCACAATCTAAAAATGTTTTTCTAAGATTTGACCCCGTGACCTAGTTTTTGACCCCACCTGACCCAGTTTTGAACTTGTCCGAGATTTCATCAAGATTATCATTCTGACCAGTTTTCAGGTTGATTGGGCTAAAAATATGGCCTCTAGAGTGTCCACAAGGTTTTTCTAAGATTTGACCCCGTGACCTAGTTTTTGACCCCACTTGACCCAATTTCGAACTTGTCCAAGATTTCATCAAGATATTCATTCTAACCAATTTTCAGGTTGATTGGGCTAAAAATGAGGCCTCTAGAGTGCCAACAAGGTTTTTCTAAGATTTGACCCTGTGACCTAGTTTTTGACCCCACTCGACCCAGTTTTGAAATTGTCCGAGATTTCATCAAGATAACCATTCTGACCAATTTTCAGGTTGATTGGGCTAAAAATATGGCCTCTAGAGTGTCCAAAAGGTTTTTCGAAGATTTGACCCTGTGACCTAGTTTTTGACCCCACTACACCCAATTTCAAATTTGTCCGAGATTTCATCAAGATAATCATTCTGACCAATTTTCAGGTTGATTGGGCTAAAAATTTGGCCTCTAGGGTGTCCACAAGGTTTTTCTAAGATTTGACCCTGTGACCTAGTTTTTGACCCCACTTGACCCAATTTCAAACTTGTCCGAGATTTCATCAAGATAAACATTCTGATCAATTTTCAGGTTGATTAGGCTAGAAATATGGCCTCTAGATTGTCCACAAGGTTTTTCTAAGATTTGACACCGCGACCTAGTTTTTGACCCATTTGACCTGATTTCGATTTTGTCCCAGATTTCATCAAGATAATCCTTCTAACCAATTTTCAGGTGTATTGGGCTAAATATATGGCCTCTAGAGTGTCCACAAGGTTTTTCTAAGATTTGAACCCATGACCTAGTTTTTGACCCCACTTACCTCAATTTTGAACTTGTTCGAGATTTCATCAAGATAACCATTCTGACCAATTTTAAAGTTGATTGGGCTAAAAGTATGGCCTCTAGAGTGTCCACAAGGTTTTTCGAAGATTTGACCCTGTGACCTAGTTTTTGACCCCACTTGACCCATTTTCAAACTTGTCCAAGATTTCATCAAGATAATCATTCTGACCAATTTTCAGGTTGATTGGGCTAAAAATTTGGCCTCTAGAGTGTCCACAAGGTTTTTCTAAGATTTGACCCCGCGACTGAGTTTTTGACCCCACTTGACCCAGTTTTGAACTTTTCTGAGATTTCATCAAGTTAATCATTCTTACCAATTTTCAGGTTGATTGGGCTAAAAATGAGGTGTCTAGCATATCCACAAGGTTTTTCTAAGATTTGACCCTGTGACCTAGTTTTTGACCCCACTTGACCCAGTTTTGAACTTGTCCGAGATTTCATCAAGATAATCATTCTGACCAATTTTCAGGTTGATAGGGCTAAAAATATGGCCTCTAGAGTGTCCACAAGGTTTTTCGAAGATTTGACCCCGTGACCTAGTTTTTGACCCCACTTGACCCAATTTTGAACTTGTCCAAGATTTCATCAAGATAATCCTTCTGACCAATTTTCAGGTTGATTGGGCTAAAAATATGGCCTCTAGAGTGTCCACAAGATTTTTCTAAGATTTGACACTGTGAACTTGTTTTTGACCCCACTTGACCCAATTTCAAACTTGACCGCGATTTCATCAAGATAATCATTCTGACCAATTTTCAGGTTGATTGGGCTAAAAATTTGGCCTCCAGAGTGTCCACAAGGTTTTTCTAAGATTTGACCCTGTGACCTAGTTTTTGACCCCACTTGACCCAATTTCGATCTTGTCCAAGATTTCATCAAGATAATCATTCTGACCAATTTTCAGGTTGATTGGGCTAAAAATGAGGCCTCTAGCATATCCACAAGGTTTTTCTAAAATTTGACCCTGTGGCCTAGTTTTTGACCCCACTTGACTCAGTTTTGAACTTGTCCAAGATTTCATCAAGATAATCATTCTGACCAATTTTCAGGTTGATTGGGCTAAAAATATGGCCTCTAGACTGTCCACAAGGTTTTTCTAAGATTTGACCCCACGACCTAGTTTTTGACCCCACTTGACCCAATTTCGATCTTGTCCAATATTTCATCAAGATAATCATTCTGACCAATTTTCAGGTTGATTGGGCTAAAATTATGGCCTCTAGAGTGTCCACAAGGTTTTTTCTAAGATTTGACCCTGTGACCTAGTTTTTGACCCCACTTGACCCAATTTCGAACTTGTCCAAGATTTCATCAAGATAATCATTCTGACCAATTTTCAGGTTGATTGGGCTAAAAATTTGGCCCTTAGACTGTCCACAAGGCTTTTCTAAGATTTGACCCTGTGACCTAGTTTTTGACCCCACTTGACCCAATTTCGAACTTGTCCAATATTTCATCAAGATAATCATTCTGACCAATTTTCAGGTTGATTGGGCTAAAAATATGGCCTCTAGAGTGTCCACAAGGTTTTTCTAAGATTTGACCCTGTGACCTAGTTTTTGACCCCACTTGACCCAATTTCGAACTTGTCCAAGATTTCATCAAGATTATCATTCTGACCAATTTTCAGGTTGATTGGGCTAAAAATATGGCCTCTAGACTGTCCACAAGGTTTTTCTAAGATTTGACCCTGTGACCTAGTTTTTGACCCCACTACACCCAATTTCAAACTTGTCCGAGATTTCATCAAGATAATCATTCTGACCAATTTTCAGGTTGATTGGGCTAAAAATGAGGCCTCTAGATTGTCCACAAGGTTTTTCTAAGATTTGACCCTGTGACCTAGTTTTTGACCCAACTTGACTCAGTTTTGAACTTGTCCAAGATTTTATCAAGATAATCATTCTGACCAATTTTCAGGTTGATTGGGCTAAAAATATGGCCTCTAGACTGTCCACAAGGTTTTTCTAAGATTTGACCCTGTGCCCTAGTTTTTGACCCCACTTGACCCAATTTCGAACTTTTCCAATATTTCATCAAGATAATCATTCTGACCAATTTTCAGGTTGATTGGGCTAAAAATATGGCCTCTAGAGTGTCCACAAGGTTTTTCTAAGATTTGACCCTGTGACCTAGTTTTTGACCCCACTTGACCCAATTTCGAACTTGTCCAAGATTTCATCAAGATAATCATTCTGACCAATTTTCAGGTTGATTGGGCTAAAAATATGGCCTCTAGACTGTCCACAAGGTTTTTCTAAGATTTGACCCTGTGACCTAGTTTTTGACCCCACTTGACCCAATTTTAACCTTGTCCAAGATTTCATCAAGATAATCATTATGACCAATTTTCAGGTTGATTGGGCTTAAAATATGGCCTCTAGAGTGTCCACTAGGTAAATGTTGACGACGGACGACACATGACGCACGACGGACATCAAGTAACCCCAAAAGCTCACCTTGAGCCCTTCGTGCTCAGGTGAGCTAAAAAGGGAATTCAAATGCCCAAAATAGAGTGTTTTTTTTTATTTTTGAGAAATAAAGATTTTCAGGTCACCTTTTACCTGCCTCTACGTACATAAACTTGACATTTTCATAGATGACTCTTTCAATGGTGAATTCATTTTTATTCAACATCTTTTATAACATGCAAAAAATAGAGTGCTACAAAAACAAAATACTCTGTTAACCCTTGTCATGCTGATCCCTGAATATTCCTGCTTTGGCAAGAGGCAAAGCCAAAGATCAGCCTGCACACGTGTGCAGTCTGATCTCTGTCGATACCACCTGATTTTCCTTTATAAATCAGATAAGTTTGAAAAATTATATTTTCTCAATAAACAAGAGGACCATGATGGTCCTATATCGCTCACCTTCATATCTTTGTCTCATTTAATAAGCAAATTTCAAGCAAAGGTCGTAATTTTTTTTCTGTGATATGGCACTGCTCCTTCCCATTTTCAAAAGGGTTCATCATTGTGACCTGACAAACATTCTGACCAAGTTCCATGAAGATTGGACTGTATTTGTGGCCTCCAGAGAGAAAACAAGAAAATTGTCATTAAGGCCCCTTTTCCTGTGAAATGGCATGGATCCTTCTAATTTTCACAAGGGATCATCCTTGTGACCTGACAAACATTCTGTCCAAATTTCATGAAGATTGAGCCATATTTGTGGCCTCTAGAATGACAACAAGAAAATTGTCATTAAGGCCCCTTTTCCCGTGATATGGCATGGATCCTTCCCATTTACAATAGGGTTCATCCTTGTGACCTGACAATCATTCTGACCAAGTTTCACGAAGATTGGACAATATTTGTGGCCTCTAGAGTGTAAACAAGAAAATTGTCATTAAGGCCCCTTTTCCTGTGATACATCATGGATCCTTCCCGTTTTCGATAGGGTTAATCCTTGTGACCTGACAATCATTCTGACCAAGTTTCATGAAGATTGGACCATATTTGTGGCCTCCAGAGTGTAAAAAAGAAAATTGTCTTTAAGGCCCCTTACCTGTGATATGGAATGGATCCTTCCCTTTTTCGATTGGGATCATCCTTGTGACCTGACAATCATTCTAACCAAGTTTCATGAAGATTGGACCATATTTGTGGCCTCTAGCATGTAAACAAGAAAATTGTCTTTAAGGCCCCTTTTCCCGTGATATGGCATGGATCCTTTCCATTTTCGATAGGGTTCATCCTTGTGACCTGACCAACATTCAGACCAAGTTTCATGAAGATTGGACCATATTTGTGGCCTATAGCATGTAAACAAGAAAATTGTCTTTAAGGCCCCTTTTCCCGTGATATGGCATGGATCCTTTCCATTTTCAATAGGGTTCATCCTTGTGACCTGACCAACATTCTGACCAAGTTTCATGAAGATTGGACCATATTTATGGCCTCTAGAGTGTAACAAGAAAATTGTCTTTAAGGCCCCTTTTCCTGTGATATGGCATGGATCCTTTCCATTTTCAATAGGGTTCATCCTTGTGACCTGACCAACATTCTGACCAAGTTTCATGAAGATTGGATCATATTTGTGGCCTCTAGAGTGTAAACACTGAAATTGTTGACGGAGGACGACAGACGACGCATGACCCACGACGGACGACGCACGACGGACATTCAACGATCACAAAAGCTCACCTTGAGCACGATGTGCTCAGGTGAGCTAAAAACTGACTCACAAACAGGGAAACCAGTAATTTCAGCACTTTGATTTTGATGCATTTTTGCCAAGGATTTTTATTCAGCATGACAAGACTTAATATACATAAGCTGTCTGTTTAGAAATTCATATAAAATGGTTTGATCTGCTTTTAGGCACACAATGCAAGTTACTCAGTGTTTTATATCAGTCATTTTAATGGAATGAACACCTTATTGAAAACACACAAAACATGTACATGTATTCAGAAAAAAGTTGAAATATTTTATCAAAGTTTTCTCATTTTTGATGCGCCCATTATACCTTAAACAAGAATTAACAAATTCATTGCTATTTCCTTTTAACAGAAGCAGCATTTTTTGGATATTTTTATAGATCAATACAGTTGCAAACAGCAGCAACTGATGTGAATTTTTTTTTTGAATGGGGTTTTACGCCGCTCTCAACAATCTTTCAGTTATATCCCAGCAATGGAGCACCAAACATTAGATTCCTGATATTTCTCTCATAAGAAATGTCATCACATCCTTTCCTAGCCATCAGCTGCTATCTCACAAAGGTCTACAATTATCAATCCATTGGTGAGAGACAAATGGTCGGAAAGGATGAGTGCCACTGTCAGGAATCGAACCCAGGACCTTTAGAATGACAGTCCATCACACTGCCATCTGCCCTCTGACACAACTTATGTGGAAAAAACATCCTCATTTCCAGTTTGTACATGTATTTGATTTTGCATTAGAAGTTCAGTTTTAAATGTTTTGAATGAAATAGAATGAAAAGGATTTGTCATGAAACAAGCTTTTTTACATCAACTTCTTTCTAAAGATATGTAATTTAATTTTACATGTGTTCACAAAGATTCTTATATTCTGATTGGCTGAAAAATTGGTTTTATTACTCAATGAAAAAAATTTTGATTACAAATGTTTTTTGTAAGCTTCAACAGAAAGTAGTCACTCAAACAATCCATGTATTTGAGAGGAAAGCTTTACATCTTTGCTTCAAGAAATTAAATTATAAGAGATGAAGAGAAAATTTGTTGATTTCATGGAGGTATGAAACTAAAAACCTAATCACCCTCCTGTATGAATCTGCTTGGCATATTCATACAGTGTAATTAGGTTATAAGTTTCATACCTTCATGAAATCAACAAACACTATCTTCATCTCTTAATGGGAAAGCATAAAGAATTGTCTAAAATAAAACACTTCCTATGCTCACAGAGACTTTCTTAATAAAATTTATAGGTTAGCAGCAATTTGTCTGTGGGAAAGAATCATTGATTATCCTATATATCTCAAAGACAAAAATTGCAAAAGATGGATCTGTTTACAGATTGATTGATTGAATGGAGTTTTACGCCGCTTTCAACATTATTTCAGTTATATCGCGGCGGCTGGAGCACCTAACAATGGTTTCCTGGTATTTCTCTCACCAGTACAACCATCACATCCTTTCCTAGCCCCCGGCTGCTATCTCACATAGGTCTACTATTATCAACCCCTTGGTGAGAGACAAATAGTCGGAAAGAATGAGTGCCGCCGCCGGGGATCGAACCCGTGACCTCTGGACTGACAGTCCGACGCACTACCAACTGCGCTATGATGACGGCTGTATCTGTTTACAGACAGTGACAACTGTTTCACAATCAATGTAGTAATAGCTACATCATATTCCATTGTGACCCTTTTGTATAACACCATCTTGATGGCTAAGCGCAAAACAATTGTAACTGCCTATATGTTACAGGCAGTTACAACTGTTTCGCACTAAACCATCAACTGGGTCCCATTATTATATCTGCACTGTTTTAATTCCCTGTAAGTCTACCTGTCCACAGCTTCAAACTGTATATGTAAGATCAACACAGAGCGGAATGTTCTCGTCACAGAACGGAGCAAACACATGGGATTTACAATCCAAGGGACATAACTCATGCTCACAGCACTTTTAGAGTAAAAGTTTCATAAATATCCAAGCCTGGCAAGAGACATCTGCTTTCTCAACCGTACAATCTCATAAAATACATCAGTATCTGAAAGCAAAACATTTCATCGCTTAAGCAGTGCTCCCAAAAACCCTCAAATGAGGGTGATTTACCCCTTAATTGAAGCTTGTATCCCCAATTTTTGCAACCAGCCCTCTTTGTTTGATAAAGAGGGTTTACATGCATGCTGTAAAATACCCATTTTTACCCCGACATTGAAAAAGCAGTGGGAACACTGTTAAGTATTTAATAACAAGAGGACCATTGGCCCTAAAGCGCTCACCTGATGCATGGCTTAACAAAAGTCAAAGAGATCAAGAAGAAAACATTTAAGTTAAAGATGTTGCCTCTAAAGAACTAAATAACGTTTTTGACCCTCTATCAAACTTGTGTAAGATTTCAAGGCAATTTCAAACTTGACCTAGATTTCATATAAACATTCTGATCAAGTTTCAAGATATTTGAGTAAACATGTTTTGTTTTTTTAAGATTTGACCCCTTGACCCCAATTTTAACCTCACTTGACCCAATTTCGAACTTGACTGAGATTTGATGGAGACAAACATTCTAATCAAGTTTCAAGACATTTGGACCAAAAATGTGTCCTCTAGAGTGCTCAGGTGAGCTAAAAAGGGAATATTGAATGTAAACAATAAACTGTAATGAACATCAACAAGTGATACCAAATAAGTCTAGTCTTCCTTTTCTAAACTGAGGAGTAATTGACCTCCGCTGTGAATATCTAGGGGTCAAAATTCTGATGAAGGAGGTCATAACAATAAGGTATCGATGGATCAGCACAAAACAGTTGTAACTACCTATATGTTTATAGGCAGTAACAATTGTTATGCGCTGAGCAATGGATCAGCACAAAGTTGTAACTGCCGATATTTTTATAGGCAGTTACAACCATTATGCGCTGAGCATCGATATGTGGATAATAAAGAAATATTTCTTGACATTTTTGTTGATTATCATCATAACTTAATCATAAATTCATATGACAAGAGGATCTTTTGTTAAACCTTGTCATACTGAACCCAGAATATTCCTGCCTTAACAGGAGCTATAGACGAACATCAGCCTGCACATATGTATCTCACTTTCAAACCAGATTTGGTTTTTCAAAGAAAAATGACCTACTTTTGGTACTTTCAGTGCTTTTTGCACTTTGATTTTGATGCAAATTTTTAGCCAAAATTTATTCAGCATGACATGGGTTAAGATGTGAAGGATATAATCTTTTCTGAAAGATTTATAATTTGCAGCAGTATCAATGAGCCATACAGATAATTTAAAAGGTAAAAATTATTCCCAGACAGAAATTTTAGAGATCAAATATATCTTATGATGTTTTAACCCATGTCATGCTGAACTTGGAATATTCCTGCTTTGGCAGGAGCTATAGACAAACATCAGCCTGCACATATGTGCAGTCTGAGGTTAGTCTATACCACCTGCTTCTCACTTTCAAACCAAAATTGTCAATAGATTTAGTTTTTCAAATAAAAATTGACCTACAGTTGGATCTTTCAGTGCCTTTTGCCCTTTGATTTTAATTTTAGCCAAAATTTATTCAGCATGACAAGTGTTAAGAATTGTTTTAATTTTCAACCCAATGCGCTAAATAGCTACCAAGCATTGATCTGGATAACAAAATGATGATTTACAGAGTCAAATGGTGGACATTTTAATATGTGCAGCAATTTTGAGACAAGATGACCCTGAGGGCCCTAAATCGCTCACCTGATATTTCAAGTAAATTATCATTAAGACTCCATTTCCTATGATATGGCATGAACCTTCCCATTTTCAACAGAGTTCATTCTTGTGACCTGGCAAACATTTTGATCAAGTTTCATGAAGATTGAACCATATTTGTGGCATTTGGAACTCTTACGAGAAAATTGTCATTCAGGCCCCTTTTCCCGCGATATGGCATGGATACTTCCCATTTTCAAATGACTTCATCCTCATGACCTAACAAACATTCTGACCAAGTTTCATGAAGATTGGACCATATTTGTGGCTTCGACAGTGTAATCAAGAAATTTGTCATTAAAGCCCCTTTTTCCGTGATATGGCACAGATCCTTTCCATTTGAGCAATTTTCATAAGGGACCACCCAAGGAATTTTTCTGCCAAATTTGGTTGATTTTGACCCATAAGTTTAGGAGGAGATGTTGTTTAAAGAAAAAGTTGACGCCGTGACGGACAGATGGGCAGACGGACGCCGGACAACAATCGATCACAATAGCTCCCTTGAGCACTTCGTGCTCAGGTGAGCTAAAAAGAAAAGTGCCATGCACAGTTTCATCATATTCAATCTTGTTGCAAAGAATCATTTCTTCAGACAAGAAAATGTGGAGTGCCTGACAGAAAGGCAGACCATCTGACAACAGTAGTATGTCAATACATAGTAAAGAAAGACAGATTGTAACAAATGAACTAGAAAGCCATAAATGGCTTGAGTCGCTCCACAGGCTTGAAATTCTTGGAAAGCAAATAAAAGTTTTGACTAGATGTTTAGATATTTTGGGTTCTACTGATGTTGAAAATGATTTTCAAAGTTTCAACTATATAACATACAGTCAAACCTGTCTTAGCGGCCACCTGTATTCAGCAAGCAACCTGTCTTAAGCAAGCAGCCACCGAGTTCCCAAATGAATCAGTTGCACTGAAATTGACCTGTATTAAGCAAGCACCTGTCTTAAGCAAGCACTTTTTGAATTTCCCTTGGGTGCTTGCTTAAGACAGGTTTGACTGTATAGAGAAATGACCTCCACCCATTAAAGACATGTTTTTCATCCAATCAAAATAAATTTTGGCTGCATGATAATGGATCACCCAAAGATCATATCAAAAATGTTTGATTGATATCCATCACTTTCATTCTGAGAAAATGATTTTGAAAGTTTCCACAATATAACATATAGAGAAATGACCTCCGCCCATAAAATGCATATTTTCCATCTGATCACAATATTTTTTTGCAGAGAGATAAAGGGTCACCCAAGGATCATTCATGTAAAATTTAATTGGCATACATTGATTAGAGTGTGAGAAAACTCACTTTTTACCATATTTGGAAATTAGCCACGCCTATTAAATCCATGTTTTTCATTGGATCAAAATTTCTTCAACAACTTTGAAAGAGGGTCACCAAAGGATCATTCCTGTGAAGTTTGGTTGAAATCCATCCAGTAGTTTCTGAGGAGAAGATTTCTAAAGAAAAAGTTTACGACCAGACGCACGGACGGATGGACGCACGACAGACATAACGCCATGACAATAGCACCAGTGGCTTTCAGCCTGTGGAGCTAAAAATGAAAAATTAATTGTCACTCACCTTGACTTTTGACTAAACCTTGCTGAATATACCTAATATAGGTAAAGAAGTCACAGACTGCAGTTATCTGAAAGAAAATGGTGACTTGTTTATAGGCTTAACTAGCCCTGCGTTCAGGATGTGAAAACGTTTCGCGAGCGCTTTGAGGTGATACCCCGCTTTGCACGTGCAAAAAACGTTTCGCGAGTGCTTTGAGGTGATACCCCGCTTTGCACGTGCACATACGTGCAAAGCGAGGTATCATTTCGAAAATGCTTTGCTAACGCTTTCATCCTGAACGCAGGGTAGGTGTTACTTTTAAATGCATTTCTAGAGATAAGCATAGTTCAGTAGTTTTATGATCGTAAGACATTTCATTCCTATTAATTGTAAAAGCAAGTCAAACTTAACAAGCATTTGGAAGTATTGCATGGCAATACCAAGTCCCCTACCGGATTTATAAATATATCCCTAGAGCAGTATCTTTTTTGGTGGTAAAGGTATAACTACCTCTCCAAAATATTAGTTGTATCAGATTTTATGTATCAGCTCAATTTCTCTGAGGATAAAAAACTAGAAAGCCATGAATGGCTTGAGTCGCTCCACAGGCTTGAAATTCTTGTAAAGTAGTAATAGTTTTGACTACATTTTTAAATATTTTGGATTCTACTGATGTCGAAAATGATTTTCAAAGTTTCCCCTATATAACACATAGAGAAATGACCTCCGCCCATAAAATGCATATTATTCATCCAATCACAATGATTTTTGGTAGACTGATAGAGGGTCACTCAAGGATTATTCCAGTGAAATTTGGTTGATATCCATCATTTAGATTCTGAGAAAATGATTTCCAAAGTTTCTACTATATAGTGCGGTTCCTTATGTACGAAAAGGGCTCCCGTAGGATTTTCGTGTTGAAATTGATTTTTTGGTTTTAATTGATTGTTTAGGGGTCAAGTAATCGCAAACTATGCGGGTCCAAATTTTCTGAGCCCATTCCCCGATCTTATGGGCTCTCAAAGGAGCCCATATGAGCAAAATAGGTATTTTCCTAAAAAAGGGCTAATGAGATGTGTATTTTTCCTAAAATGATTTCTTTGGTTCAGTTGTGTATTTAGTGTGGATTGTAGTTAAAAGATATACAAAAATCCATGTTTTAAAAGCTTATTTCATCCTTTATGGGCTCTCACAGAGCCCAAAATGGCAATTTTGGTGTTTTTATATTAGTGGGTAAAGGGAAAACACCTTGTTTGTTTCGAGTTGTTTTCTTAAGCCCTGTTTGGTATTAAGTGTGGGTTGGCGTTGAAATACTTGTATGTCCATGTTCTAAAGGGTCATTTCAGAATTTGTGTGGGCTCTCATAATAGCCCATATGAGCCGATTGGGGTGTTTCCTTAAATAAGATTCACAAAAAAAACGACATTCCTTTGACTTTTCTATTCAAATTAAGTTCATTACCTATGGTTGATTAGTGTTGATGTAATTTTTTTTTCAATTTTTAACTTTTGATATGCTTTTTGATTGGCTTTGAAATGAGCCCATATGAACTGATTTAGGAGTCCCCCCCCCCCAAAAAAAATAGACCTCTTTATGGTGCCTACTTGTACCACAAATGGTACAAAAGTATATGAATCAAGTTTTCAAAACCCATGCAGTTCAAACATAGTGAGATTGACAAAGTGAATGATTGTGGAATAATATCGAAATGAAATGGAATGAGTGGGAGGAGAGTATTTAGAATGACTTTTAAGTGAGGAAACATAAAATCGCTAATTCCGTTCAGAATATCCATAACCTCTCTTTAAATGTTTTGCGAATGAATGAATGATTGGAGCGCCGAGTGAATGATTTTGTTAGGAATTATATCTTTCAAATTCACTATGTTCTTAATTGTACGCGGTGCTTTGGCGCTAAATGAAACCCATAAGAGAAGGTTTATTTTTGTGTGTGTGTGTGTGTTTTTTTTTTTTTTTTTTTTTTTTCATACTGCAAATATACGACAGATTAAAATAAAAGACTACATATTTCTTAAAATATTTTTTGTTTTAAATGTTGTACCACAAATGGTATAAATGATCTCATTGGGTCGGAAATATTCCGTTTAAATTTCCTAACCAATTATCTCAATTTTAATGGATTATATGGACCCTTAATAAGCCCATATGAGTCAACATGGTTACTTTGCCAACAATTTGGTTCAAGAAAAGGTTTCTGAAGAATGGCATTTCTGAAGCCTTATAAGTTAATGGGCGCGGGTCTCGGTAAAATATATGTAAATCAAATTTTCAAAGCCCATACCTCTTTCATTGGCGCTTAATGAAGCCCATAAGAGCAATTTTTTGGCATTCTGCAAATGTACGACGGAATATGTTTTTATTCAATGTTGTATTTTTGCTTTTGCATTTATAAGTACCCACGAATGAAAATCACATCGTCTTATTTTTGCTAGTTTGTCTGCTCTGTTTCAAATTGTTTTACTGCCCTTTAACGTCTCGAGTAAGCTCTATATAATGCATAGTTCGCTTACGCGTATAAAATTACAACGGTATCAAACAACAAGTTCATCTATTAAGATTTGGGAAGAGTTATAGATGTGTGCATCAGCTCTCTTCCTTTGAAATTTCTATCGATAGACACAGAATTGCTGTTGAAACGAGTTTATACTAACGGATTATTTAGTCCTTACAGATTGCCATACTTATAAGCATTCTCAAGCATGCATTCGCAGGCAAAACGTCTGTATCAGTTAAGTACATGTCTTCCTACTTACAGATACTCTTATGGAAATGTTTATTAGTATATATCTCATCTGTTCTGATAAAAATTGGTGCATTTTTAAACAAATAGTGAATCTTCCTAAAACTCAAGTAAAAGAGGTGATACTTAGACGCATGCATATAGTTTGCAACGCTTATTACAGACAAATCCTTGTAGCATATATATAGTTATATTATCTTTTATCTATTTTGTTTAATTTTGCATAGATATCAGTTACCAAAAATTCATGTCATTTACAACAATTTTATCAATTCACTCGTTATGACACGTTATAATCTTTAAACAGATGCATTTATGTCTATAAAAGAAACATCATGGGCGTGACCTAATCATAGGAATCCGTAATTTTAATGAAACGTACGATATTGGCTGTCTGTTCAATTACATCGGCCTTTAATGAATCTGGACAGTTTAGGGTTCTTAAATGATGAACAGGCACCATTACCATCAAAATAACAGTAATCTGTGTACATGTTATCTTGCACTTTTGAATTTAGTCGTGCTGCCTCGGGAAATGCATATTTGGTAAAGAACATCATTGGGAATGGCCATCTGATTCTTGTTTTAATTTTGCAACCTACCTAGTGCAAACGAAAGCCCTTGAAAAAATGTCCCTATACATTGGATGCGTGTAGGTATTGAGGGTTTGTTAAGGAAGGGACTTTCTCGATGACCATATATATATACTAAAAAGGCGATGCATCTCAAAACAATGGTAACTGGTATTTACTTTAATACCACGGAGAAAATAACAGACTAAGGCAAAGTGAGGCTGCTCTAGTATTGCTTGATTCACATAAATATAGAAAATACTTGGATTGTTTTTCTATGACAGACATGTCTTCAAAGAAATAGAAATATTCTATAAGTTTTCCTAAGTGTATAGGTTGAAAATTAATATGGAAGAACCATTAGATTAGATATGAACGGATATTTTTATTACTGCTTCAAGTGCAAAACTCCTGCATTTCACTGTTCCGGTAACAGCCCGTTCAAATCTAAAGAAAGGGACTTTGACCAACTAGTTTTCATTGGTCATACAAGCGATGAGGTAAATGCTTCTTAGAAATGACCAACGATATGTATGTTGTTTTGGTTTGGAAGACGTGTGAAACATGCACAGTGAAAAGGAACATTTCTTTAAGCCAAAACAGAATTAAAATGAATGGGTTTTTTTACCAGTCATTTCAAAATAAGACCCACAAGAACAGCTTGATAACATCGAAAGCTTTGATTTATTAATGAAACGTTCAAGTCATAGAAACAGCTTCTGTGATGTTTCTGTGATCATAGAAAAATATTATCATTCTTTGCACTGATTCTCTTGACTATTTCAGTACGAAACAATGAAGACAGTAACTGTGGCAACTAAAAATAAGATATAGTAAAGTGATCGTGAGGTCGGAACACTAATGATGACCATGTTACAGATCGAGTAATTGTCTCCATTAGTAAAATTGTCAAGAAATTGTGTTTCTCATTCAACAAAAGTGGTTTAATTCTCCTTTTTGACCTTACACCTCTCCACTATCTTGTATCTCACAGTAAAGTCAAATCTATCAGTAAACTGTGTGCTTACGGCTACTCTTTCACAGTTCTTCTTCATAGAACAAATACACATCTGGTTCTTAGATTCGGAAATTTGTGCAATTTTCGATTTTTAAGAATCGCACATGGGTATGCACTAACATCAACTCATTTCAAAAATAGTGTAGCTTGCATGTTCGAATCGGCAAGGTTAGTGACGAACCAGTCTTTTTACATCCAGTCTATTAATTACGAAATTGTTAATTTTCATCACGCATAATGTTTCATTTTTCGCATGTTTAGATATGAAGGTTCCCAATTTACAAATTCTTCGACAGACGGAATTGCATGCGTAAATAGTTGACTAAAAATTTAAGAATTATCTCAAAGGCGTTAGTAGTTGCTTTATTTTTTCAGAATGGAATTCAGGTATGTCCGTCTTTTGTTTCTTGCCTTACAAGATCGAATTGTTTTATTGTAGAGTTTTTTACATGATAAAGTCATAATTTCCGAATAATTAATAACAAATTCAAATATCGCATTTCCCAATCTTTGAAAGTGCAGCTTTAATATAGCAAGTTTGATACAGTCGACCGGGGTTGCATATTTTAGGTATTTTCGACTACAATGATTTTAGTCTTGTGTAAGAAAGCTTCAAACTATAGAGTAGTTCCTTAATATATTTGGAGGATATTCAAACCAGCACATATGGGCTTCCCCAAGCCTCAATAGTCATATGTGGGCTTTGGATATTTGATTCTGATTTTTTTTCTAGTTCTACCCTCATCATAACCGTACTTAATTTAATGAGGCTGGAGAAATGTTTAAGACAAGAAATTGATTTTCTTCCATCCATTATTAGGCAAAGTATTAAGAGAATTTCGATCTACATTTTGTTTCAACCAATAAATAATCATTTACAGCAATTTTGGTACCCATGAACACCATAAGAAGTGCCGATTTTCTTAAAACCCAACTTCAGAAACTGATTGTCCGGCTCCTATGGGATCATTTGCAAGCCAACAAAAAGGAATATTAGACTTAGAATATCAGCTAATTGTTTAATATACCAAAGCTATAAAAAAAACCAACAACAATAACATGCTGAAAGTAATCGGAGAACAGTTTAACCGCAATCAGAATAACCATTTTTGTGACCCTTATTCAACAAAGCACCCAAATCAGTTCACATGGGCTATTATGCCGGTGAGCCCATTAAATCCTGAAATGATCATAGAGGAATCGACCTGTAAGAATTTCAAGGCCAACAAACACCTTATACTAAATAGAGCTTAAGAAATCATCTCTAAACAAAAAAATGTTTTTCTCAAACCCATTAATAGGAAACAGCCAAAATTGCTATTTTGGCCTCTGTGAGAGCCCAAAAATAGTGGAAACCTTTTGAAACATGGGTTACTGTATTTTCTTAAATATTCTAACACTAAATACGATACATTGTTAAACTAAAGAAAACATTTAAGAAAGAAAAACAAAACGCCTTTCCTGAACCTAGTATTAGGAAAATACCCATTTTGCCTATATGGGCTCCTTTGAGAGCCCATAAAATCGGGGAACGGACCCAATAAATTTGGACCCGCATGGTTTCCGGTTGTTTGACCCCTAAACAATCAATTAAACACAAAAAATCAATTTCAGCACGAAAATCCTACGGGATTACATAAGGCACCGCACTAATATAACATATAGAGAAATGACCTCCACTCATAAAATACAAATTTTTCATCCAATCACAATAATTTTTGGTAGACTGATAAAGGGTCACTCAAGAAAGATTCCAGTGACATTTAGTTGATATCCATCATTTAGTTTTGGAGAAAATGATTTTCAAAGTTTCCACTATATAATATATAGAGAAATGACCTCCGCCCATAAAATAAATATTTTTCATCCGATCACTATAATTTTTGGTAGACTGATAAAGGGTCACTCAAGGATCATTCCAGTGAAATTTGGTTGATATCCATCACTTACATTCTGAGAAAATTATTTTGAAAGTTTCCACTATATAACATATAGAGAAATGACCTCCGCCCATAAAATGCATATCTTTTATCCGATTTCAATAATCTTTTGTAGACTGATAAAGGGTCACACAAGGATCATTCATGTAAAATTTCATTGGTATCCATCAATTAGAATCTGAGAAAACTCACTTTTTACCATATTTGGAAATTAGCCACGCCCATTAAATCCATGTTTTTCATTGGATCAAAATTTCTTGAACAACTTTGAAAGAGGGTCACCCAAGGTTCATTCCTGTGAAGTTTGGTTGAAATTCATCCAGTAGTTTCTGAGGAGAAGATTTTTAAAGTAAAAGTTTACGAACGGACGCACGGACGCACTGACGCACGGACGGACGCACGACGGACACAATGCCATGACAATAGCCCCAGTGGCTTTCAGCCAGTGGAACTAAAAAAAAATCTGGAAATTTCCCGGTATTTTTATAAGTCAAGCATCCGTATCTTCCACAAAAATCAATGGACCGGAACCAAATTCAAACTTGATCTGTAACTCATTGATGCAGACTCACATACCAAAAATCAACTCAATTTCTTTAAGGGTTAAGAAAAAAAGTCCGGAAAACTGAAATTTCCTGGTAATTTTCTAAGTCCAGTATCCGTATCTTCCACAAAAATCAATGGACCGGAACCAAATTCAAACTTGATCTGTAACTCATTGATGCAGACTCACATACCAAAAATCAACTCAATTTCTTTAAGGGTTAAGAAAAAAAGTCCGGAAAACTGAAATTTCCTGGTAATTTTCTAAGTCCAGTATCCGTATCTTCCACAAAAATCAATGGACCAAAACCAAACTCAAACTTGTTCTGTATCTCATTGATGCAGACTCACATACCAAAAATCAACTCAATTTCTCCAAGGGTTAAGAAAAAAAGTCCGGAAAACTGAAATTTCCTGGTAATTTTCAAAGTCCAGCATCCGTAACTTCCACAAAAATCAATGGACCGGAACCAAACTCAAACTCGTTCTATAACTCATTGATGTGGACTCACATACCAAAAATCAGCTCAATATCTCAAAGGGTTAAGAAAAATAGTCCGGAAAACTGAAATTTCCTGGTAATTTTCTAAGTCCAGCATCCGTTTCTTCCACAAAAATCAATGGACCGGAACCAAACTCAAACTTGTTCTGTATCTCATTGATGTGGACGCACATACCAAAAATCAGCTCAATATCTCCAAGGGTTAAGAAAATAAGTCCAGAAAACTGAAATTTCCTGGTAATTTCTAAGTCCAGCATCCGTATCTTCCACAAAAATCAATGGACCAAAACCAAACTCAAACTCGTTCTGTAACTCATTGATGCGGACTCACATACCAAAAATCAGCTAAATATCTCCAAGGGTTAAGAAAAAAAGTCCGGAAAACTGATATTGAGTTGATCCTGGTTCAGAAGAAGAAAAAGGTTAAAAGATTACAAAATTTTCATCAAAGTACTACCCCTCCCCTTGGTGCTCCGCACCTGGTGGACCTGCAGATAAGATTTTAGCTATTTTTATTAAGGTCTTTGAGCTGATCATCCATGCAAAATTTTAAGGCTTCATGTTCAGAAGAAGAAGAAGGTTAAAGATTACAAAATTTACCCAAAGTACTACCCCCTCCCCCCTGGTGCTCCGCACCTGGTGGCCCAACAGATATGATTTTAGCTATTTTTATTTAGGTCTATGAGCTGATCATCCATGCCAAATTTCAAGGCTGTAGAGCTGCTTGTTCAGAAGAAGAAGAATTTTAAAGATTTTCTAAAATTTTTAACTTTGGTTGCCATAGCAACCAGAGTTATTCACCGATTTCAATTCTTTTAGCAATTCTGAAAGGGGATCACCTAAGGAACATTTCTGCCAAGTTTGGTTAAAATTGGCCAAGTAGTTAAGGAGGAGATGTCGTTTAAAGAAATTGTTGACGGACGACGGATGATGGACGACGGATGGACAAAAGGTGATCACAATAGCTCACTTGAGCACGTTGTGCTCAGGTGAGCTAAAAACCCATAGAGGGCAGATATCAGAGTGAATAGCAATCACTTGAAGGATCCATGAAGTGTATATTGTAACAGGCATAAAAGATCTTGAAATTGAATCTAATTCATGAAGAGCTTCAGGAACACATCCAAAATCATGTTCAGGAGATATTTTTGCAGTGGGTATTTTATCTTATTACTATATAGATATGTGTAATAACATCCCATATGATATTTTTCATGATATCACATGGATATTTTAAGAACAATGACAAAATGCGATTAGTTTTAAAAACTTGCAATTCTGTTGGAAACATAGACAAACACAAGGCAAGAAGAGGTTATAAGATAAATATACATTCTTAGAGAATTGTATGGAAAAATATCTACCTTGGTTGTGGGAATTAATAATTGTCTTGGCAGAGCCTCAGCAATTATCAATTCCCCCAACCTTGTTAGATACTTCTTTCTTTACAAAACACTTAGTATGTACTATTTATTTTATTACCCATGAAATGATTAAACACAGAAGACCATTGTATTAAGGATGTTTCATTGAAATCAGTGTCATCATAAATCTACTAGGTAACGAGTTACCAGTGTGTATCTAAACACCTTTAGCTATTTAACTGCAAAATAATGCTTTGATTTAAGTGAATTTTTCCACCCCTAATCATCAAATGTTTTGCTTAAAAAAGAATCTTTTATGCTGTAGCTTCCTTTTTATAAAGAAAGTCTCAAAGCTTTCAGAACACCCTTTGTATTTACATATACTTAATTAATCAAGAGATAAAGAGAGTATTTGTTGATTTCATGGAAGTCTAAAAATAAAAAAAAACTTAATCACACTGTATGAATAACCATAGCAGATTGATACACAAGTGTTAAGGTTTTACATTTAATAAAAGGATATCCTTTATGAGAT